>OY979717.1:46632043-47094543 GCA_963855995.1 Muricea muricata
TATATATATATATATATATATATATATATATATATACATATACATATACATATATACATATATATGTATACATATATATAAACACTAAAAGTAAAACATACTGTGGTGTCGCAAATGACAATAGTTGAGTTAGTCCGGCTAAATACAATAAAAGAGTATAAAGAAGACAGTTATATAACTCATCGATTCTTTGTCATATACAGCTCCCATGACTGAATATAGCCAGTATGCAACTCGAGCTACGAATTTACGGACCTCCCTTGCATCAATGTTTAAGCATAATTATCCACATCACGAATTTTGAACCCTAGAGGCTATACAAAGCTAACGAAAGACAAAAAGTATTTTGTTTTCGGAATTTGAATCGTTTGTTTTGTCCCAGGTTATGCCTGCAGGCTTACACTTTTTTACTGCAATCCTTGGTTTTGCATTTTGTTCATTCCCATTGCTTTTGGCTCTTTCCATCGTCACCATATAACCTACTTTATGCATGTCAGCTTAAATATCGCAAATTTTCGTGCTCATTTTGTTTCATTAAAACTCATATAAAGGTCCACAACCTTCAAAATCATTATCAAATCCACGAAATTAGAAATTTTATAATTTGAACAATCATGTTCGCTTGTGCCTGTAACATAAGTTGAGTATCTTTTAATATTTGTCCTAGGGTATATATCTTCTCTTAAAACTGATTTGACCATACATTGTCAAACTAATGTTACTGTTACGTATACCATAACTAAACTAGTGTAGTTCAAATTCAATTGTACACCGCCGCATTCAATAGGAATTTATCGATCGCCGTTTACTGGGGTTTTGTCGGGCGAACTAAATGTAAATTCGGTCCAATGTTTGTGTGCTATAAGCACGAAATTGCATGAAAATTGTACGTTGAAACGTTGAGCAAAAAATGTTGAGCACTATGCATGGCACATTAAACCATGGTACCTTCTGCTCTATTACAGCCATTTCCCAACATCGAATTATATGCGAGATGCACGAGATACGTCAATAGTTCATTATAGTAGTTCATCGACTGTTTTAAGACCAGATTAGTTTAATTTTGTGCTGGCTATAGTTGCTTGCTATGATTAGTGTATAGTATACTCATACAATTTGGGCAGCAGCGCAGAAACTCCGATCCAAGGAAAATAATATTGGCTACGACTTTAACTGTTACAACATTTATTCCAATGAAAAGGATATTACCTGCCCTAGGACTGTCCAAAATATGCTCATTTTTTGCATGCCGTTTCTGATGTATTTCAGTATACATGAGCTAAATGTTAAGACAATGTTAAAGCAGCTAGGTTTGTACAAACGCGAACCTTATTCTAGATTACTCTCGGAAACGGTTCAATCAAATAATACGAAAAAAAAGAGGCAAAGAGAATAAAGTTGAACATGGGCGTTTCTTTCGCGCTTATTTCTGTCCTGAGAAATTGTTGTGAGCGGGACCTGGCTATTACATATGCATGCTCCTAAATTCCTTTCGATCCTGACACGAGTAACAGCTTTGCAGCACACTTGCAGTTTTCCAGCTTATTCCTTACTTTCCTCAATGAAATTGGCCTTAATTCAAGTACATTACACATTCCTATGCTACGTTCAGCGTATTGGAAAATAATCAAAAGTGCAAAGCTCTCAAAATAAATACAGTGAAAAAATAAATGAAGAGTAAATGTGTCAATATTTAACACATGAGCATATTGAAAGTGATGAAGAGGTGATGGAGATCATCGAGAGTATTTTGAAATCGTTTTTACACATAATAAAAATTGCATTAAAGGCACATTAAAAATTTAACGTGTGCATATTTTAAACACTCGCAAAAGGCGATTGTTTATCGCATATTCCAGCACTTGTCTCCTTCCATTTGCAACTAAGGTCATGGTTTCCCTTCATGTGGCTTGCTATACGTCATGCAGCAGTCTACTTTAAGCCCAATTTCTTTTTCGGTGTTTCGAAAAAGGCCAAGATGGCAGCAGTTAATGATGTATCCTGGTGATTTTAATGAAGTAGACTTGTTGAAACCATACCGAAACATTTGAGCCTCCTTAATGACATGTGGTTATATTAATAAAGTCGGTAAGAATAGAGAGCAGAGTCCTGACAGCTTAAATTATGAACGGGCCCATCCTACTTCCCAGTTTTTTTGCTCTGTGTGGCCAGTGTATTTAAAAATAGTCGAAAAAGAGAAACATCGAGTGCATAAGGTATACAATAACTGACACCTTTCTTAAAGGTCAATTTTTTGAAATACTTCCCCCCATATAGTGCCTGACTGGAAAAAAACGTTGGGCAAACCGACTAAGTGAAAAGTATGTGGCGCCGTATTGAAATAACCTCCATATATATACAGTTGACATACAAAAACATTTCCTTAATAACTCCGTCTTTAATAAGGACGTAAGTCGATATTAATACATTGTGCCTTCCTGAGTGCTGAAGGGAGCATAACCTTTCATTAATCCGCAGTTCGGCACAACATAAACATTATCTCACACGCACCAGGCATGAGCTAGTTGTTAACATATTTAGTGTGGTCAGAGCTGAGACTTGGTGGCCATGAAAACCACCAAAAACACATATAGTTTTTTTATTAGTATACTTAAATCCGTGGTTCTGACGTTGACGATGGGGCGTTGCAAGACATTGTGCCAAATGCAATTAGCTCGAAAAAATATATTAATTAGCGCGTGGCATTAAGGTGCACACAATAATACTTTCCGCCGCAAGCAGTAGACCCCAGCGTAAAAAAACTGGGTCAAAATAACTTGAACTATAAAATATGTGATTGTGATCAGTATGGCTAACTTAACAAACAAACAATAAATCATGTATACAGATGATGGTGTAGAATGCCGACTACATGTTGCGGCCAGATTTTCAAACTAAGACAAATTTTTGCAGTATTTGTCCGGAGCAAAACCATGAACGAGCAAGTTATTCTAGAACATCCTTGCCCTTGAGCGTTCCTCTGCCTGTTTAGGCTAAACAGGACTTTATATATAATTCAATGCTATTTTTAAATCCAAAAAACATTTTATATTGAAACAAAGGGGGTATGAAACACTGGGACTTTTACAGCTCTATAAAAATTCAAACTGTATATACGACTGAATATTATGAGTACGATTTTTCGCTGCTAGAACATCACTGACTCATGAGCAATCCAAAACCTTCAATGCGTGTTTTGAAAGTTAACTGTTCAGCAACGACGATATTGCAAAGTTATTTCATAATCTATTCAAACGTTTGCTTAGCATGACCAGTTGCCAAAGCTAGTTTCGCAAATAGAGAGCTTTAGATTGGACTACGAGATTTTTTATTTGAATTCATTACATAACATGTTATATTCTTGGCCAAAATGAGAACAGCAACTGTAGAAAATCTCGTAGCAAAATATGAAACTGCTACGACCCTGCGGTCTTTTTTGTTTGGATTCTGATATTTGTATGAGAAATTTCCTTGCAAGCTACACTATTTTTTCTATATTTTTACTATAAAGAGTAAAATAATAGTGTAGCCTTTTATTGCCGAAGAAGATAGCCAGTAATCGCACTCGTGCTTGTGATCATATCTTAAGCTCCCCATATTGTTGAACTACTGTACCTGTGAATTGATCGCTTAAATTCTTCGATCGTGCTATTCAGATTGTAGATTTGGGAAACACAATACACCACATGAAGTACCATGCAATATTTCGTTAACGTCCTATTTTGTTATCCTGATCGACAGACTATGCAAATAATGCATGTTTACTGCAGTTTTGACCCAATGGCCTTGTTTTCTTGTGCGCTGTTTTCGATCGTTGGCAAATGCACAAGATTATACTCTCATGTTTCGTAAAAGAATGCGTTTCTCTTTGATTTTACCGCAGAAACCAAGCTAATTTAGGTGAAAGCCCATAACAGTTCTATGTTTTCCCATAACAATCCATCAAGGATATTTTTAGCTAATAGGGTTTTTTTACCATTTTTAACATCCTCTCTCTATGCCCCAGTCCACGTGCATGAAGTCAGCATTCGCCCAACTAACTCCTGGCAAATGAGCTTTAAAATAATAAGCGTAGGAAGATGCAAGTCTTATTATAAACGTTCACTTGGTCTTACACATTTGTCTTCAGCATGAGCGCTAGTTATTAAAGAGGAACACTTACAAGGCCTTACAAGTACCGCACACAATAGAGCACCTGAAGTTGCTAGCGATAAGCTTCAATAATTTATTGCTGAAATAGTGAAATTATTGGTATATGTAATCTAAATTTATTCATGTCAGTGCTTGCAGCTAAACAGAGGAAGTCATTGCTTTCAGCTAAAGGTGTTAAGACTGGATAGTGTATTAAGACTGGATAGTGCTCTGCAAGCCCGAAAATATGACGTACTTCCGGCTTCAAAACGCAATAATAGATGTGCTATGGTGCCATCCAGCTTTAATACATATCAATTGTTTAAATGAAACAATTAAAGCACGTGAGGTCGCCATATTAGAAGGTTGAGACCCACCTTAACAACGATAAAAATATCAATCAGACAATAATGCAGACTGAAATACAAATTTTTATATCTCCCATTTTCTATCTCTCTGGTATAGTATTTCCATCGTCAGATCGCCTAATTTATCTACGAACAACTATTAAACATTTGGACCAGAAAGACTTGTTGCTAGTATTTATCTATAAAGCAACAGTCTATATAGTACAAGTACTCCTAGTCATTCACGTGCTAGTTCCTTTGCACTTTACTCTAGTGATTCTGAACACTAAACTATATCACTGAAGAATCATTCCCTAACGGCGATTCTGCTTAGACTTTTCGTTCGACGAGAAAAGCGATTAAGATCATACGGAACCAGTTTCTCCAATGCCCTTCCTAGCCTTTAATGCGATAGTTACGCAGACAAAATGGTCATGGCTAAAGGGGATAGACAAGAGGTAGGCTTAGCCTGAATCTCAATTTAGAAATGGCTTAAATGTCTGTTGTAATGTAAATGTTTCGAAAATGACCGAATCACCGAAGTCGTAGATCAATTATATAATTCTTCAGAATAAAATCACGTACTGCAGCGACCTTCAATACAACACATACGGTGATTTTCGTAACAAACACCACAATGCGGACAAACCTCCGAGCAATGATCTTTTTGGGAGTGACTTCTTGGGTTTCTGCCATCTCATGATTTTCAAAACATAGCCTTGCAATTTCACACTTATTCTTTTTACTCAATGTAATTACACAGATTTTACGTCTAGAACAAATTGCCTCTGCGAGGCATTTGACCAATGAAATTGCATAAGATGTCAGCTTGTAACCGGCCCTTTTTCCTGCACTGGGATAAGACTGAGAAAAGGCACTGGGATAGATAGAATATTCCGATCGAGTGATTCCTCCAAGCAAAACTTGGTTTGCTTTGAATGCAAACTGTTTGAATTTTTCCGGCCATCTAAGCCAGGTCCATTTTTTATTACCATCCAAATCTAATTTATGTCATTAAAACTTTGCTTTTTCAGACAAAACATCTTCCTGCAAGTCGACCAAAAAGAGAAAAGAGAGAACCGCTTTTACTAAACATCAAATACAAGAACTCGAAAATGAATTTAATCGCAATAACTACCTGACGCGATTGCGTCGATACGAGATCGCAGTAAGCCTCGATCTGACGGAGAGACAAGTGAAAGTGTGGTTCCAGAATCGCAGAATGAAGTGGAAAAGAGTAAAGGGAGGCAAGAAACCCGAGAAAAAAGTTCCAGGAGTATATTTACCTCAAGATCATACTAGTGGACTTGAAGCCATTATGCCAGAACCAAGAACTAATTTATAAATATATCAATATACCATGGAAACATTGTACTATACACAACACACATCGTTATTTTAAATATAATATTTGTAAATATTTTAAACTTGTGATAATAGCTAGTATATCGTCGTATTCGGCTTAGTGAACTCTATAATGGACTGGAACATTAACTTAAATGTACCGAGATTTGCAAGCACCTCAATTCTCAAAGTAATGTTTGTTTATGAATTTATAACTTGTTTTCGATACACCCTTGATTAATGTGCAAATAGTTTGGAAAAGTGGTATTAAAGTTGCTTACCACATTTATAGTTGTTGCCGACGCCTTGGCTTGGCTTTACCTATGCAAACATCGGCCTTTTAACTAGAGTTATCGCTCCAGTATTTTTGCCAGTACTTTTATTTATAAAACCAGGGACCAGTTCTACAAAAACAAATGAAAAAATTCAAATTTAAAAATTCTGGTGTCATATGAGATCTTTCCTTTCTCAAGTTTTAAGCAGAACATGCATCTAGCTCAGAACTGGATTGAATCAGCGCGATTAATTAAATTAGCCATTTCCCAATGGATGATTCCCTTTTAGACAAACTTTTGAATTAGGGATATTCATTAGAACAGTCAAAAAGAGCATCCTTAATTTAGTAAAATGGTGAAGTTTGGTTGCTAAAAATTGTAAAATATGAAAATATAGTCCCGTGAAATTTGCAAATTTTGTATACCTTTGTGTTACGCGCGGTAAAGTGTAATCAGATTTGGAGCCGCAAAGGATCTCTATGGATTGTCTCAAGGCAGCACTGTACACGACCAAATTTTCTTTGACAAATTTCATGCGTCAAATATTTTTTCCCCATGTAAATTGAGAATTTTTGAAAAATTTGTCAAAAATGCCCAATTTACATGGTGAAAAAACATTTGACAAATGAAATATTTCTAGGAAACTTTCGTCGTGAAAAAGAGGCTTTAATGTCGCTATGCAAATATTTTTGTGTTCATTGACTGTGAAAACAATTTTTCTAAAGAAATGAACAAATATAATGAAAGTCTGTCCACTGTCGCCATTGCGTGTAGGTGCAACTTTATGTGGCAGGGAATTTAAAAGTTTAAATGAGAACAAGAAAATGTAGAAGTGCCTCATTATCTCTGAGAAAAAGCCTCAAAGAGTTGGCACTATTCCCTCTATGTGTCGCGAGTCGTGACTGAGTGCTCTTTATCTTTATCCCTCCAAACAGTCCATGCATGCTTTTCAGTCTCGATTAGGAAATAGCTAATACCCGGGGTGCGTTCAATTATATTTGAATATATTATAACTGTATTTTTTCTAGTATGGGAAATACGCAAACTCAACACTGTACTTTAAAGCTGTAGAACTCGTCAATATTAATGATACAGCCACGCATGCATGTATACCACACAGGTTACAATTTGGACCATGGTAATGAAAGCAGATCTATAAGATGGTGCCTTTCTACGATCAACATACGACGTGTTTATACTGTATGCGGTCCGTTTTTTCCTATACGGACCGCTCAACTGGACCGCTAACAGTTTTCCACAACTATTGTTGTGTTTAAATATGGATTGTTTCAAATCTCGCGTGTGCAAAATTAAATTGCGTGTACAAAAATTTTAACTTAAAAATGTTTTCAATAAAAAATTGAAATGGCAAAGCCGCATTGCTTCGAGTTTTATTGTTTTGAGTGAAAAAATAAGTCTGTTATTTACCGTCAGCGTCGGTCCGGATGGGGAGTAGCTGTGCCTCTTGAAAGCTCTATCCGGTAAATAACATGTATATATTTACTGATCAAGGACAAGATTCTGTTATTTGTATAACCCCCGCCCTAGCCCTAGCTCAACTGCAGGCAATTAATGTGCACTTGTTAAATATGTAAGCAATCTGTGAGTAAAAACGCAGTTCGAGTAGGAGACAGACAACTTGAAGTGCTTGTTCCCTTTGCAACTTATACGGGACTCCCTCTTGTCTCGTGCCTAAATCATGAAAAGTTGACTTCATCAATGATGATCAAAAAGTTAAAAAATTATCAAGCGTTGGTCTCAATACTGGCTCATTTTAAGGCAATTGGGTCAGGACCCAACTCTGATATACGCACTGAAAAGAATCAAAAGATAACTCTATCAATATATGCGTAGGCTAAGTTTAAGTATCGTTATTTCCGGGTACTGAAGGTGTGCATCACATATAATACCATAAACAATACTTTGTAAAATTGTATATAATCTTGTAAAATTGTATAAAACGAAATGTTATACAGGGTGTATCAAAAAAAAGGTAATCGAACTTTGCAGTGCTCTAGTGCGTTCATTATACAATCTACAGAAATCATTCTTTCGCAGGCGGAAAGACCAGGCTTTTAGCTTTCGATTGTCATCCTTTTTGTGAAATTTGAAGAAAGATTGGGCAAATACGAATCAAATCAAAATAGCCGGTCGAAATCGCATATTTTCACCTCTGAGCATTACTAGGGCAGCGAATAATTAAATAAAATTTAATTAATCATTTATCTGTCACGAGAAACAATTAACATCACTAATAAAATGCCAGAAGTTTACTACCTAAGCTAAAATAGTAAGATAGATGTAACAAAGTTTTGTGAAGACATTCTTAGCTCTGAATTGTATACTTCACCTAAATCCACTCTTGACGAACGTTGTGACCAGTATGATTTGGTATTGTCTGGGTTATTAGAGACACATACTCCGCTTTGTGCAAAAACTATACTGATTCGACCTGTGGCTCCATGGTATAATGAGGATATTAGAGAGCAGAAAAGTTTGCGGTGGCGTAAAGAACGGAGATGGCGCAAGAGTGGCTTGCAGATTGATAAGCAGGCATACGTTAATCAGTGTATCAATGCCAAAAACGCAATTTGTAAAGCAAGAATAGAATACTATTCATCAATTGTTCAAGAGGCTGGTACTGATAGCAGACGACTTTTCCAAACTGTTAATCGTTTCCTACATAGGAAACCTGCGAAGCTATATCCTGCTCTGATTCTTCGAAATTAGCAAATCAATTTGCATACTTCTTGAATCATAAGATCTATAAGATTAAAGATGGATTGTACTCTTCATCTTCAAGCAATACCGTGTTTTTTTCTCAGTTAGATAATCCAGATTTGACTTGTTGTCTGGATAAGTTCACTCCCACGACAATTGAAGAATTATCTAATATCCTGGAAAAGTCTAAACAGAAGTCTTGTCAATTGGATCCTATACCAGCGAAGGTACTCTCTGCCCAAATTGATATCATTTTACCAATTATTGTGGATATTATTAATTTATCTTTGGAAACTAGTTATGTTCCATCATTCTTAAAAAAAGCTGTCCTACATCCGACTCTTAAAAATTCTGCTACGGATTATGAAGAATTTTCCAATTTTCGTCCAATCTCTAATCTGACGTTCATTTCCAAAATGATCGAAAAAGTCGTTGCTATACGCTTGTTGGATTATTTTCGATGTAATGGTCTTGAAGAACTTTATCAATCTGCTTACAAACAATTTCACAGTTGCGAAACAGCACTTATTCGTGTACAGAATGATATTTTACGTGAAATAGATGGAAATTCGGCTGTTGTATTGTTACTATTAGATCTGTCAGCTGCGGTTTTTGACACGGTTGACCACGCGATACTGCTCCAAAGAATGTCCTCTAAATTTGGTATTAAGGGGGATGCATTAAATTGGTTTAGATCTTACTTGTCTGAGCGCTCTCAAGTCGTATATATCAATGGTACCACATCAGATAGTTATCATGTAGGTTGTGGCGTTCCTCAAGAATCGGTTTTAGGTCCTTTTTATACTTGACACACAGATTTATGTCTCTTTCAAATACCAAAAACAGATTGATTTTGAGAACATTAAGGTGCGTATGGAAGCCTGTTTGACTGAGATTATGAACTGGATGACAGACAACAAACTTAAGCTTAACCCTGAGAAGACGGAACTTCTCATATTGAGTTCAAAATTTCGGACTGAACCTATATTCCCAGTTCTGAATGTGGGCTTGGATACAGTCACTCCATCTCCTCATGTTCGGAACATTGGTGCTACATTTGATAAATTTCTCACGATGTCTACACATATTGATAATGTATGTAAGTCAGCATTTTATCACCTACGAAATATTGCCCGTGTTAGAAGATATTTGTCATTTCATACTACTGAGAAACTTGTCCATGCTTTTGTGACTGTTAAACTGGATAATAACAATGCTTTATTATATGATCTCCCTAAAGAGCAGATTGGAAAGTTACAACGAGTTTTAAACACTGCAGCAAGATTGTTAACAGGATCACATAAATATGATCATATCACACCTGCTCTAATGCAGTTGCATTGGCTTCCAATAGAACAGCGCATTGTTTACAAGATCATTTTGGTCACGTTTAAAGCATTGAATGGACTAGCTCCGCAGTACATTGCGGATATCATTAGCTATTATAAACCTTCAAGGTGTCTTAGATCTTCTAACGCTTCTCTACTTAATGAGCCTAGATTTAGTGTAAATAGTTACGGTGGGAGAGCCTTTTCCGTTAGTAGTCCCAGACTATGGAATAAGCTACCCTCCTCTCTTAGAGCATGTATAGATCTCTCAGAATTTAAGAGTAAACTTAAGACGCATTTGTTTGACATAGCCTATAATGTGAAGTAACGTTTTTTAGTGACTTGGGTTTCTTGTGACTTGGTTCTTAATCTTTAATATTTTATCAGTATTGTTATTGTTGTAATATATTTTTTAGTTAATGATTGTAAAGCGCTTAGATCTATGTGCTATAAGCGCTATATAAGTTTTTGTAATAAATAATAATAATAAATAAAATTGGTCAATTAATTTTGTAATTTAATTCCCTACTGGGTTTGAATTTCAACAGATTTTCAATAAACTCCCAACGGTGAAAATATGCGATTTCAACCGGCTATTTTCATTTGATTCGTATTTGCCCAATCTTTCTTCAAATTTCACAAAAATGATGACAATCGAAAGCTAAAAGCCTGGTCTTTCCGCCTGCGAAAGAATGATTTCTGTAGATTGTATAATGAATGCGCTAAAGCACTGCAAAGTTCGATTACCTTTTTTTTGATACACCCTGTATATCAGGTTGAGAAGACAAAATAAACAATATCATTAGAACCAAGTGCAGCACATGATGTAGTATTAATAGATAAAAAATACAAACATCTTTTTCACTTTGCAGGGCTTCTCGTTTTTACGTGAATGCATGCATTGTGGTATTTTTTCGACACAAAAAAGGAATTCTGTGTCAAAAATATGTACAGCTCTCATCTAAAAATGCGTGTTTATCACCAAAACAAAAGTCATTTTGATTACGTTTTGACCTCGATCAAAACGTTTTGGAACTCTACTTTTGTGAACTCGACTAGTGAGTTATACGCCAATCAAGCGAAATCGACGAATCAGAAAAAGTACTAGCAAATGTTGTCGAAACTAAAAAAAAACACAAACGATCTCCTGGAAAAACGAAATAGTAAGTTAATTGTTCATCAAAGTCAAGTTATTTCGAGTTCGATAGCAAGGTTTTAACAAAATCAAGCCAAAGAATTAAAATTATCGAAACTCGACTCACCCAAATTTAAAGGAGACGTAATCACATGGACTAGTTTTTGGGACTCTTTTAAGACAGTGGCTCAAGAAAAAACCGGATTGTCTAAAGTTGATAGATTTAATCACTTAAATGCTTGCTAGAAGGGTAGAAGGGTCAGCAAAATGAGGTATTGAAGGGTTATCTTTAACGGACTCCAACTACGATTAAGCACTAACAATTATAACAGCAAACGTTGCGGGGGTTTCAAAGGGTAAGCGTTAGGTTACAAACGTAAAAAAACTCGGAAAAATGTCTGCGCTTAGTGGTTGGATGCAAATTGCAGTATCTCAAGTGAGCCTGAAACACTTCGCGAAACAAAAACAAATGACGATGTTGTCGATATGCTAAACAGACTGTGGGAAGTCGAAGAAGTTGGAAGGATCCTTCAACAGATATCCATGATCGACGTACTTTTTTCGACGATCTTTTTTTTAACTGGATTGCCTTGGAAAGAGAGCTCTGTTCTATCCTCAAATCATTATCGGATGTGTGAGTCACGATTGCGATCATTACAACGCAAGTTACACTCGAGTATGACAAGATAATCCAGGAACAGCTTCAAGCCAACATCATCGAACAGGTTCCAGAATCGAACTTTTATTCCGACGATAGCAAAGGTTCAGTTTATTTTTCGCCACATCACGCTCACGCTCCAGATATATCCCATTATTTTTCATTATATGCTGGTCA
Organism: Muricea muricata; assembly: GCA_963855995.1. Lineage (NCBI taxonomy): Eukaryota > Metazoa > Cnidaria > Anthozoa > Malacalcyonacea > Plexauridae > Muricea > Muricea muricata. The sequence continues at coordinate 46,644,160 of OY979717.1, forward strand.
ATTTTCGCGCACACGCGATTGGATTGACCGCTGATATAGAAAAAGCTTTCTTAAAGATAGGAAAAATCCCGATATGCTCCGCTTTCTATAGTTCAAGGATCCGCTCGCTTTGTCTTCTGAAATCATTCAACTAAAGTTTAATCGTCTTGTTTTACGTGCTAAGACCTTCACCTTCCCCACTTGGAGAAACTGTAAGACACCAGCTTTGATTGTATCAGTGGAGTGAGCCAGAAATGATCGAGTTATTGTAGAAATCTCTGTACGTTGAGGACCTTATTTCGGGTTCAGATACAGTGGAAAACGCCTACAACATTTCCGAGAAATCAAAGGAGGATTTAATGTTTGAAAATAGCGTTCCATCTCTCGAGAGTTCTGCGACAGAATCAAGAAAACTGAAACGTCAACAGACATTTCATCAATCGATAAAGTTCAACAGGATACACAGACGAAGAATCGTATCGTAGAACATGTGGAATCTTATCTTAAATCAGATATTGGTTGCTATGTGGTAAAGGTTTTGTGGCAAAATTGAAAAATTGTTTTGGACGAAATTTACTTCGATTTCGACAACTTGATCGAATATGCTTCAACACTTCTGGTGACGAAAATATCAATACTCAAGGTGACCGCTATGATCTTTGATTCACTTGGATTCTTGAGTCCAGTTACTGTGGTATTGAAGCTTCTGTTTCAAAGGCTCTGTATTCACAAAATAGAATGAGATGAACCGATGAAGAGTTTGAGGGGAGACATTTTGACATGAAGAAAATGAACAGAACGCTTCGTTGTCTTGAAGTTAATCAAGTTCCTCGTTGCTATCTTGAGTTCAAGCCTGTTGATGACTAGTTCAATGAATTCAGCGATGGGTCTGATTGGAAAATACTGTAGAACCCGGACAGCCGGCATGTTTAAGCATTGTTTATTTGTATTATATTGTTATATTTATAAAAAATAAATCATTCCAAACGTTAATCTATGTATTAATATGTGAAAACCAAGAAACGATCTAATATTTTGCTGCAAATTCAGTACGATTTCGCATTCGCCATACCCTCTTTATCCTTCTTTTGAAAATCAATCAGATTTGAGTGCACCATGTCTTCGCAGACATCCGGGTCGCGCAACGAGCCCTGTAATGTTACACCACGCATCATTAGTATACCTAATAGTAGATAGTTTCGAATTCAATTAAATAACATGCACGGGTGACCAACTTGTGGGCCAACTTTAAGTTTACGGCCATAACGTCGTGATATATATGTGTAAAGTAGTCGGAGCTTCCTTATAGTGGTGTGTTTTATTTAATTAAATAAATAGATTTCGTTGAAAAACCCAGCCAAATTTGAGCACAATTGCTCGCCAATTTCACCGTTATGTTTGTTTTGTTAAGAAAATCCGCATTCCCGTTTTCCCATGTAACTTTGATTGGTTCTTCTTTACTGAAGATTTTTGCACTCCTGTTTGAGATTAACTACTCTCGTGAGTTTTTCAATGACGCCAAATTTCACTTGTCCTGCGGACTCGTGCAATTTTGGCGTCAATGAAGAACTCACTCGTGCATGTTATTTCCAAATTGCACCCGAAACCATGCTACTACCTATTCGTCTGGTTTGCTTTCTCTTCCCCTGTGAGACCACAAAGCAACTTCCTGGCCTTGTTCCTTTCATATTGACTTCCATGTGGGCTAACATTTATCTGGTGCATTAGTAATGCACATCACTCGTTTCATATCATTGCACGAGAAACCATGCTATTACTTGTTAATATATATATAAAAGGAAATATTTAAAAGACGCAATACAACTTACTGTACTTACATCGCGATCGCTCCCCTTCACTTTTTCCTTAAACATTTACGCCCATAAGGTCGTGATAAATACGTGTAAACTAGTCGGATAGTGAAGTCAATAGTGATGTATGTTATTTAAATAAATAGAGTTCGTTAAAAACCCTGCCAAATTTGACCGCAATTGCTCTCAAATTTCACCTGCCATGTTTGTTTTTTTGTTAAGAAAATTTGCACTCCCGTTTTCCTACGTCAAATTTGATTGGTTCTTGTGTTGTTATGACTGATATATCTAATTGTATCCTAACTTAGCTTCACATCACAGCTGCTTTTTTCAAAAATGGAGATCACTTCATGTCTTACCACAAGTCGTCTACAAAGAAATCTAGTAACTTTGGCCTTGAGTGTTTTTATGCATTAACGTCTTGAAACTGGTTTGCAAATATTAATCGAACAAAAAGATTCGTGAAGTACACATGGTTTAATCAAGCAAGAAATGATTATATTTTCAGTCAGGCGTTGTAAACAATCTTCAAATTAATATGAAAAATATGGATATTTAGATCCAGTGTAATCAATATGTAGTATTATACCTCATACTTAGCTCGTCCAATCAGAATGTTCTATTAGTAGCACGTGTCCATAGTATTTTTTAGCGAATACCATGCTAAAGGGAATTCTGACCTAGGTATAATGTTTTCAAACTCAACTATAAACACATTTATTTACTACCAATATATTACAAATCAAGACACATAAAAACACGTTTGTATACTTCCCGCCATCTTGGAAATCCCCATTCCTGCCCAGGCTCCCTACATAAGCCCATACAGCACATCTCTCCTTTTTTTTATAAACAACGTTAATGTTTGTTCCTACTATAGTTCTAATAAACATTCCTCAACAAAATTCCGTTTTTCACCAATAACAATAACAATAACAATAACAATAATAATAATAGTAATACACTCGATAAAATCCCGTTTAATGATGTTCTTCCTCATAGTATCGTGGTCGATTGTCTCTATTTTCTCTTCTTGGGTATCTTCTGGCCTGTTCCTCTTCCCTAGGTTCCTCATCAACATCGTCATCCGATACATCATATCCGATTTCATTTTCCTTTTCTGAGAACCGGGCCCCGAATTCTTCCTCTTCTTCGCTGTTGCTAAAATACGGGTCATCAACGTCTTTCATGTAAGGTGTTATTCGCTTGAAATGTGATGAATTCCGTGTAACCGTAACTCCGCGGCGTTTTGCTGTGATCTGTGATCCTTTCACACGCGTTACTCGATAGGGGGACGGATTCCAAGGCAGATATAGTTTATTTCGCTGATGTTGTTTCATCAATACCAAATCTCCGATACGCAATTGTGACTCTCTAGCATGGTTCCGTATATCTGCACGAACTTTCATCTTACTCTTTTCTAGAGCATCTCGTTGAAGTACGGTCTCGCGATTTCCCTGTTCTGATACCTCATCTAGTTGATGGCTCTCACTTCCTCTCTGTGCATCCACTCGATTCTTTTCTGGAATTACTGCGTTGTGGTCAGGCAGTCGGTTTCGGATTTGTCGGTTGAAAAGTAAATCGGCCGGGGCTTTTCCCGTTGTAGCATGTGGTGTTGTACGATAATCCAGGAGAAAACGATAAAGGTCATGCTTCCAATTCTGACCCTGTGAATGGGCAATTCTAACCGACTTTTCAATCGTCCTCATAAACCGTTCGACATGGGAATTGGCCTGCGGCCAATATGGTGTTATTTTTCGATGCTTAATACCATTTGTCGCTAGGTAACTCTGAAAATCGTGTCCTTGAAAAGGGGGACCATTATCACTTACAAATTCAATTGGAAATCCATGAATAGAAAAAATTTTCTCGAGCTTTTCAATAGTCACTGAAGTAGAAGGTGATCGAATGATTTCGACTTCCGGAAACCGCGAGTGTTCATCCATTAACACTAAAAGATAGTCCCCACTGGGAAATGGTCCACAAAAGTCTCCATGAATTACTTGCCATGGCTTGGATGGCATAGTTGTCATCTTCAATGGTTCGACATTTTTCGAGTCATTTGCAGCTTGACATTGGACACAAGAAGAAATTAGTGTTTCAATCTGCCGGTCTATCCCAGGCCACCAAACTTTTGTTCGAAGCAAGGTTTTGGTTTTTACAATACCTTGGTGCTGGCCATGGGCGATATTTAAGGTCTGGTTTCTCAACTTCCTGGGCATAACAAGACGATTCCCTCGAAGAACAATACCATTATCTGAAACAGTCAGTTCGTTCCGAATACTTTGATAGGGTGTGAGATCAATGTTAGTGTTGCTATTTGCCCTCTTTGGTTTTCCTGTCCAGTGACCCGTTCTAATAGCCGTAATGAGGGATTGAATTTCTGCATCTTTTCGACACACGTTTTCGATTTCCTGTCTACTCATAGATTTCGGCACTGAGTGGTTAGTTAGAAAGTTCACGTAATCTTCAGCAATGCTGTTTTTCTCCAATGTTACCAACGGTTGACGAGACAGAACATCAGCTGGGTTTGTTTTACCAGGTCTGTGGCGTAGAGTAAACTGGTATTGTTGTAAGCGCAGCGCCCAACGTTCTATCCTTGCAGATGGCTTTGCTTTAGGATGATATATAACTTCTAGTGGTTTATGATCGGTATCTAGCTCGAAATTAATTCCAATAAGGTAGATGTGAAATTTTTCACATCCGAAGACAACTCCAAGTGCCTCTTTTTCAGTTTGTGAATAACGTTGCTCAACCTTGCTGAGGCTCCGGCTGGCATATGCAACAATTCTCTCATTACCGTTGATGTCAAATTGCGATAAAATGGCCCCTAATCCGACGGGACTTGCATCGACTGTTACTCGTGTTCGTTTGGATGGGTCATAAAAAGCAGTCGTACAATCTTTCGCGATTTCTTCTTTCACTTTGTTAAAAGCCTGTTCGTGCCTATTTGTCCACTTCCACATGACGCCTTTATTTGTTAGCTCACGCAATGGTGCTGTTATTGTTGCCAGGTGAGGGATGAACCGTTCACAATAGGTCGCCAACCCCAAAAAACTGCGTAGCTGAGAAACATCTTTCGGCACTTTCATATTAACTAGTGCTTCAATTTTGTGTTTGTCTGCCGAAATGCCATCCTTGGACAAGATGTACCCGTAGAACCAAATACTGTCAACATTAAATGTACACTTTGAATCATTAAGTGTAAGATTACTTTCAAAAAGGCGCTTCATGAGAGCTTCTAGACGTGTATCGTGTTCTTTCTGCGTCTTTCCCCAAATGATGATATCATCTGCAATATTTCTGACACCCTCTAGCCCCTGCAATGTTTTTTGAATTGCAAACTGAAACTGCTCGGGTGCTGAATTCACTCCGAAACACAGACGCTTATACCGCATCAGACCATTGTGTGTGTGAAATGTAGTAAGAGATCGGGATTCTTCGTCAAGCACCAACTGATGAAATCCTGCTGTTAAATCCACTTTAGAAAACTTTGTAGCTCCAGCCATGTCTTCGAAAAGTTCCTCGACGTTAGGGATAACATGCCGCTCTCGCTCAATCATGGGATTAACATTTCGCATGTCAACGCATACTCTAACTTCGGTTGAATTATGTGGTTTGGGTGCAACAACTAGATTTGATACGTAAGGTGTAGGTGTCCCAGCTGGAACAAATTCAATGATGTCATTATTTTCAAGTTCTTTTAGTTTTTTCTCGGTTTGTTTTCGAAGATGAAAAGGTGTCTTCCGGGGTTTTTGAACAACGGGTTTAGCATCATTTTTCAGATGTAGGTGCACTTCGTGGTCTTTTAATTTTCCAATGCCATTGAAAACTGTGGGGTATTCTTGTTTAAGCTTTGACATTATTGGTGAATCAGGTTTTTTGTTTTTAAGGGCTGGTGGACTCTCATTCCCAAACTCAGCATGATCTTCTCGAGGATCAGTATAAGGGGCAGGGCCGGACTGAGCTACTGCATTCACATTTAACTTTACAATGCCTAACTCTGTTGCTGTAGAATAGCTGAGTAGTGAACCCCCATCACCATTTACCACATGGAATACTGTCACAGCCATTTTTTGCTTTGACTCAATAAGTCCCTCAAATTTTCCTAGGACTGGCAAAGGTTGAGATTGCATGTAAGCATAAATTTTGTGCGTCGAATGTTGCAAGTGCAAGCTTGGATTTTTCTTTTTAATTTCATTAAAAGCTTTGGTATCTAAAATGTTTATTGTTGCCCCAGTGTCAACAATCATTCTTATATTGGTTTTCTCAACCACAACAGGAATGGTTTTAACCTTTGATGCCGTTTCTGTACCTTTCTTTTCTACTGGTGGGGGCACAGTGAATACATACGAATCCTCGTCTGAGGACTCTGACTTCTCTGCCTTATCAGTAACCGATCGGATGTTGAAATCGCCTTTTTTTTCTGATGGTTTGCTACTGGTATTCCGACCCCGGCTACTACGACACATAGAAGCAAAATGATTTTGTTTTCCACAGGCAAAACAAGACTTCCCCTTGGCTCTACACTCACTAAGGTGACCTGCATAGTAGTTATCACCACAATTATAACATACCTTCTTACCACTCTGTTGCTGTTCATGTGTTCGCTCTTGTCGGACACCTTTTGCATGATCAGAGTTTTCCCTTGTGCTAGGAGACTGGGCGCCTGAGTTTCCTTGTTGGTTATGTACCAGATTAACAGAATTCGAAGAAACGCATAAATTACCATTATCTGCTTCTAATGCTTTTACAGCTTTATCTGTAATTTCCAGTGTTCTAGCATATGCCAATGTATCTGCTAATGTCAAATCCTCTTGAATAGCTTTTCTTCGTACTCTTGAAGACAAACACGCCTCTACAAGTTGAATTTTGATTTCATGTTCACTGTCGGAAAATTCACAAATGATTGCTTGTTGTCGAAGTCTAGTACAATACTGATCAATTGTTTCCTCCGTCATTTGTTTCAACTGGCGAAATTTATGGGTTTCGAATAAAAGATTTTTCTTAGGTGAAAAATATGCACTTAACTTTTCAATTGCTTTCTTGTAATCTTTATCTTCCCCGACATCAGATAAAGTTGCAAAAATCTTCTCAACCTCGTTTCCAGCAGTATACAAAAGCAGAGCTCTTTTCCTAGTTTCATCTTTTATGTCCATCGCAACCACGAACCGTTCGAATCTTTGCAACCATTCTTTCCAGCGAACAGATAAAGTAGTTGGGTCAGAATACGGATCGAATTTCTCCAAACTTGACAAATCTAAAGCCATTGCCATTTTGAAATATATCCCAAAAATGTAACTTCAAATCAACGTTAAATTTGTGTCAAAACAAATCTAAATGCATACAGTTTTCCCTCGTTTCTCCTTGGGTGTATTTTTCGTCCTCGTCGCCAATATAATGTTTTCAAACTCAACTATAAACACATTTATTTACTACCAATATATTACAAATCAAGACACATAAAAACACGTTTGTATACTTCCCGCCATCTTGGAAATCCCCATTCCTGCCCAGGCTCCCTACATAAGCCCATACAGCACACTAGGTTTTTTTCCCGAGGCATGGTATTCGGCCGAATATCCCGGGAGATTCAGCCGAATATCCTGGAAGATTCGACTTTTGAATCTCACGCGACATCCCGCGAGAGCTACACGCGCCGATTAAAACAATGAAAAATGGCGGGAGCACACAAGAGTGTAAGGATATTTTACGATGTTTTTTAAGTGGTTTCACTGAAAATTTTACAAAACAGGATGTTCAAAAGACGGCAAAATTACTTAGCACTATTTACTTGATGCCATTTGGCAAAGAACTTTGGAAAAATTATTTATTTGAGTGAAAAACGAAATCTCGTATTCTCGTATGTAAGGTATGTTGACAAGTTGTCCTGGACTTGAACAGTTATACATTTTCGGTATAATATATCATTTATAGACCCTCCGCTTGGGTGATTCGGCAAAATATTAACCCTCAGTGATAATATTTCCCTCGGGCTAAAGCCCTCGGGAAATATCATCACTTCGGGTTAATATTTTACCGAATCACCCTCGCTTCGGGTCTATAACTGATAATAATCCCAGGCCATTTCCCAGTTTATATAGGTTGCACGAACCATGCGTGTTTTTAGTATACAAAGACAAGTAGTAAATAGTTCGAACAAACTCGCTAGTGGCTATGAAATCCTATAATGCATCGAAATTCATAATTTCTATTGAAGTTTATAAATGGCTCTCAACTTAATAGAAAAATTTACCTCGACATCATGAGCGATGTCTTAGGTGAATTTGATTTAGCCTATTTTACACTTCGCAACCAGACCTTACAATCCTCCATTTTAAGTGGCAAAATATTTTTACGATTATTTTTTATGAAACGAAGTTAAAAATTTTGGCTTGTAAAACTATTTCATAATATATTTTATTAAAAAACTTCAACTAATTTTAATCGATTTGTTGAATATTTTAAAATCTGCTATTGGTCTCAGTAGATTTAATGCAAATAATTTAAATTTGTTCGTTTCTCTATTACGCTATTCAAACATATCATATATTAAAATATTTAAAATGGCCGCCAATCGTGCGCAGAGTACATATCATAATGACTTGTTAGAAACAGCATCAAGTCCAAAAAAGTTTTGGAGTATAATCAAAAATATCTTTTCCTAGAAACCTAAATCGATTCGATATATGTCAGTGAACTCAAAAACTGACAAGAACAAACACAGGTTAAATATCTTTAGTACATACTCTGCTAATGCAATTCAACTGCTAAATTTTGCATGGAAACAGCCAGTTAGAATAGCGACACGAACACAGAAAATATTCCAAATTATGTATATATCAACAGGTTTTGTCCTTAATGAGTTGAAAAAAATAATTCAAAAAGGCAAGTTATTTAGTTATAAAGTCATATTATTTAGTTTTTCAAGTCTTAAACTCTACTAAAGTTTATTGGAGAAGGAAACGTTATTATGTGTCGTGTTGAAACGTGTTTACAGACTTGTAACTGTTATCGTGTTGAATATTGTATGCTACTTTTAGCATAAAAGCTGCATCCAAGTACAATAAAACACTGATTGTAAACGTCTACGAAAGTCCTGTGGATTTGTACGTGGTTGTAAAGAAGGGACATTTGAATTTGCACGGCAAGTTTATATACAGTCGCTTAAAGACATCACAGTTTCTGCATCCTGGCTACAATAGTCAAATTGGACGAAGTTGAGACAAAGAAACAAGAACGAAGCAAGTCAAAGATGGCGGTTACGCTTGCAGCTCGAAGGCTAATGGGTGCAACTCACCGGAACGTTGACTTTGAAGTACTCAAAGAACTCAGCGTAGAACTAGAAAAGGTATATGATGATTTTTGTGTAATTAATGAAGAGTATGAGTTATTAGTCTCAAATGAAAAGTTTATTGAACACCGTGTGGTTAATGGAGATGACCTAAAAAAGTACAATGCAAACGTTAAACAAACTTATGAGGAAGCAAGAGATGCTTATAATGCTTATTTTGCCAACCAAAATTTGACTATGACTCCTCTAACAACAACCATAAAAAGAGACATGAACAGACTGAAAAATATCATCTCTGCAGTAGAAGACAATTTATTAAATGAAACCCCCAGTTATGACAGCTTGCTGATGGAGAGAGGTGATATGGAAAAACTATTGGATGAGATTTGTGATAAAGTAGCTAGACTAACTGTGATACAGCAAGATACCCAGCTACAAGATGATGCAGACGTAATCATTGAGACAGCTTACAATACTTTAAGAAATGTTAATTTGTGTTTGAGGTCAAACCAAAATCCTAAACTAGCTGTGAACTTGTTAAATGATAATCTGTCTGCTACAAACACAGAAAGTAATTCCAGTACATTGACAACATCTTTAACCAGCTATACTCAAGCCCAAGCAAGTGTCTCAACATCAATGCCAGTAACATCTAGTCACACAAGTAACCCCCACAATTTGCAACCCATGAGAGTCCCAACTGTGAGTCCATCTACCCCTATTGTTCATTCCACCATGGCCATTACATCACAACAATACAATCCTGTTAGCTCTTTGCCCATGGTTAGTTCAGTATTCCTACCAACAAGTCAGCCTGCAACAACCTCCCCCCCCCCCCACAAGTATTATACTCCAGTCCCCTAGCAGTGCAACTTCCACCACTACCAGTCCTGTTATAATATATCCAGCGTATTGTTTGTCAACAAACCCAACATCAGAACTGACGAATACATTTGTGCAAACTGGTAGTCCTTTAACCCAATCTTGGTATTACAACACAGCACAAGCACCTGCACATGGTATTGGTTTTGCTCAGCCAGTTAGGCCAGCTCAACAGCCTATGGTCCAAAGCGATGCTATTGCCTTGTATCCTATTATACCCAAGCTATTGTGGTTGAAAGTGGTTGAACTGTGAGCGTGTTTTGTGATGGAGGATCAAATTCAAGTTATATCACCCATCGTGCAGCCAACAGAATTAAAGCTAAAACGATAAAAAAGTTAAGACTTGATGTAACCACAATGGGCAATATAGAGAAGTCTTAAAGCACATGCGAATACCAATTTACGATTCGAACAAAAACTGGCTAGAAAGTCACTGTCAGTGCATTCGGTATGGAAAGAATAACTGGCCCTGTTAGCAAACTCGACACTGATGTATTAAATCGATTGTTCCTGATTATGACCCGGAATGTCTACAAAGAAAGTCTTCGAACGTCGATGTGTTACTCGGATGTGATCATTTCGGACTTCATCCTAAGAAAGAAGAAGCGCAGTGTCGTGAGAATCTAAGCATAATGAGCGATGAACTTGGAATTTGCATACAAGGATCCCATCCAGACCTCAAGGAAGAAACACGCTATGACACGAACCTAGCAAAGACAATCCATGATATTCGACACAAAGCGCAAACTTATTTTGCCCGTAGTGAAGATCACCCAGAGTTCACCCGTCAAGTCATGTCGATTGAAAGTCCGAACCACAGCAATGACGGTTTCCATTGCTGGTCACATGCTATTAAGCCCAAGAACGATCGAGAAACAGACAGTCAAGTTGAGAATTTTATCCGAGGCGAAGAGTCAGGCACAGAAACGTCACCTCGATGTGGTGGTTCCCGTTGTAACAAATGCCCTACGGTAGAACATACCTATTCCTTCAGGGAGGAACATGAGTTGAATATGATACGAGAAAATTTGGAATACGACGAGAAAAATCAGTATTGGAGAACAAGCTACCCTTGGATAGTAAACCCGAACTGCCTTTCTAACAACTACAATACTGCCTTGGCCACTCTGAACGAATCTTATCTAAGGATTACAAATGTGCGGAGACATATGAAGAGCAAATGAAAGACATAGTGGACCGTCGTGTAGCCCGCAAATTAACGCCACAAGAGTTAAAGGATTGGAAGGGCCCGGTGTTCCATATTTCCCACCTTGCTGTGGTCAACCCTCGTTCAAATTCAACACCGGTACGAATCGTCTTCAACTCTAGTCAAAGTCATCACGGAGTGTCCTTGAATTCCTGCATGGCCAAAGGTCCAGAAGCTTACATTAACAACCTGATTGGAATTTTACTTCGCTGGAGGGAAGGGCATGTAGCTTTTGTTGGAGACTTGAAAAAGATGTTTAACTCTATTCACCTAAAGTTGTTGGAGCAGCACTGTCATCAGTTTTTGTGGCGAGGTATGGACACCGAACGTGAGCCAGATATCTACGTGATGGAACGAGTCAATTTGGGTGACTAACCTGCGCCAGCTATCAGTACGGAGGCCATTTACAACAAAGCGTCGTTGTTCGAAGACGAAAGTCCAGAAGCTGCTGAGCTTTAAAGAAACTCCATCTACGCTACATACTTCCCTATCTACCAAGGCCGTTGCGTTGAAACTAGCACAAGACACAGAGAACATACTCCACAAAGGTGGCTTTGTCCTCAAGTGTTGGCAATTCAGCGGCGAAGAGAAAACGCGTTCTGGTTGAGACTTGCACAGTGACATAGACATGGAACAGAAGCCAAGCCACCTTTCACGAGAGCATACGTTACTGAAAGGATCTGATGAAACTCTTCGCGTCCTGGGCGTAGGATAGAGACCAAAAGAAGATATTATTTTCGAAGTTGTTCTGAACTTTAGTCAAAAGAGACGAGGAGTACGAACTGGACCCAACCTGATGCTCACTGATTTACCCCCAAGCACTACCTGATATCCTTACCAAACGAATTGCCCTTCAACAAGTGATGAAAATTTATGACCCCCTTGGGTTTGTGAGTCCATTTACCCTAATTGGAAAGATATACCTCCGAGAAACGTGGGCCCCTAATGTGGGATGGGATGACCAACTTCCGGTTGATCTACGCGTAAAGTGGGTCAAATTTTTCATCTCCCTATTCGAGTTGGAAAAGTTGAATTTGCCACTGTGTCTTCGACCTTTCAACGGTGTGGTATATTCGATGGCTGTTGGGGGACGGTAGTCCGTGGTGCCGATTAATCATGGCAAAATGTTGGGTTGGCCCGGTCGGGTGAATAAGTTATCCACTCCGCAAATGGAGCTAAATGCAGCCGTGTTGTCAAAGAGAGGAAGAGAAGTGATTGAGCTTCTTCAAGTGTGTCCTACAGATCGTTGACTCTGAAAACAGTCTTGAACATGATAACAAAACAAGCACAAGATTTAAAGTACGAGGGCGTCCGGTTAGGAGAAATACAAGGTGCCACTGAAAAAGACACGAGTTGCTGGGCATGGGTGTCTGGCAAGGATAATATAGCAGACTGGTTGACAAGCGGACAATCACTGCAAGATCTTGATGAGGAATGAGAGTGGTGGAATGGTCCAGCAATCCTTTACCAGCCGGTAGAGGAATGGGGTCTAAAGTTTAGTTCCCAAAATGAAGAGTGTCTTCCTGGCGAAAAGAAGTTACGTAGTGCATCTACAGCGACAGCTAGTCCTCCCTTACTCGATTATGGAAGATTTAGCGACATTGGCAAAGCTATATGGGTTGTGGCGAGAATTCTTGGCATTTTGGAGAAGAAATCATTTCGAGGTGGAAAGACAATGACAGTAACACCGGTTACGCGCAGCAGAGACTTTCATCGTTAAGGATGCTCAGAAGTTAATGAAAGAATTGTCCAAGACCGATACGAAGGGTCGCCGATACGCCACACTCAATCCTGTGTTAAGTGAAAGCGGAGTATGGCTAGTTGGGAGACGTCTGAAGCAACACAATTCTATGACCCTGGACTCATGTCTTCCGAAGTTGTACTGGGTCCCTCGAGGAAGCAAGTTAGCTCAAACGGTGAAGCACAATTGCCAACTTTGCAAACTCCGACAAGCAAAGCTTCTGCAACAAGAAATGGGACAACTTCCAGAAGCCCGCCTTAAGCCAGCCCCTCCTTTTACACATGTAATGCTCAATCTTTTTGGGCCTTATGTCGTGAGAGGAGAAGTCCAGAAACGCACAAGTGGGAAGGCATATGGTGTTTTGTTCACCGACTTAGTCGTTGGAGATGTACACATTGAAGCAGTATATGGTTATGACACGCCATCGTTCTTAATGGGATTAAGTAGATTCGCATCTATTTGTGGCGGGCCATCGACCATTTACAGTGATCCAGGATCGCAGCTTGCAGGGGCAGACAGAGAACTGAAGGAGGCCTGGGACAGGATCGATCGTGAGTTATTGCATAAGGACAGTGCACATAAGGGACTGACATGGTTGTTCGAACCCGCTGATAGTCCATGGAATCAAGGCAAAGTGGAGTCACTGGTCAAAGCCGCCAAAAGAGCAATTCATTTCGCAGCGCATAAAAGTCGCCCTTCCGTATCTGAATTCCTCACGATATGCTGTGAAGCAGCTAATCTACTCAATGAAAGACCAATTGGTACTCTCCCTGATGTGGATTCTTATCTGAACGTTGTAACTCCGAATGCACTTTTGTTAGGACGTGAATCCTGGAAACTGGCAACCTGATCGACAGAACATATCGAATTGCTATCATCTGGTACAAGCGGCCGTGAACGAATTTTGGAACAAATGGATCGAGTTGTGTGCGCCAACATTGATGACCAGTTACAAATGGACCACACCAAGTCGCAGCGTGAGACCTGGGGATGTCGTCCTGATAGCCAATAAGACTTTGCTAAAAGGAGATTATCGTCTCGGAATAACCCAAGAAGTTCGTTCGAGTAAAGATGGAAAAGTGCGAAGTGCATTGGTTAAGTACAAGAATTACAAAGCTGGCGAAAGGAATCACGAGTATACAGCAGGTGAAGAAGTGGTCGTATCTCGAAGTGTCCATCCTTTAGCCCTTTTGCTGCCAGTGGAATATGATCAAGAAAAACTTGAAGCAGATAAGTGAAAAAACTGTGCATGCGTTTGCATGAACTGTTGTTGACTATCGACGAATAGTTAATTAATGCGATCGCATCGACCCTCACCCTGCCAGTGTATTAGTATAATAGATTCTGCGTGGACGTCTCGAGCGATCGCGCGAGAAACAATATCACGTGAGGGAGAGAGAAAAGAGAGCGGCCACTACAGCCGTATTCTGAAACAGTGTTTTACCGATTGATATTTTAGCGATATTTAGTCGAGTTTTAAGTATGTTATCGAGTTTTTCAAGTCTTAAACTCTTCTAAAGTTTATTGGAGAAGGAAACATATGCAAAGTAAAGTTTGAGGTTTCAATAAATTCGTTATTATGTGTCGTGTCAAAACGTGTTTTCAGACTTGTAATTGTTATCGTATTGAATATTGTATGTTAAAAGACTGCATCCCAGTACAATGCATTGTGTCATATTCTAAATTTATCGATGGAAACATCCACAGTACCAACTATGTGGAAAGTGGCAAAGATAATCCCGATATACAAATCTGGATCATATGAGCTTTGTGAGAACTTTCGACGTATATCGGTGTTGCCATTTCTGTCAAAACTATTGGAAAGAGCTGTTCATGGGCAATATTTTAGATTCTTAAAGGGAGGAAAATTATTAACGGATCGTCAATACGGATATAGGATAAAGAGATCAACAGGTCTAGCTGCAATTCAATTTATTGATATAAGAAACGAAGTTGATCAGGGGAACCTTGTTGGGGCCATTTTTATAGATCTCAGCAAGGCCTTTGATACTATTAATTATGATGCGCTTCCTACAAAGTTACAGGCATATGGTGTTCGAAATAGAGCATTGACATGGTTTACAGACTATTTTTTCGGATGACAGCAATATGTCCAACTCGGAAGCGATAAATCGTCAAACCAACCTATCTTTACTGGAGTTCCTCAGGAATCAGTGCTGGGACCTTTGTTATTCCTACTGTTTTGCAACGATCTTGTTAACATAGAGATAAACCCACGTATTATAAAGTCGCAGATGATGCTGTTATCCATTGCCCTGGAAAACATATAGAAATGACAGAGAAAACACTGTCAAGCGATATGGACTTAATTGCAGAGTATCTTGATGTAAATGAATTGTTAATAAATCTAAAGAAAGGGAAAACCGAAATGATGGTTTTTGGTACTGGAAAAAGATTATCGGCGCAACCTCGTCTATTGAGGGTTGAATATAAAGGGCAACCAGTAAATACAACACAGTCCTACAAATATCTTGGTTACATACTTGATCCTGGTCTGACACTTAATGAAAACTTTGAAGCAGCCTATAAAAAAGCTGGTAACCGAGTACGACTATTATCAAGGATCCGTAACTATGTGACACAAAGTGTGGCGACGAAGATATATCAAATGATGATTGCACCAATAATTACATACGTATTATATAATACCTCATTAAATTCTGGTCGTTTAAATAAGTTTATGAAATAAAAGTAATTAACATCAAGCACGAGCTGTTCTACGGGTCTTTAATATGCGCATGCTAGGCAATTGGGCATTTATGGAATTATGCAGTTTCACTGGCCAATCAGGGCATTCGGTCGATGCGGGGATGAAAATGTACCAGGCTCTGGACTCACTTGCTTACTGCTTGCCACAAAGTGCACTCAATCCCGCTGTAGTCCTGTTGGAATTCTGCAACTGGTTTTTCTTCGTGAATTCGTTTATTGCTTCAATTTGTTATTGCATGCCTCGGTTGACTAACAACAGCTTGTCTGGTTTGGCTGGAACGGGTTTTTCGCTGTCGCTTCAAGCGATGCATTGTTACCAGTTTCTTCTTCGTCGGAATCGACACCAGTTACGTCGCCTTGCCCAGTTTCTGTACAGTCAACATCGCCTGCATCGAGCTCGTGGCTTCCGATTCCTTAAAACCCGTCCAATCCTTGGCCCCCTTGCAATGTCCCCCCTTCCACGGCTATAGTTCGTCAGCTGTTGGCGGCGCATTGGCTTTTTCAATGGCTCCATGTCTTTCTCCCTCGTCTACTTGGCAGCCGCCATTTTGTTCCGTCCCAGCCCCTGCTGGTGTTGTGACTTCTGCTCCACCCGTCCATCCCATCCTTCCACTGGCGATTCCCTGCCACGATCCCATCTTCCAGGAGGCGATGTCTCAAGCTCAGGCCCAAGCTGTCCTACAAGCCCAAGCTTTGTTGAACGCTCATAGTCAGGCTCACTCAAATGCTGTGGCTCAGATTCGGGCTCGTGCTAAAGGGTTCATCCCTCCCCTTACAGCCGCTCCCGCTGCTATACCTGCTACTTCATCGCTGTAGTCCCGAGCGGGTGTTGCCGGTGATACGTCGTCATATCAACAGCTGCTGAATACTCCTTCATCTGCGGGTCTGCCTGCACCAGGTACTTTGTTACCTTCGGGTCGGATGCAGCCTGCCTCGTTTGTGGTGGGCCCGGGGTTTCTCTCAATTCCAGATAAGACGGTGTCCAACATTGTATCAGGCCATTTTATTGAGTTAGCTTCCCTCTTAGCTAAACCGTCTGACGCGCGATCTGCCTCCCCTCTAATTTGCATTGATGGTCAGGTAATTGTATCGCAAGCTTCCAAACCACCCCGCCGTTTAACTGATATTTCTCAATGGCTGCAAACCTTTGCGATTTACATGCTGGTTATGGTCACCTATTGGCCCAATTGTGCTGCGGATTTAATACGCTATCAATTGCTCATTTTACGTACGCATGCTCAGTTTGGTGGCTTAGCCTGGTACAACTATGACGAAGCCTTTCGCCGCGATGCTGCGGCCCGCCAGGTTACGGATTGGTTGGCCATGCATGTCGAGTTATATAATTTCCACACGTCGGCTTCAACCAGACTACCTCCACCTCCTGTTGGACCGGTATTCCGCGAAAGCACGGGTGCTTCGTTTGGTACAACTATATGTCGGTCGTGGAACCTGGGCCGTTGTGTGCGTCTCGCGCAGTCTGCCGTTATCTCCATATCTGCGATCGGCCTCACTGTCGGGGAAGTCACCGCCGCATTCATTGCCCTAGTCAAGCCTCTGGTGGCGTCGCTTCTGTTTCCCCCCAGTCCCCCTCCCGGTCGGTACAGCCCAACATAACTATGCTTCAACGACCTGGTGCTTTTTAATATGCTGTTGCATAACGCTATTTTTTTTTTGTTTGGTGTGCCATATTTCCTCACGTTTGTACTTACCATCACTTGACGAGTTTACACGGGAACTGGCAGCTTATTCTCCCTCCAAGCAGCGGTATGTGTTGGACGGGATTCGGTTAGGCTTCCACGTTGGTCTGGAGTCTCATCGGGTCTCTCTACGTTCTCGATCGGCAAATATGCGCTCTGCTTTGGACCACGCAGAGGTCGTCGACGAGTATCTTTCAGCTGAATTAGCAACGGGCCGCTTGGCTGGCCCGTTCAACAACCCTACCACTTCATCGCTCCAGGTCAGCCCTTTTGGGGTGATTCCCAAAAATCACCAGTCCAGCAAATGGCGCTTTATACTCGATTTATCCTCTCCGGCTGGTCACAGCGTCAATGATGGAATCCCGAAGGAACCTTACTCCTTAAAGCATGTGACGGTAGACGACGCTATTCGCTCGTTGGTTGATCTTGGCCCTGGCGCGCTGATGGCAAAGTTCGACGTTAAAGCGGCGTATCGCAATATTCCGATACATCCAGATGATCGTTACCTCTTAGGAATGAAATGGCGTGATCGCTTCTACGTGGATCTAGTGCTGCATTTTGGTTTACGGTCGGCCCCCTTTATCTTTAACTCGGTGGCCGAAGCCGTTGAATGGATCTTGGTGCATAATTACTGGATTAGTCCCTTGTTCCATTACTTCGACGATTATTTAACTATGGGCCCTCCTAACTCTCCTCAGTGTCAATCTCATGTGGATGTCAATCACACCGCATTCCAAGTGTTTCCGCGCCTGGGGCTTCCGTTGCATCTCGAAAAGTGCAAAGGTCCTTTTACTATTTTGACCTTTTTAGGCATTGAGTTGCATTCTGTACAGCAGTTAGCTCGTTTGCCCCCAGACAAGATTGACCGAATCCAGCGGCTTCTTCAGCAGTGGTCGCGAAAAAAGACTTGTACTCGTCGGGATTTGGAATCCTTAATCGGTTCACGTCATCATGCTTGTCGAGTGGTGGTGCCTGGGCGCACATTCCTTCGCCGCATGATTGATTTATTGTGCTGCTTCCGTCATCGCAACCATCCAATTCGTCTAAACGTCGATTTTCATCGGGATTTACAATGGTGGTTATCTTTCTTTAAAGAATGGAATGGAGTATCCTTCTTTCTCTCACCCGCTGTGTCCCCGCTACCCGACCTGGTCGTGTCATCAGATGCCTCCGGCTCTCATGGTTTTGGGGCCCTCTGGCGCACGGAGTGGTTTTGCAGCTCGTGGTTTTTTCTCCCTTCGCGTTTGTCTATTGCGTTCCTGGTATTAGTTCCTATCGTAGTAGCAGCGCACCTGTGGGGTCGTGCGTGGTTTCGCCTCCGTGTGCGGTTCTTGTGCGACAATATCGCCCGACGTGATGCATTTGCTGCGCTTACTTACGCTCGAAGCTTGCCGCCATAATTTTGTCTTTTCAGGCGCTCATACGCCCGGCAGAGATAATTCCGATGCTGACGCTTTGTCTCGTTTACGCCTACAGGAGTTCCGCCGCTTGGGTCCTCACGCCGATCAGGTCCCCCGTCAAATTACGCCATCACTGCTCTCGCTCCTGGTACCTCCAGCTTGATCCACCAGTGTTTTGGTCTCTTGGCTCAGGGCTTGGCTCTATCCACTCGTCGTGTTTACGCTGCTGGGCAGCGGGCTTACTTTCAATTCTGCTCCAGTTTTTCCCCTGCCGTACTTTCCGTCATCAGAATGGCTGCTGATGTTATTTGCGACTTGGTTGGCCCACACCCGGAAGTTAGCTCCATCTTCGGTGTCGTCCTATATCGCCGCTGTCCGCTCTTGGCACATTGACCTTGGCGCCCCCGATCTTACCAGCGGGGCAACTAGATTGGCCAGATTGTTACGTGGCATCCGCCGCTCTCGTACCTCTCCTGCCGTTGTCCGCTTGCCTATTACCAACCGTTTAATGCTTGTTCGCCAGTCCGCGCTCGCCGTCCCGTTGTTTGACCATATTATGTTTTGGACTGCCTGTTGCACGGCGTTCTTCGGATTTCTTCGTGTTAGTGAATTCACATGCTCCGGTGTTTTTGTTCCTGGTCGCCATCTCGGGTTCGATGATATTGACTGGGATGCTGCGGGTCACTACCGCCTATTTTTACACACGTCCAAAACGGATCCGTTCCACCATGGTTGCACGATTCTACTTGGTCCGTCTAGTCATCAGGTTTGTCCCGTTGCGGCCATGCCCCGGTATCTTGCCATCCGTGGATCCACTTCTGGTCCGTTGTTTATCTGTGCGAATGGTACACCGCTTTCGCCTTCCATGGTGAATGCCTGGCTACGGTCGATTCTCAAGGGTGCCGATGTCCCGGGGAATTATTCCAGCCACAGTTTTCGGATAGGTGCAGCTACGTCTGCCGCTCCGGCAGGTGTCCCGGGTCGTGTTATCAAGATTTTGGGTCGGTGGTCTAGTGACTGTTATGTGCGGTATATTCGCATGCCCCCCCCCCCACGTAATTTTGCAGGTGGCTCGTCACATCGTTTTAGACATCTTTATGGTCAAGAAACGCCTTTGGAGTGGGTTCGTATCTCGAATCCCCTTCTCCAGCGTTGCTGGAGGGTGGCGTTGGAGAGGTCAATTCTCGGCATCATTTATATTAATCCACTCTGGATGGGGGCATGGGTGGAAGTCTGTCGTACCTAAAAGACAGCTGCACAGAATGGATTTCATCGTAAGCCGGCTTGAATAAATTATAAGCAACCTGAACCCTCTCCAACGGAGCTAAACCCTCCAGAAAATAGTTTGCATGCTGCACGAGTGCATTAGATGTTAATTGGTTGATTATGGTAAGGTGATATTAAATAAAAAGTTCCATTTTCCAAGATTACAATTATGGAAAACGTTCCATTGCACTCCTGGAGTGCAATAGTTTTTTCCATTGCACTCTCACAATTCTCATCCGTCAAAAAGCTCTTCGTACGGTTTTCGTAGTTTACTTTAGGCTGGTTTCAACCTCGTCCCTAGGGTCATCTTTGTGGGCGCGGTGAGGAAAGAGATGACCCTGATAAAAGCTCTAAAAATCTCCAAGATTCTTGGAGATTTTCGAGCATGCGCCGTCAGTGAATAATGTGGCGCTGACTCAAGTTACCACTGGCACAGAGCATTGGCGTGCAAATTTTCGCAATGTATACAGAAATTTGCGCTCACATAAAAACAATATTTAAAGCTTGAGTCTTAGTTTTAACTACTTCATTTATATTTGACGCATTTGATAAACTAAATATCCAAAATGTATATAGTACCTGCATACAGTGCGATACGATCCATTCGATCTGCACGCATGTTATTCTTACGCTACGTTCGATCATCTAGTTCTGTAATTTGTTGGACTAAATTGCGTCCTTGGTGTCATATTCAACATTAAAACAACTCAAACCAACCACAAGTTGTACATAAAAACCCCAACCTAATAAATGTGCAGAAAGCAGGAAGTAATATTATGCTGTCATTTCGTTAAACCAATCACATTTATTGTCACAAATCCTGACTGGTCGAATGTGTTAACCAATGAACAAGGAGATTAGGAGAGCCTTTACCAGGGTCATCTATTTCCTCACCGCGCCCACAAAGATGACCCTGGGGACGAGGTTGGGCTGGTTTTGGTCTTGAGATGAATGCGAAATAATCCAAATACTAAAATACGACTCCAATGCGTGTTCTTTTAAATGTCGAATAATAGGTTTTGAAAAATAATAGTCTGGTATTATATAAAATAAATAGTGAATGTTTTTATTCCTGCAATAGTAAGAATATTTTCATTCGGTGAAAGACTGATTGTTCCATTCAACTCGGCCATCGCCTCGTTGAATGGAACAATTAATCTTTCACCTCATGAAAATATTGCACTCATAAACATTCATTATTTCTGTATAGTGGGATGGTCAAATTATTTCTAACCGAGACGATGCGACGAAATACAAATACAGGAAACAAAACCTAAGAGATTGGACTGCAGCGGTTGAATTCGAAAACGAGAATTGTGGGGAAAAACTACGCCCGCAGGGCAAAGTGTTTTCACAAAATTTCGAGTTTTTCTACCAATGTTGATGGAACCATATATCAATACAGAAAAATGGTTTACATTTTTTATAATATAGCACAAAGAACAATGAATAAGTTGAATAATTTCAACGTGACGGGATTGGAAGGGAGAAGGGCTTTTTTAGGGCTCTTACCCAATGAGCATTCAAAATTCACAAGGACTATATAATAAATATACCGCCGATATAAGCTATCATAAATTATATTTCTTTTCACCAAGCCCCTAATATTGCACATACGGAAAAACGCAATAATAATAGCACTTCAATTTAAAAATAAGTTTGATACAGATGCACAAACCTTTAAAAGTTAACATATATCAAAAGAAACAAAAAGGAAAACTCTACATTCAGTATTCATAAGTGTATACAATTCTTCTTAGTCCGTGCTTGTTCTACTGGGTTTAAACATCCTGGCAACAAATGAGACGTTAAAGGCTACTACATAATTGTAAATATACAGCAATTTACAATGTTATTCTTAACACGGGTAAAGTTTGTCTAAAAATAATTTCCTCTTTCCTTGCTTTTTTCCTATTTACAGCACTTTATTTAGCCAACATGAAGTTTTTTCTGTTCTCGTTGATCAGTTAAGTTATATAACCATACAGTAATTTGCTAGGTCTTTACTCGTCTATATAAAACAGAAAACAAACCGATAAAGAACACAATTTTATATTAAGATTTTTATAATTGTAGCATGTCTCGTTCCAATTAAAAAAATTTAAGGTCACGAAATAATGAACTAGGGATCCAAGGATAGTGCAAAGTTTCAGAAGTCAGACAAATGTATAAAAAACTGACACAAATAGAAACAATGAATACAATACATACAGAACAATAAATCTGAAAACTGTGGTCTGCAATTAGAAGGTATATTTTTGAAAATTTCAAAGCGTTTCAAGTCAACCTTTTGAATATGTAAACATATAATTTCATCGCGTTGTAGGGGTTGAGAGCGTTAACTGCACTCTCATTAAGAGAAATTATAAAGCCACCTCAATTACATGAATCTATGACATCGAAACTTTTTAAGGATTATCGCTCAATGTTTGCATAAACCTGAAAATTTTCCCCTTTGGCTAGCGCAGTTTTACAACGAAATACAGTACTTCCGGTTAATTTTGTTTACCTCAAATAAATACTTCGCACGCTAAACTTTACTTATCACCAACCTCGTACCCAGGCTCTTTACCTACGCCCGGCGCTGCGGAAAAGACCCTGGTCGGAGCTGGTCAAGTGAACCCCCAGATTTTGGGGGTAAATTGAATTAGCGCCTTTTTGCTACTAAGGGAGGAGTGATAGAGGAGCGTACGCGTTTCTCGTGTTTAAGAATTACAACATTTGTTTAATAAAAATAATTTTCAGCAAGAAACTGGGGAGAAAGCTAATCAAAAATTGTATTTTTGCTGTTGTGATTTCTTTCTGTGCATGAAACGCGTAGTGGGTTACACTTAGAGCACAAATGTGGATCAGATTTCAACTTGTCATACATCGCAGCAATTATGTCGAGGAGAAAATACTTCTACAATCTTTGGATTCGTGTTGACGGCGTTTGCAGTTTATTTCTTAAACTATATACGATAAGAGATACTAAAGGACGCCGAGCTGGGATTGTTAGTGCGAAATACAGAGAAACAAGTACCGCGCAAAACGACGGCAAAATGTGTAAACAATGTTCCGAGTTGACTGAGACGTATCGAGATGAGGAAATACATCCACGTTATCATGTTTGCTATAACGACGACAAGAATAATTCAAAGATAAGTCAAAGTCTCCTCTATACGCGTATATTTAACAATACAATTCCCAAATTTATTTGATATGGCTGCTAGTATACGCTGTATCTGTGAGACATGTTATGCACATAAAACATTCGACAATACAAAGCATATAATATATACTGATTTTGATAGATATCCTTTTATATAGAGGATTACTGTTCTTGAACATTTTTAAAAGAAGTATATGTCTAGAAGTAATATTGATTTTTTAAACATGTTGCGAAAAATTAGTGTGTAACGTATGTTTAATACATTGTAATTGTTTTTGTATTTATAATGTAAAATTTCTGTGCATTGTTAAGGCCCTGTTTAGGGTAGGTATGCAAGTCGCTCCTTTTATTTTAAAGATACAGAATATGTTGTTTCTTACAAACAATGCTGTGTCCCTCTTTAGACATCTGATTATTATTTTTCCCTCATATGTATGAGCTGTCGCAATTACGACAAAGCTAATGTCACCAATTCAAAATTTTCCCTAACAGGGCCTTACAATTTCTTACTTCATATGTATGCATTGCTGTTATTATAATACAAAAATTGTATACAATACAACAAAGAACAATGTGCAAATTTCTGTTGCAAAAGGAGATATGTCACTGCATGGGACTGATGTTGGACATTCACCTTTTTCGTATTAAATAAAATTTTGTAGAAATTCTTCTGTATCTCTCCCTTTTACATCCCAGTATTCAAGTTGGGCTGTGAACATTGAAGATAAGTAACCCAGTAGTTATTGCAAAACAGTTTTACATGGTTTTTGCGTGATTAAGAGTTTCATAAAGTCAAAATATTTATAAATTCGCTTATCTATTGTGCCCTGAGCAACACTGACATTTCGAAGTTCGCAGATGATTTGCGTTACAGGTACACTGCATTATACTTGCATCGGTGGAAACGTTAACATTCTAATGGAATGTTCAGAGGTTATGTAATATTTTAGGCATAAATTGTATGTATCAGCGAATAAAGCAATTATGAGAGCCTGTTTTAATGCCTTTTAAAATAAACACGACAACGAAACACCTATAAACTTAGGATCGCTTGACAGTTGCCAACACCCAACATAGTTTACTTATCGACACTCGTGCCTTCGGAATTCAAACGCTAACGATAATAAATGAAATGAAACACACAAAATAGACAAACATCGATAATTTTAGATCAAAAAGTTTATATTGTCGTTCATAGCAATTAAATCTCACTCCTTGCATTTGAAATGTATCACTTGTATGTGGAAGCATGTAATTTGATACTTCCCCCACCCTATAAAGTAACGGATTTTTTAAAGAGTCACGTGACCAGCTCCGACCAGGGTCTTTTCCGCAGCGCCGGGCGTAGGTAAAGAGCCTGGGTACGAGGTTGACTTATCACTACGTCGAAGAATTCGTTATATCTTGTCTATTTTCTTGTATTTTCGATTGAAGCTTTGCAAAAATATTATGAAAACGACACCACTTCATATGGTGATATTTTGAGGAATATATGATAAAGGAATAGCCGAATATATGATAAAATTTTAAAATATTTAGATGTATGTGTACGTTCATAGACATATAGACTCATAGAATCGGAGGCGTGACCTGTGTGATAAATCCAAGATTCTACAGGGAAATCAATGTTTTTCGCGATTTAAAACATCTCGTTACTAGGAATCGCTTCGAATCAACATTTTTTGGAAACAACTAATTATTGCGGAAGTTTTAAGCACTATTTGTGTAATTTCTGCTGAATTCCTCGTGAAAATCTCGCTCATGAAATGTGTTGTGAATTGGTCACTTGGTCAGCTTGAGACATTTGTTGTCCAAAATATGTATTTTTGACCGGCTTTGGCCTCTTGGGTGTTATTGTGACCTATAACTATCCTAAATTAAACATCTACAAAACGATGGAGCAAGATCTTCGCGTACAAATCGATTGTTCGCTTGGTTTGTGTGGTGTGTGATACCTGATACGTTAGTAATATTTACTACATAGATACGACTTCAAGCCAACGTACTGTTTTCGAACTTCAAAGACGGATAGGTTATCAAGTAAATATTGTCTAAATAATGTAATATGCATAACCAAAATATAATCGAAAACTGGGGCTACAGCTGCTAGTTCCGTTCGTGTGAATCGTGTGAGAAATGTGGGTAGAATTAACTAAACAGTCCACAGTTTAATGACCGAAATTTTTTTATTTGAATTTAAACCATATGTTTACTTTAAAATTAACATAATGGTACACTTTGGCACACTTTTGCATACACTGTACATAGAATGCAGCATGCACCTGCTTACTAGCTTGTGCAACATTGGAGCAAAGACTGCAAACATGCGAGTATGGTAAAACAATATTCTAATGCCCATTTGCTATATTCCAATGAAAAATTAGTCGTGATTATAAAATCATTAATAATTCATGAAGAAAACGCAAAGGAGATCACAACCGATTTACATGAACTGTAACTTTGATTTTCTCGCTTTTGAGAAGATGTCGGAGACTTTCGAGTTTATTATTAAGGAACAGTAGACATTATATAATCATATAGAATTAGCGTATTACGGCGTATATACTCATCGAATATTATAATCATTAGTAGCATATAGATATGTAGTCAAATTAGTGTAAACGTGCATGATGTGGGAACGAAAGTGCATCGTAGTAATCTAGGGCCTTCGTAACCACACACAGACATGACATAGCAACGAATTATCTAAGGCGCAGTCGGAACTTATGCGTAGGGACTTCATGAATTTGCATATTTTCCGTAGAGAACTTGCGTCAGAAACCACAATGACTGGTCGATAATTTAGTATAAATATAACCTGTAAATGATAGTTAAACACATTAGAACCAAGAACTATTAGAAGACACATTAGAAAAACCATTAGAGGAAGATCGCTGGATCAAACGCTAGCTTAGAACAACAGTTCGCTAGTATTAAACTCATTGATTGTAACCGGATACCGTATAACAGATACGGTATAATCTAATGTCAACGTGACCTGTGAACTTTTACATTACACTTTATTAAACGTATATTGTGTGATCGTGATTTTAAGTTGTTGGGCGAAACAAAAGGAGGCAATCCCCAACAAAGATTTATTTAGACAATAACTTAGCTAATCAACTCAGAAGATCATTCGTTTTATAAGCACATTAAAAGACGGGAAGGAGACCTTTATCCGATTCAACAAGATGACCATATCACCACTATCATCAAGAAAATCAGTTTTCTTTATACCAAGATCTTTCTCCATCAGTTTTTAAAAGTGTATACTGAGAGAATTGTTCGTCAAGGAGCACCATCTAAATGGCAGAAGCTCAATAAACTCATCCTTTTTGGAAACAACTCACTAGTTTGCCAGACTGAAAAGTTTTGCCTTTGGTGGAAATTAATTTCCTGTGCAAAAATTTTTGTAATTGCAAAATCTGCGCAAAATTCCTAAGTGTAGATAAATTACGCAGAAAATTCTGCAAAATCTGCACAAATCATCGGAAAATCTAGGCTAACCTGCCAACTGTGCTCGATATTGATAATGATAAATTGATGATGATAAATTTATTTACTGAGTCCGAGGGTCATCAACTAAACTGAACCCAGACCACCTGATTAGACTCATAATTATCTGCGAAAGTTTTATACATTTCTGCGCAAAATTCTCTGGTGAAAAGGATCTTTTAAGCGCAAAATAAAACTTTTCAGTCTGGGTAGTTTGCACACACTCAACACAAATTTAACCTAATTAAGCCTAATTAAGCGTGAAAGACATTGTATGAAGTGAACACAAATACCGCTAGAATAATTTTCAAATCGGCAACGTCAAAAAATGCATCATCTTGCTTCATAGATTCATCGACACACTGTGACACTGCATTACAGTATACGTGATTGTAAATGAAAATCACACACCACACAATTCAAGCGAATAATCGATTTGTACGCGAACATCTTGCTCCATCGTTTTGTAAACGTTTGATTTAGGATAGCTGTAGGTCACAATAACACCCAAGAGGCCAAAGCCGGTCATTTTGGACAACAAATGTCTCGAACTGACCAAGTGACCACATTTTCACGAAGAATTCATTATACAAATTGTGCTCAAAACGTCCGTAATAACTAGTTCTTGGGAAAAAATGTTGATTCGAAGCGATTCCAAGCAACGAGACGTTTTAAATCGCGAAAAACATGGATTTCCCTGTAGAGACTTACAGTTTTTTGCCCGGTTCCCGCGCCATCTTGGATTTATCATACAGGTCACGGTCATGGCTAAAGGGGATGAACGAGAGGTAGGTTTTCAAGATGGCGGATGTTTTTTAAAAGTTTTAAAACGAGAACAAATCAACAACCGGACGTTTATAGCATTTTTAAATTGGGATTAGGTTCAGGGTAAGATTAGGGTGAGCCTTGGGAATGATATAAATGTTAGGTTGTTAATTCGTTCTCGTTTTAAGAATCTTGAAAAACAGCCGCCATCTTGAAAACCTACCTCTCGTCTATCCCCTTTAGCCATGACCTACAGGTCACGCCTACGCAATAGTAATTATACTATGAGTCAGCAATCTAGACCTACTATATCTATGTGTACGTTCGCACTGACGATGAGCAGTCGGCAAGCGCCCGCAACATAATACGCGAACGATTTCGCTGTATCTTGTTTGCTCTTTATCATTTTCGCATGAAGCTTTGCCAAAATGTAGAAAAAACTACGGCGATTCGCTGATTCATTTAGAGTCATTTACGGAATATACGACGTAACATAGCGAAAGTAGATACTGATACATGTTTATACTATGAACATAACTCATCAGTTCATATTAAACTCGGTTTAATTTGATGCTCTCCAAGGTAAAAATCCCTTTTTACGCGTTGCAAACGAACAACTAATAGTCTAGACTGAAATTCTTTCAATGCTGGTTAAAATAGTGTTCTTATTGTCATAGAAATACACTCATGTTCCCGACCCACTCCTAGAGACGTACATGTAAAGACCATAAGCGCTGCGCATTATACACGTGCTTAGTCGAATAATTGAGATTCCGGGGTGTTTGGCAACACTGTTTAAGTACATGTGCAATACAACTACCAGTCTTATTAGATGTCATAATGCTTATTTAACTATCTTTCCCATCGGTACGAACAACAGCAGACACTGGTGTATAACTAAACTTTCGTAAATTCAAGTAATTTTGATTAAAACCTTGTAAGAATGACATTTAAGCAACGTGTTCGAAATTTGCACAACCCCCCGGAGTTTACACTATGACTGACTGACTCAATGACTGACTGACTGATGTAAATTTTCGCCACTCATCACAATGACATGCAGGGTCGTTAAAATGTGGCCTAATTCGAGTGGTAATCATACACGTGTATGATTTCTAGTGTTCAAAGTGCTTAATTTTTTAAAGTAAAAAATAACACCTCAATTTTTACTTAGATGGAAGCCAAAGTACTGACCAGTCAACTCTATTCACATGGAAGGCTAACTTCAGTCAATTACGCAATCAAGAAGTGCAACACAAAATGAAGGCATTTTTGGGCGTCACTTTCAGTCCATCAACGTGTGCGGTCAAATATTTTTTCAAATTTGTGAGGTTTTGTGGCAGGAAGCCTTTCGGAATGTTTTTTTTTATTTCAAAAGAGCAACAGAAGAATAAATTTCGTAATAAAGGTTTTACACGACGTATTCGATCTGCCCGCTGAATTTTTTCACTATGTGCGAGTAAATTTGTGTCTTTCGTTGTGAATTCAGCAACACATTTCAAATTTTTGTTTTGGTTTATGTGAACAAAATGCAAGTACGCATGAGCTTTGGTTTATGGTTTAGGTGTGTTAATTTTTATTTCAAAAAAATATTTTTGCTTTGGATGTTTGTTTTTTCTTGTTTCTACGTTAATTATGTACGTGCGGCCAATCTTTTGGCATATATAGGCTACAATTGGACAACTTTAAAGGACTTTTTCCGGCGTCAAACGACAGGGAATTTCGTATATTGTTTTGTATTTTTGCAATGAGCTGTTACATACGTTTTAAAACCAGAATATGTTGTTTTTGCGTAAGTAAAAGTATTGCTTGAACATTTTACTGAAGTATAAACGTAAACGTACTGCTGAAAAATTACACCAAAGTAAAATTAGAAAAGTACTAGAAAAGTTTACATTACTTGGGCGGTAGTAAAGTAAACCGAAGTAACAGCCCTGAATCACAACCTGGCTCAGCCAAGCACATTCTCGCTGGTCATCTTGTTGTATATACAGGGTGTGTAAAAAAAGTAGACAATTTTGAAACGGCTCTCAACCTCGCGAAGCGGCTTGAAGTATGAAGTTTTTTATTAATATACATTGCTTGGGTACTTACGGTGTAGAATAAATGAAAATATTCTGAAATTTAAATGTTTTAAATCCAGGGGTGTGCGTATTTTGAAACACATTAAACATGGCTTAATGGCTTAATAAAAGTAATTTTGAGTTGGTAGATAGACAATATGTTAGGTGTTTTATTGCTGTTCAAAATTTCAAGAAATTTGATTAAGTTTAAGCCATTCAAAACGTCGTGCGAACGTATATTTTTCTCAAAAAGAATCGTTTTTCTGAAGAAATGTTCCAATTTTAATTAAATGTCCCTTGGGAGTTGTATGCAAATTAAGTAAATACATAAATTAAACATGCACAAAGCTAATTTTGCTAAAAATGTGGAAGTTCGCGCGACGTTTTGAACGGCTTACACTCGAGCAAATTTTCTGACATTTTGTACAGCAATACAACACCCGACAAATTTTCCATCTACAAAGTCAAAACTATTTTTAAGCATTTAAGTTTTGTGCGCAAGGCATATTTAAATTGCCGTTCAATACCCCCGGGTATTGAAGTTTTAAACTTCTCATTTTTCCGGTTTATTCTAGATTATAAGTACCAAAACAATCTATTTTAATAAAAAAATATCGTACATTGAGGCGCTTCGCGAAACAGAGAGCGATTTCAGATTTGTCTACTTTTTTTTATACACCCTGTATAATATTTTATTACACAAATTGAGTTAGTTTACAAGCTCTGTTTCCCTGGAGAAATTTCAAATCTTAAAGCAGCTGTAGGAATCGGCTACTCAGCCAACAATTTCGGCTACTTAGCCAGCAATTTCGGCTATTCAGCCACCAAATTTGGCTTTGCAGACACCTAATTTGGCTAATCAGCCTGTAACGCCAGTCACTACAGCTCAAGCAGAAGCTTGTCAGGAACCACAAGGTAAGATTATCGGTACTTCGTCTGGTTTATACGACCCTGAAATTACGGACACCTCTTGGACCCCGACAGAGGAGTTTAAAAATTTTCAGGAAAAACATTTCCACAGGCACAGAAAATTGACATTTGACCAAGTTTGCGATATACTGGAGGAACAAGCAGTTCCTTCAGTGGATGCTCTTGTAGCTCCTGTCTTTGACCCTTCAATGCTCCAACATGTCGCTGCTTCGAACAAAAAGTTCATTCAAGAGCGCGACAGGGAATTAGCTGGCATTCGCCGCGCTATGCTTAACGCTACCGGCTCATTGTGCACATCGCATGATCAACTCAAACAAGGGGTTACCCTTGAGTCTCAAGACCTCAAATTAATTTTGCAGCAAACACTCTGTCTTCTGGGGTCTGCCAACACTCAGTTATCTACAATACGGCGCAAGAAAATTCTTGCCTCGATTAATAAATCTAAAATTGATTTGGCTACCCAGCCACTTCCAAATGCCAAGAAGTGGCTCTTTGGTGACGATTTTCCGATATGCGAAGTCCCGTTCTGCGAAGACGGTTTTTTCAGTCGGTTTTTTGTAGCCCCAAAAAGGGACAGAAGCATGCGTCCAATTATAGACCTGAGTCCTCTCAATCGCTTCATCAGCACACCGCATTTTCAAATGGAGAACTTGGCTACAGTAAAGTTTCTTCTCAGGCAAGGTCACTTCATGACCAAGATAGATCTCAAGGACGCATACTTTTCGGTAGCTATTCCCCCCTCAGAGTCAGAAATTCCTGAGATTCCTGTGGCAAAACAAAGCATTCCAGTTCTGTTCTCTTCCGTTAGGTCTGAACATTGCACCGTCTCTGTTTACTCGCCTCATGAAACCAGTAGCAGGTTTCCTGAGGAAACGGGACGTTCGCCTACTCCAGTACCTGGACGATATGCTCACAATTGGTTCGACCCCTCGCGAAGTCAACGACTTCACCCAGATGGCTGTGAATCTCCTAAAAGCGTTTGGGTTCATAATCAACCTGGACAAATCGGTTCTAACCACAACTCAGGTTATAACGTTTCTCGGGTTCACAATCAATTCAATAACCATGCGTTTCACTCTACCCTCCGAGAAAGTGCAGAAATTACTAACACTGTGCCGACAGATTCATTCGAACTCGAAGGTTCTCCTTCGAACCCTGGCCCAACTTCTGGGTCTTTTGGAATCTTATCGCCAGGCCGTGTGGCAAGCACTTCTTCATTTTCGTTACCTACGAGCTCTCCTCATCAGAGGTCTGAACCAAATGAATCACAATTACGAGGCTCCAGTTTCGTTATGCTCTCAGTCCCTAGGGGAAATCAACTGGTGGCTACAGAATCTCGAAACAGTCAATGGCAGCCCGATTATAACGCCATCTTTAGATCTGACAATATTCACAGACGCCTCTTTGACGGGCCGAGGAGCTGCTTGTGGGAACATCAAAACCAACGGGAAGTGGTCTGCCACCGAGAGACAGTTGCATATAAATGTTCTCGAACTGAAGGGGGCAATGTTGGGAGTACAGTCGCTCCTGAAAAATCAAAGTTCGAAAATAATATCCCTGAATATGGACAGCTCTACAGCGGTGGCCTATATCAACCAAAAGGGGGGCACTCACTCCCTAGAGCTTCTCCAGGTGGCACAACAACTTTGGAATTGGTGCATTCAGCGCAACCTATTCATAATAGCATATCATGTTCCAGGGAAAACCAATGTGGTTGCAGATCGCGAGTCGAGAGAATTTATCGACAACAGCGACTGGAAAATAGACCCGATAATCATTTCTCCCTTTCTGAGTGATTGCTCCACAGACCTGTTTGCGTCACGTCTGACGCATCAACTTGCCAGATACATCAGCTGGAGGCCCGACCCCCAGCATTCCAGTCGGAAGCCTTCAGTGTGAACTGGAAACACCTAAAGGGTTACGCATTCCCTCCGTTCAACCTCATCGCGCGGATTCCCGACAAGGTGATGATAGACAAGACGGATCTTGTTCTGGTAGCACCAATATGGCAAGCGCGACCCTGGTGGCCCCTCCTGCTCGGCATGCTGGTACAACAACCAGTTCTGCTTCCGTCCTCATAGACTCTTTTAATAGACCCAACGGATCTCCAACACATTCACCCGATGTTCCCTCGTTTTCATCTGGGCGTATTTCATATCTCCAGCAACGATATCAGGCAGAGGGCATTCCGAGAAACGCTACCCAATTACTCATCTCAGCAACTCGAAATTCCACACAGAAAACATA
The DNA here is from genome assembly GCA_963855995.1 of Muricea muricata. Classification (NCBI taxonomy): domain Eukaryota; kingdom Metazoa; phylum Cnidaria; class Anthozoa; order Malacalcyonacea; family Plexauridae; genus Muricea; species Muricea muricata. The sequence goes on from OY979717.1 coordinate 46,676,818, forward strand.
CGAGTGATCCTATTTCAGCATCTTTGAATAGTATATTGTCCTTTCTAGCAGACTGTTTGACGAGGGGCGTCAATATAGATCCCTACATGTATTGCGATCTGCGTTGTCGTCGACGCATCCTAAAATAGACGGATACCCTGTGGGCCAACACCCTTATGTTCTTAACCTCATGAAGGGCATCCTTAACAATCGCTCTCCTAAACCGCGATACTCGTATACATGGGACGTCCGCCAGGTAACGGAATATATAGAAAAAATGGGCAACAATTCTTCTCTATCGTTTAAACAACTATCTCTCAAGCTGCCTACCTTACTAGCGATCACCTGTCCTAAGCGCGTTTCAGTTCTCTTTGGCCCGACTGGATATCAACCATCTTCGACTTTCTCCAGAAGGAGCTACCTTCACTCTAACGACACCGACTAAGACATCTCGTCCGGACGAGACTGTAACAGCTTTCTTCTCCAGTTTCCAAACAAATCTTGTTTTGTGTCCAGTGAACTGCCTTAATTCCTATATTTCGATCCCAAAGCGGTTCCGAATCTGTCAGGGAAAGAACCAAACATCCTCTTTATCTCAAGTATTAAACCTCATCGGGCAGTGACCACTGCAACGGTTGCTCGTTGGATCTGTTCGATTTTGAAAGACGCGGGGGTAGACACATCTATCTTCAAGACACATTCTGTCAGAGGAGCAGCTACGTCCGCAACGGCAAATGCTTTCGTGCCTTTACAAGAGATTTTGAACATAGCCGATTGGTCTAATTCGTCAACCTTTCAACGGTTCTATTATAGACCAGTGTTCTCCACAAGTTTTGGACATGCAGTACTTTCAAAACCATAATTATTATTATTTGCTTTTTATTGTTATTGCTATTGTTACCATGGAATGTAACGTCATCAGTTGATTTGGAAAGACATTAAATATTTTTTCCCTTCGCGTATTCATTGTGGTGTTAAAATCTATCGCTTGTTTTCATATATATTTCGACCGGAGTTCATGAAATATAATTCCAGTTACACAAGGGCTGTAAGCCTGATGGTATAATTGGGGTTGTATGAGTGGATGAAGGGAGAAATATACGAGTCCCTACCCGTATACGGTCATGGCTTTTTTGGATATCCTAAAGGTCGAAATGTCGAGAGAGCACTGGGACCGAGTTGCCCCTGTGTTTTGTGTATTTCTCACTCACTGGGACTGTACCTACTTCACCAAATTTAGCTAAAGCGCGAACCCGAAGGGCGAGTAATGATTGTCGCGCTACGCGCTCCCTCTTTAGCTAAATTTGGTGAAGTAACAACCCAAGTGGACAACCCCAGAATGACTCGATATTGATAGTTATTATATGTATGGGCCGGGATACACGAAACACAGGGGTCACTCGGTCCCAGTGCTCTCTCGACATTTCGACCTTTAGGGTATCCTATAAAGCCATGACCGCCCGTATACCCTCCCAGTATGGCGAGCACGCTTAGCGTTAAATAGCCACTGGAGGTTCATGGGACAGCACCCTTCAGGGAGGTACCGTTGCAGGTATTTTGTTTCCTTGGAGGGGGGGACCCAAGTGTTAAAAGGTGATCCGAAGCATAGAGATTATAAAAGAATAGAGGGGGCATCGTAGGATAAATTCAGTCAAACGGAAGGGACAAATTGAAGCTTGCTAATGGGGGCCAAATTTAAGACCCGGATGTATGGTTGTGTGCCTATTGGCTGGTTATCGACTTTTCGCAACAAGAATCGAGAAAGCTCGAGAAAAACTTTTTTCCGATTTTTTCGCACTCAAAGTTTTTTATGTAAAACAAAGGCGAAAATGTTAAAGATTAGTGCGGGATTGCCTTGAACGTTTTGAATTTTGTGTTTTGAATACAGGATAAAGTTGGGTATGTTTAATATTGAGTATTTGTGAGCGAAAATGCAATTTTTGGATTCGAAACATCAGATGAACACACCAGAAAAGTCCTTAAAGTTTAAATACATCGCAGTATTGTGGTTGTACACCTTGTTGCACCTCTAAAACAACTTTGATAACTGTTTGAAGGCAAATAAGCTCAATTTGTGTCCAGATGTTGGATAATTTAGCAGATATTTTGCAAAACCTCGCTGCAAAAAGCCGGTCAAAAACTGGTTGCTATGCGTTGCTAAGGACAACCTAAGGTTGAAAAACTTCAATATTTACATAAAAATTTGGCTGTCTGCACTTAAAATTACAAAAACTGAAAAGCTACAACATATTTTCTCATTATAGCCAATATCTGCGTGCATCATGGTCATAAAAACAAGCAAAAATTGACAAAACTGTGTTTTCAGTATACCTCCGGGACTTAAATTCCGGGGCCCCCATTAGATTTGTTCAATTTGTCCCGCGATTCGTCAGCTGATGCCGCCTCTATTCTTTTATAATCTCTATGATCCGAAGCACAAATAGGTAAGCCATACCATACCGCTTGTTTTCATACATATTTCTCCTTTCGTTCACTCATATAACCCCAATTATACCATCAGGGCAACTCCAATTATACAGCCCTTGTATAATTGGAATTTTTCGCCCAGTGATTTCTGCATAACGTATACATAACTAGGTTTCACTTTCTATACATGTAGAAGCTATATTTAGTCTACTATGTGATCAGTCGTCTCGTTCTATTTTAAGACTGCTTTCATCATGCCTTCATGCTAGAAAAGATTTATCAACTTCATACGTTATAAAAGGCTTCCAAAGTCTATTTGCACATAGGTGGGGCTGTTCTCATACGGGTCGAAGATTGGAAGGAAAATAAAGACAAAGAACTTTTGAAAGGGTTGGCCCGGATAAAGTGTTTTCTTCTTGACAGCAAAATCAAAAAGTTAAAAATTTCTGGTATAAAACTAATTTAGAATTTCCTGTGATACGTTTCTTTTATAACTAAAGTATGAGGGGTTAAACTATGGATATTTTATAAGTAACGCAAAGACTAGCAATGTTATGTTGTAAGAATATCAAGGTCATTGCTTAAAAATCCAGGCATGAACAAAAAAATTTCTTGCGAATAACTTTTTAAAAATTCCCTGGTAGCATATATTTCCTGGCCCTGCCCACTAGTTAACTTTCTGAAGGAAATTTTCTTTATCATGGAAGTCTAGCTATAAACACTTTTCCTAAGCATTATTTTTAAAATTCTTATCGAAGCATAAACTAATAACACCCAATTGCATATTTTTTATCCGTGCAATTTTTTATCATACCATCAAGGTATCAGTATTTCGCTGGTGCGAAAACGCAGTAGTGCATGATTCAAAATGATAATAATAGACAATTTGCAATGCATAATAATTTTGCTAAATTAACAATGTTGTTTCAAGCTGTGGCGATTGAATTTTCTTGAATTTTGTAAAAGCATAGTGCAAGTTTATCATTGCAAAGCCTTCAATCCCTATGCACAGATCCCCATCATTGCTAACAAAGCATTATTACCACTGAAAATCCCTGCTTATGGATCGAAAGCTTTGCATTAATAAATTTTTGTAGTGTTTCCACACAATAAAAGTGATTTGACCTGATACTCTTGAAGGCAGATTATCCTCAATGAGCCTTCATCACGACTACAGATTTACCTTCACTTTTCTGTATCCATGTAACTCGATCTTCATAAAATTTAATAACTGTCTGTGGGCATTTCGTGTTGCATTCTTTGGCAAGCACCAAGTCAGCATCGTCCGAGCCTTTCCTGAAAAGTGATGGTACGGTTGTGAGTATTGAACAATCCTCAATCAGTTCAATTTTGTAAATTTTCATGTCTGCTTGTGGAGGCAATGCACGCTGTTACAAGAATTTTGACAGTTTCAAAATGACCAGGTGTCCAATTAAGTGTGCGGAAATGATTAATATTCTAACATAGATAACAAAAAGAAATGAGGCAGATGAAGCGACACTGCCTCGTTTCCTTTTGTTATCTATGTTACAATATGACAAGAAGTCCAACTTCACATGGAAAATACAGAGTGTCCAAAGGAATTTCCCCTTTTTGAAATCACTCTAAGTCTAGTGCATTTTTATAACTTCAAATGAATTGTACATGAATGCAGAATTTGCTACTTTCCATTGTCCAAATAATTTGGGCAAAATAAAATGACAAATACTGTAAATTCTAAATCATTCTGTAAATGCATAACCTAAATCCTCAGGAAAACATACATACCCTTTAGTCCTGTACATATAACTAAATACCACATACATCAAATATACATTTCTTATAATGGCACTAAATGCAGACTTGAAATGTTACATGAAATTTGATTGGCTCAGAAAAACAGGGCACAAATTATGTTGTCAAAACAGCTTCAAAAAAATGTTAGTGAATAAATAGTGTTTGATAAAAAATATTAATGAACAAATGGTGTGTATAAAAATATACACAACAAGTACAAATCTCTACCAAACACAAATGTCAAAATGCATGTTTCAGCTTTGTACACCTCATGTCTTATCTGCGATGACTTTGAAGAATTTTCAATGGCTTTGCATTTTTGTAGCTGCCAAAAAAATTTGCTTCACAAAATCTTCTAAATACTTCACGCATTGCAAAGTGCGAGCCCTTAATTCATACGGTCCAGAAAAAAAGTTGAGCCAATCAAACATCATGTAACATTAATTTTCCACATCACATGTCACCTTAACAAAGGTCTATCATGAAATTCAAAAAGCATAAGACAGGACATAAACATTACCATTTGACAAGAAAGTGAATTTCGTTATCCACTTCTGTTGCACCAAGTATCTTTTCAGCCTCCAAGCCTCGTTCAAATCCAGAGATTGGATCAACTTCTTGACCATTTGCTGCACTTATTTCAACTTCGTTTTCTGTGGTTGATTTATCTTCATCATTTTCTTCATATTTTAAAGCTTTTGAAGAACCAGATTTCCTTTTCTTCTTCCTGTACAGATTAGAAAAACATTAGTTGGTAGTGTTTACTCAGGTAAAATGACATTTAAGGGTTTCCTGTCTATTCCGTTTTGAAAAATATCCCATAATATGTAACATACTAAAAGACCAATTTTCAGCTAATAGACCTCCTCAGCTTACTTGTAAATTAACCCACTTCAGATCACATGATCTGAAATGGCTTACTTTATTGGCCATAATCATGAGATCTGAAATGGGTTTATTTACATGCAAACTGAGGAGGTCTTTTGAACCACACAATCAGACTGGTTCAAATCAGATTGGTTTTATTATGGCTTAGTGTTTACATATGAAAATGATTATTGTGGTGCTACTGTGGTCCACACTGGTGTTACATAGCCTTCAACCAGTAATAAAATATTCCACATTTTTATCACCTTCAGCTGAATTGGGATCCCTTAATTTTTTTTATTTAAGAATTTATTCTAGACATATTCACAGATTCAAAATGTCAATGTCGCAAGCTTAAAAATACTGAAACTGCAATATAGTTTTTAATGTAGTGGTCATTGCAATTACAATTTGGACAAGCAATATTAAATGGTCAGTGGCATTTCAGAAGAAAGATATCACACATAGACACTAGCAGCAGCCTCCTGCCAGCATTTCTGATTTAGGTTAGCAGGTGATTTTCACCAGAAGGTTAATGGTGAATTTTGTAGGAAGGTTGCCATGGTATTATTCCCTCATTGATGGCAATAATTCTAAATTTCCTAACACACGTTTTTTAACCTTTTTGCCATTTCATTTCAGTTAAAACAATGAATTTTCACATAGCTATATGAAATTATTCATTCAAATAGCTGCAAATGACATGTATTCACTCAAATAGCATTTGAGAGTGTAAAATTTCAAAATGCCTCATTGACAAGTAGGAATCCGTAGAATTACTAGTAGGTGGGCATCCCTAGAAATTAGAATACTTATAGGTCTCCGGACAATGCATCCCATACTTTCTATGGGGTCTGAATCCTTTCCATCAGACTATGGGGTCTGAATCAGCTAACAAATATGAACCCATGCACCTGGTCCACATTAGCTAGCAGGTTTGGATAGTGGTCCATTTTGAAGCGATTCCAATTTATCAGCTAGGAAACTGGGTGACTGAAAAATAGGGTAACACCACAAACATCACTACACAAACTAATTGTACATTCTCCATGGGTAAAACTTTCACCCTGACAATACTCATTTTAAAAATCAAGCTCACAAGGCAGTAAAACATGATGCATAAATTATCAAAGATCAGTAGATTACACGTGCTTCAAGACTTCATACCGATAGCAAGCAAATGCATACACCGTCATAAACAATATTAAAGGTACTATAGATCAATAGCTGACATCGCATGAATTCGCTACTTGATAATCACATCGAATAAAGATTGCGTTGCTCGTGAGCATATAAGTTTGTGGAATCTTATACGATCTTACGTTTTAGCAACAATCTTCAACTCTGCAGCAGTTGCGTTATCACTTTCATCATTCTCCGCCTTTCTCTTCCTTGGCTCTGGTTCAGATGACGATTCTTTTGAGGGGGCAGCTCGTGTCTTTTTAAACTCTTCGAGAAGCTCGGGACAATCTAGATTTTCGGCTGGTTCCCATGTGTTATCGAGCGATGAGTAACCTTTCCACTTCAAAAAGTACTCTAGTCTACCATCGACCGTTCGCTCATCAACAATTTTCTCGACGACATAATCCTCTTGTTTTTGTTTTGATGCATTTTTACCTCGTTTGCCCATAATAAAATGCGAAAATGAAGAAAATAAGCTATAAAATACAACGAAATTCTACCCGTGAAGCAGAATGGCGACTAGCGGTGTCTTATTAAAAAACATCACGCATACTCAGTGAACTCTAAATGGCACTAATATCTAATCCCTGTGATTGGATGATGCCGAACTGAATGCGAAATTGGCGCGCTTCGTGAGCCAACACGCACGCGCGTGGAAAAAAATTAATAGTCCGTGTGTTGTTGCACGAAAATATGGCTAGCAACCACTGAGCTTTATTACATCTAGAGATGTAATCAGTATGTTAAAGCAACCAAGTTTCATTGTGCATGTTTTAGAACTGAAATATTTTTACAGAACTTACTTTTTTCGACCATGCTGATTATAAATCCGAAGAGTTCCAAAGTCCTACACCCGAAGTTTTTGTGTATTTTGATCATGGCCGTAAGAACTACGGGGGCAGGGGGGGCTCGAGCCCCCCTAACTTCGAAGGCAGGGGGGCTGAGCTCCCCCTAAAAATGATCTTTGAGTCTCAAAGTAAATACACGTTTTAACGGTTTACAGTCTTGCACATGTCTTAATCCAATGATTATGGTAAAACTAACCTCAAAAGTGCAGAAAAACATATTTGAGCGTGCTAAGAATAGAAAAAAAATTCTGGGGGGTTCCCGCTCCCTCCTTGCAGCACTTGCGTTGCGCCCTCAGCGCTTGAAGAGCTCCCCTAACTTTTTTCATCTTCCTACGGCTACGGCCTTAATTAAAATATATAAGTGCCGCCATTTTTAATTTATGCCTGACATTGCCTGACCTTACGAAAAGATTCCATCGGCTACGTTGCATACCTCAATTAGAACCTGCAATTCTCGACCGAGTAGTGATTTTGAATGATGGATTGTAATTCGACAGATCTCAAGTTCAAAAAAAAAAATTTAAAAAAAATAAAAAAAAAAAAAAAAAATAAAAAAAAAATAAAAAATAAAAAAAAAATTTCTGTAGTTTTGTATTATGCGTGAGAAATGAATACCCAAGAGTATCAACTGGGTATTATTTTCCGCCTGTAATACAAATATATACAAAATTTGCCAAATTTGCAAGACTATATATTCCATATTTTAGAACATTTCACAACCAAACTTTGCAATTTTACTAAGTTTAAGATGCTCTTTCAAGATGTGGCAATGTTTTTGCCTGTTTCGATTTTTTCAAAATTTCATCTAAAATTAAAGGTTAAAGGTCCATTTAAGCGTCAGTACAAGTATGTCTTAAGCGTTGGTTTCGAAGGAGGAGACGATAATTGATGATGTTTCATACAGAGGATTTACATTTGAATGATAATTCTTACTTTAAATAAAACAAATGTGCTTGCTAATGCAATTTCTTGTGCTAATTCATTTGAGATTCGTCAACAGTTATTACGTGGTGTAAAAAGTTAGAAATACAACGTCGTGTAATGGCGTAGCGGCCATTTTCAATAGCTTCTTTCAAAAACTCTTTCCTTAATTGTTGCTCTCACTGACGTTCGCCTCGCGCCATAGGCAAAGAGTTTCTCCATAAAAAGTAGTACACGCCATGAAACGTAGTACAGCATAAGACATCAATAACATAAAGTAGTAGCTACAGCATAATAAAGATTAAACATAAAGCAATTCAAACCTTCTTTAAATTGAAAACGCCTCTCTAATTTATTTTGATACGAGCTTTCGGCTGTCAGACTATAGCTTTCGACGGCTAATTGATAATAGTTTAAGCGATGCTAATAAAATGTATAAGTTATCATATGAGGGGCAAGGCGATATCAGTTTTTTCGCTTGGGGGACGATATCATAAAAAAATCGGCCGTGTACTCGTCCAATCTTTCCAGTTCTATCGCTTCCAACTCCACCTTGACTTCTTTTAAAAATTGCTTGAATAGCCAGAGGTCACTTTCTGTTTTTCGTTTTGTATTATCATTTTTCTTTTCTTTGATAAAACAGTCAACATTGACGGGCACGAACCTCGAGTCAGCCATGTTTGTTTTGATGACCACCGGACAGCGAGAAAAACAGCGGGACAAAAAGCGATATCACAGTGACAAAAAAACGATATCGCACGACATATCTTTTTTATGTCACCCTTTTTATCACCCTGATAAAGGCGCAAGTATCTGATTGCACGTGGTCTGTGGTGCCAAGTTAAGAAGTGGGAATATATATGTATATACATATGATAAGCACTGTGTCTATGTGATTTACTATGTGTTTTTCTTTCTGAGCATCGTACTTTCTGCCCCCAGCAGAAAACTTTTTGACAATTTATGAGCTCGGTTGATATAATTAGGGCGGGTTTTCCTCAGCTTTTGCAATCGAACTGCTATTTGCCCATGCAAACGTACTGAAACGTAGACAGAGTTGCATAAAGCGTCCAATTTTAGATTCATATTAATCTGACACTACAGAGAACAACAAAAAATTCGTTGTCTCGAGCGGGATTCGAACTCGCATCTTCGGGTTTCTAGACCACCGCTCTACCAATTGAGCTATCGACCCAACTGGGATTGGTAGCGAGTCTTATCCAATTTAAGTGCACGAAATATTTTCGTGACGGCTTAACGATCAATATACAATAATAAAAATAATGTACTTAACTTACAAATTTTCTTCCGGGAAAAATTTTCAAAGTTGCAAACCTTCCTCAAAATGTTCTAAAGTTGGGTTTTTTGGACCGAGGTTCAGAATGAATCTTGAGGATGAATCACCATTTTTGCAGAAAGAAGGCATGATTTCTGGAATAGAGATCATAATCTAATAATTTTTTGTCATGTTAGTGTATAGGATCTATTATGTAGTTTCTCGTGACATGAAACCGCCTCATTGCTGCTTATTTTGCAAACCTTCCCCCGGATAATACTTACCCGTGGCTTTTTTTGCAATTCTGAACGTACATGACCAATCAACATATGATTTCACATAAAAATATATACCAATTTCAGCGTCAATTTCACGTAAAAACGTTTCACGTGTAATGGACGGTGAAATTGGTATATTTTCAGTTGGAAACATGTTAGTTTCACAGCAGAGCACCACGCAGACCTGCACAAGAAATTATTACAGTGCGTGTATGCTAAAAGTGGGGCCACTTACATAACACTCGTGGATTATAGTCATCCAGAACGTTGATAGTAAGGTTTAGATATGGAAACATGCTGTGTAAAGGCTGAATACAGGTTGCATGTGTATCAGTGTATGACTGCAGTTTACGATAAAAGTTATAATTCGTTTAATTTTTTTAAATATTACGCTATTACTAGTGTGCTTATTGTGAATGTGAAATTTACATTGTTTTTGCGCTCCGCTATTTTTGTTCTGCGATGTCATCGGGTGGGATGGAACGTTAACGTAAAGAAGCCCTATAATATGCTTGTTATGATGTTTTACCGAACGCAATTCTCTAAAACCATTCACAGAACTGCTAGGAAGTACAGCAGTATTCACTAATAATATTTTTTTTTCAGTATTTGGCCATGACGGAGTCTTGAATTTCAATAAATGCTCACCTACTGATCGGAGTTTATTACAGAATCAAAGGTTTCAGAAAGATTATTGATATATAGATTGAACAACACAGGTCCACATATAGAGCCCTAGCTGTCGAACTCCAAACCGACATTTGTTACAGTAGACATCACTTCATCTATAACTGGACAAAATGCTGTCTTCCTGTGAGGTAGCTGGTGACACACCTAAGGTAATCCTTAGAGAAACCTTGCTTGTGAAGTTTACTTAAAACTGTAGGATACGACACGGTATCGAACGCTTTTAAAAGTCCGCAAGTACAGCGATGGTTACTTCACCCCTTTTCACTCCTTTGTACAGCACGTTGAATGTCATCGCATAATGCTAACATAACAGTCGTGGCGCTGTGACCCTGTGATAGGCACTGACTGACCCTTAAGCATTCCAGTTGTTGTATTGACTACGTAGTCAGACATTTGTCGAAGATCAGGAGATACAAAAAAGGTATTAAATGCCCGAGGTATGGGGGGGGGGGGGGGGCGACAAATCACCGACAATCCTTCACAAGATATATTGAGACTTGTACCTCCCCCCCCTACAATCGCTTGGCCCCCCCTACACAGCAAAAAAGAACAACCTGTTCTTCGTAATTAAAAACAGTACATACTGAACAACGTTTTGCTGCCAAATTGTTCAATGTTTTTTTCAATATTGTGCAGCATTGTGATATCTAATTGTGGGCTAACTGAGCCGGCTGCTCACATTCTTCAATCTAACTTGCAATGTGTGCGGCTCAAAATTGTTCACGTTTAGAACACAATGAAGTACATGTAAGCGGACTGAATATTATTACAACACCAGCAAAATTTTATTATGGGCTGTATATAAATCATGTGCATTACGACTGTGCATCACTAGTGTCTTGATTACTGTGTTTGAATTATAAACGTTCACAGTTCACTAATCTAATTCTAAAACAAATTTTGACCACCCCTGGGTTTTCTCCCCCTACCCTTACATAGAAAAAGGATTAGATAGAAAATTATGAGTAATATCAAAATAAAAGAATAACAAACGTCCATTCAAGTGCAAGATTCCCAAGGCAAATAAGGATGTTTTTAAGGGCTAATATTTCTCAAGAACTGGAATAAATTGCCAACTGAATTAGTTCATTCAAGTTCATTGGTATATAATTTAAAACGATACTAAATAGTTATTTTTAACTGTACCATACAGTATATTTGATACTTGACTTAACTATGATTTTAAGGACTGGTTTATACGTCGCATTTCTGTCGTGTCGAACGCAATCCAAACAATGGATAATGAGGTGAATCATCTCATTATCTATTGTTTGAATTGCATTAGACGCGACTGAAATTCGACGTATAGAACAGGCCTAACTTTAACTAGGACTTCAACTATGACATGCACTGCTGAAATATTTACATATTAATTAGCTTCTTTATAGTTTCATAGTTATTGTGATCTTGTAAAAGTTTACCGACTTAATTAATAAATTGAGACTAAAATTGAGAAACAAAATAGAGATAAAGTCATTATCATATAGTTTGTTACAATACTAAAATACATGAACAGCTGAACTTAGTTGTTATAGCTAATATGTACACGAACGTCGGCGGTTATATCCGTGACTGCTTCTACATAATTAATAAAATCATTGTTAGACTGTGTTCGTGTTTGCAACATGTATTTTTCAAAATATGTCAGTTTTGTCTTGTACTTTTTTGTCAATTTATCAGACAGCTAAAATTAGTCTTTCAACTGTGCCAATAGAAGCGTTCCGAAAAATGTTGATCATTTTACTGGCAAACATCGAAGAATTCATTTGAGAAATTCAGTTATTTTCCTCAAGAAGTTCACAACGTCCTGTTAATGAGCCGATCACAACAAAACATTTTTAATTGATCTGATTTTGATCACCTGGCTTGTCCAAAGAAAGTACGTTGTGAACGCTTTGAGGAGTTTTACCGAAAGTAACGGAATTCATTAAATGAATTCATGAACGTTAGCAAATGAGTTGATCGACATTTTTCCGAACATTATATTCCACTGCTTAATTTATGATTTTAATTGACTTGGATTCATAAAAAAGGTACCCAACTGAGTTCTTTGAATAGAGGGAATCCTCTAGCTCTTTTTTACTCTCCTAACATGACACAGGTAGCGAATTTCAGAGGCTTCGAAAAACGTTGAAGATTTTTCATAGATGTCTTTTACCATGCATGCAGATATTTATTTTGGTAACCACTGAGTATTTTGCTGAAATACAATACAATGGAAACGTTTATATTTACGCTTCGACTATTTTTTAGTCATCATCATCAGGAATGAAAAAAATTTTCATTTTTGATGATTTTCTAATTTTCTATTTATAATTATTATTAATCATCTAATTTATAATTGAAAATTAATGATTTTCTGATGAAGGCTAAAGAATAGCCAAAACGTAGAAATAAACTGAGTTTATCATGTTGTCAATTTTCGGAGTTTCCGTTAGATTGTATTTTAGGCAGACATTTTATAGGACGTTTATGATCAACGATCAACAAGATTGTGCCAATATATAAAGGGTGTCCCAATAAGCGGAACATTATTGCAAATATATCTATTTAAAAAGAATGCATGATTGATTCCTTAATGGTTTCGCTTTTTGCAATACCCTGTATTTAGGCAAGAAAAAGCTTTTTAAAAACAGTTGCGCTCGGCGAAACGGTGTGCTTCTAAAAAGATGGGCATCCAAAACGCTTCTCGTCTCTGGTAATACGCTTTTCTCTTAGAGGAAGCAATTCGCTCAAATTGCTTTTAATTTCTAATCTTTTTGACCGGCAAACACCTTGCGCAAATTTTCCACTTAATTGATCGGTATTCTCCAATAAACTTTATTGGTTTATTGGATTTGTCCTGTTCAATTTGTTTTCTATCTATGTTGGTTCTCAACTACGATATATGACCATTCATAAGTTTTTTTCAGCCCATACTCAATTGTGGGGTATTAGTTGTTAATGCATGGGAATTAGAACCATGTAATTAAGATCAGACCACTTCACTAGATCGTTGCGGAGAAGTTTCGTGTTTTCCGACGTGAACCTTGCTTTAATCGACGATGTTTGAAGATTGGACGTGGGTTCAAGACATAAAGTAGGTCATGGCTGACACGGGTCATTTTCCTCTTGTTTTAGCTGCGTTGTTGCTGTCTTTCCACGACCTGTCGAGGCACCTGTCAATATTTCCAGGAGAGTTAATGCGTGCTTTTAACTAGTAAATGTACCCTATAAAAATATACCTACTGCATGTTAGTATGCAGTGCGTGAAAATGACCAATGCATTAATATGCATACAACTGGATCGCATATTTGCATGCTCTATACTTTTCAACTGCTGGCCACGGGCGTAGCTGGAGCGTTAATTAGGTGGGTGTTTACTAATACTATTCGCGTTCTGGCCAAAAAAATGTTTCTTGAAATTGATTCGATTTCAAAGGAAACTCCTTGGAAGAACGTGAATATATGAATATATATAAAGTCCTCCCAATTACCGTTCTACAGTGTGTATAAATTAACTGAATCCAAATTCAAATTAGCTATAACGTATTGTAGTAATTTGACAGCTTTAATCCCTAGTCAAATTAATATGGATAAATTAAAACGCAACTCACAAATTTTCCACACAGTTTTGTCCTATCAATACATGACCTTGTGCTCTTACCCTTAGAGCTTTCAAATAGCTATTATTTTTATTATTATAACTATTAATAATATTAATATTATTATATTGATATGATTATGATTATCATTAACATTAACATCATCATTCTCATTATCTCCTAACTTTGACAGAACGAACTTTTTTCATAATGAAGATAAACATCTTGCAACTTGTGTTGCAATTTTGAGAAGCTGGCCTGAAGGCAGGCACCAAGAATGCACATTGATGGAAATAATCCCAACTGCATTGTAAATTTACAACGAAAATTAATTGCAGACGTTTTATATCATCAACAGCACCAAATAATTATATAGCCAGCATGATAGCTAATTTAGTCTCGCAATGCAAGTATACATGTGTTTGTACACACGTAAAAATCTCACGATTTTCAGCAAGTATGTCAACAAGCCGTCAAAAGGTTGTGTTTGAACTGCTAGTCCCAAATTCTGAACAAGTCTGGGACAGCTTTTTGACCACATGTTTGATGGGAATATCAGACTTGTTATGATGTTACCAGGTTGTCCTAACAATTCTTACCATACCTGTTGTAACTACAATGTCACGCACACAAGGTTGTAACAATATTGTTATATCCAACTTATATCCTAACTGTACTAGCCTTGTTGCAACCAACTTCCGTCTGGTAATCCCATCACGCTTGTTTAAAGTTCTTAACAGTTGCATGCTTAACAGTTAAAACACATTTTATACTGACTATGTTTTGATCTTTCATACCTGTTTAAAAGGCTGACATCTTATGATTGAAAAGATCATTCTCTTGAAGGTGCACCTAAACTCTTTATTTCGGTACGCATATACAAACGGATTTATAGCGCTATTAATATACTGCGTCCACTTTGGAAAACGCCGTAAGTGCACATTCTCAGGCGTTGCTGGTATCACATCCTGCAGCTGAAGAGTAGTAACTATGAAGAAGGGTGACCAAGCTAAAATGAATAATCCAGTAACAATCAAAAGGGTTATTACAGTTTTTCGTTGAGTTGTCCGATTGAACGATTGGTTACTCGATGAGAGGCTTAATCTTCTTTTTTTGATAGCACGAAATAACTTCCAATACGATCCTATGATTATTGGCAAAGGAATTACGAAACATATAAACAAGATATATGTCATATGCAATTTCATGCTGAGCAAGCCAGCAAAAGGGACAATAAAAGACAAAGAGCACACCGTAGCCAGGATCCAAACTACTGAAACAATTCGATAGTAAGATGAGTTTGACATCGAGCGATGACGGATAGGAGCTACCACAGAAAAGCACCGTTCCATGCTGATAGCTGTCAGTTGAAAGATGGACGCAGATCCATTGAGCACATCAAATACAACAAAAAATGCATAAAAGTGAGCAGCACGACTATCAAGATCATTATAAGATACGTGTAAATAAATCCAAAGTGGTATTGAGACTAGACCAACCAGAAAATCACTAAATGCCAAGCTAACAAGGCCGATGTTTGTAACCGTGCGCAGCCTAATGTTTAACTTGAATGCAATGATGACAAACACATTTCCAATTACGATAGTTAAAGACAGCATGCAGCAAGAAGTCCAGTGAATAATGTCTCCTTCTTCGACAAGCTTCATTATTGTGGAAGATCGGGCGGACGGGCCATTAAAAGATGTTGTTGTATTACTTGTATTGAAATGCTTCTGCATTTTTACTGATATACATATACGAGTTCACCATGAGTTTTCGTCTATACCACTGAGGATGAACGGACTCCAGGTTTAATTAAATATTGTCTGTTTTCAAGCTAAAATAGTATATTGCATTAATTTGAAGCTATTTACCTACATAGCTATTAAACTATTGCATTAACTATTTAACACTACTCTGTATGCTTTCAATTGATAATGTCCAAAAACATAAGGTTTTTGTATACATGCAGAGGAAATTTAATAAAACAGCGTCATATATTTTCCAAGCTTTCCTTCATGAGTAAAACTATGTGTTTTTTGTGCATCATAAATTAGAGCATTGAGAGCTATCAAATTAATATTTAAACAGTTTAAGCTAATTTGAATGTGAGAAATGGCCTTTTAGGGGCACCTTAGCAGCTTGATCATCCTTCTGAGCAATCATCCTTCTGATTAGTCTCACGTCTAGTGAATTTCGAATAGATTTTGCTTTTCATGAGCATGCCACATAGATTTTTTTGTTTACAAAAGCCATGCCATTATAAAACAACTAAAAAATCGGCAGAAATTTGATGTGTCGGTCCAATTTATATTAGGAGTAATTTTTAATTCAACTTAATTTCAGAAAAAACTGTTTTACCTAGAACAAGACGCTTACTAAGCGTTTACTCGAACTAAAGCGCTCAGCCAAGTTCGCGTTCGTAATTCTGCTTGCGATGCGTCAAAAATAAATTCGCCGGCGTTAATTTTTTAATTAAACAGAATCCAACTTGGGGCCTCCAGCTGTGCTTAATATCAAAACATATCGCATATCGTATTCACTATTCAGCCTATTCACAACAATATTTCGACATTGAGACCATTTTCAATACATGATTAATACTGTAAGGGCAACATATTCTTTCCGTATAACTGGGTTTCGACAGAATTAAGTTTAATAGTGTAGATAGATAATAGAAGTGACGATCGAGTAAGCAAACGATAGTCTAAAGTATGCGCACTTCGGGTCGGTTAGTTTTGATATATTCTACGTTTCAAAACGTGTCAACCGTTGTTTTCCTGAAGGAGCGATGCACAGCGATGCACACAAACTTTTATTTAAAATCGCACGCTGATTTTGGCATACCCATTTTGTTAAAAAAATTAATTATAATTCAACTGGAATATCACAGATAGATGTGAGTTCCAATTTGTATTTGAACTAAAGCATTTACTTGAACAATGTGGATGTTAAATCGATATTCTCATATAACCTTTTTCACTACGTTTTGGCCATGAAAGACAAAAATTTCTTTAAAATCTCGTCAAAGTATTGTTTTGATATATTAGCAGCATTTGACTTGCTAGAATAGTATTATAATCAACACATTCTTGTGATAACTATATATTTCTTTTACTGTTATGTAATGTTGTTAGTTTAATTTGTATCTCTTTGTACTTGTACCTTTTTTGGCAATTTTTCGTATATTTCACCTTCATGTTTTTAAGAACAATGTTGCGGTGCCAGACGTGCTGGAGACAATATATTTTCAATTTAAACTGATTGGATGGAAGTTAAAAATTACACATCTGCATTTTAGTGTAAGTTTGTAAAATATGAATATAAAAATGCCACGTCCCAATCTGGCTTCCATATCAATAAATAACAATTCTAGCTTTGATTCAGATATTTATTACTCAGAGATTGATTTATGTTCGTTGTATTAAATATTATAAAAAAGCATGTTTTACGCAATAATTATTCCAGCAGTAATTCTACACCCCCCGGTATTTTTTTTCTCCAATTTTTAACAAATTAAGAATTTTTTGTGTTCCGGTGTTCCGGATTGATGCTGTTCCGGTGTTCGCCGTACCGCTTTTCAAAGTCTAAGCAAGGCTATAACCCAGGGCTGTTATCCCCTGCTTACTTCCGCTCAAATAAATATTCCATTAAATTCGATGGCAGTAGTTCTTTCACTCGACTATATTTTCCTTATTAAGTAAAAATATTCAGTCAGAACTTTGACTTCAACTAAGTAAAAATCGAGGTGTCACTCTTTTATTAATGGCGGGGGGGAGGGGGTGAATAGGGGTACTAAAATCCGCTGATCCGGAAACATTTTTTTTGCAAAAATCCGAGTCAAGGGGAGCCAGAAGGGCAGTTGAACGCTGTATCGTACTTCATGTTATCGGGGTATAATGTTAAAAGCCATAAGTATCCCAGAGAATATCTTATCCATATAGGGCATATAGCGAAATACAATGAAGACAGCGAAAACGGCGTCGAATTTTTTATTGCTCTCATAGGCCTCACAGCCCAAAAGCAAAATGTATCTATCCAGAGTCCGAAGCAAGCAACAAAAAACCCCTCAATCCGAACAAAAATATTGGATAAATACGCAATCCGACGCATTTTCTGGATACGCTAATCCGTAAAAAATTTCAGCCATATCCGATTCCGAATCGCTTTTTTTCAGAAAATCCGATGATCCGAAACCCTATTCATCCCCCCCCCCCACCCCCCATTAATGTAAAAAATGTGAGTACTTTGCTTGACGAAGCCAGATAATTTCAAGAAATGAATAATTATATAATTCTGTGGAAACACGCGGTGTTTCCACAAAATTACATTTTAATTTGCACCCGATCCGAACGTTGTATCCCAATAAAATTATTGTCTCCAATAAATTATTGGAATTGTTAGGGTTAGGGTTGGGTTTGGGTCAGGGTTAATTTTATATGCATGAAATGACAATTCCAGTAACTATTGGAATTATCGAACGTTGTAACCAGTAATTTTATTGGAATACAACGTTCGGATCGGTTGTAATTTGATATTTACCATGCGAACATGGTCATGGCTAAAGGGGATAGACGAGAGGTAGGTTTTCAAGATGGCGGCTGTTTTTCAAGATTCTTAAAACGAGAAAGAATCAACAACCTAACATTTATATCATTCCTAAGGCTCACCCTAACCTTACCCTGAACCTAATCCCAATTTAGGAATGCTATAAACGTCTTGTTGTTGATTTGTTCTCATTTTAAAAATTTTAAAAAACATCCGCCATCATGAAAACCAGCCCCTCGTCCATCCCCTTTAGCCATGACCATTCGAACATACAAGAAACTTAGGCATTAACAATGCTGATTTAAAATTTGCATAGTATAACCAAAGCACAGTGTAGGAAATGGACAATAGGGCCACTCTATTGAAGTTTGTGTGTCCACGCATATCGCATGTCATTACCATTATGCCAGCCAGTCAATTGCATTTTCTGGCCAATAAGAACGCTGAACTGGCTGCAGGCAGCCAGTAAATTGCATAATGATAGGGCACCATGTTGCACTGCTGAGTGGTCCTACTGTCCATTCCCTTATACAGTGAACAAATTTTCGGGCTGGTCAGTGGTATAACCTTGCATCAACCCCCCCCCCCCCCCAATGCATGTAACAAATTTCTAAAGGGACCTGGTATGCCAAAACTCGCGTTATCAACTTTGAAATATTTCCTAAAAGGCGCGTCGTATTTATGGTTCAAGATATAAAGTACAATTAAAATATAGTGACACACGTAACAAGTGCGACGATAAGTTATGAAGCAGAATTGTAAAATATATATGATCTAAATTTTATAATTCGTCCTTTTTGTCAGCGGTGGAAGAAATCGATGGTAGCTGATCAAAAAAGGAAACAAAGTCTTCAGAAGTTCTTGAATTCTTATAGTCCAATTTAAAGCTTCCAAAATTGTAATATTTAATACTTGGATATCCATTAATGTTTTCTTTTTCGCATAAATCTGTAAAGAATGATTTAAAATAGAAATGTTTATTTTAGCATATCTCAGCGCTCGTACGTTACACAACTTTTACACGACTTTTTGCAGAGCACTGAGGAGTTTTACAAGTACTACAAAGTCTACAAGCGTACGTCCTTTTGCCACATAGAGATCAATTCCAGTTTTAATTTCACGGCAGGGCATTACATTAGGATGGTTTCAATGTATTTTTGTCGTGAAATTACGCATTTCAGGACAAGCAGTATCTTAATTTAAACAGTATGTACTAATGTAGACAGTAGTTGGTGTAGCTGCTAATCATAGAAGTCCAATAATATCTTGACACAGAATAGGAAATAAACATAAGGCCACTAGAGTCGGAAGCTTTGAAGTTTGTGTCCCCACGCATGTCGCATTACGTACCTTCGTTATATGCAGGTTCTAGCCAGTCAGTTGCATTTTCTGGCCAATACTACTAAAAATGCTCAACTGGTTGCTCCGCCATTACTCTGGCCAGTTAATTGCATAAAAATAGGGGGAGATGTTGCACTGCTGAGTGGCCCTACTGTTTACTCGATATACTGTAAAGTCTGTAATCTTGATGAAGATTTCTCACCAATGTCAAATCTCGTGACCCACCTGTTTCAACAGTGCAATCTACAGTAGTCATCATTTTATTCTTTTCAACCTGAACGATCGTCGCTGCCTGTTCAAAATGTGGCCTTGCACTCTTGCAATGACCACACCCTGCACAGAAACAAAATAAAATCATACAATAGTTTTAAACACGAAAAAAATGCGGTATTTATTTACATAAGGTATAAAGGGATACAAATAGTTGTTAGTGTCAGCTAATAATATTTAACGAGGTTGTGGTAATGTTGCAAATAGTCAATGCACTGGAGTCACACAGGAAGACCTAGTATTGATCTCACCTATTGCTGTCAGATCAGTGCACTAAAGTAAGTCCTAATATTCATCTAATAATTAATCCAATATTTATCTAGTCTTGCCGTCTTGCATTTCGACAGGTGCATTCAAGAGCAAAACGCATTTCAGGACCATCCTACTTTTGGCAAGTATTGTCGGATTGCGTGACTGGCATATTTACGCGCATGTTGTTATACAATCAAAGCGCAAGTACAGTGTGTAATAATTTGGGATAGGGAAAGCCAGGGAGTGGGGGTGGGGTAAAGATAGGGAGGGGAATAAAGATGTGGAGGGGGGGGGTACAAAATACCTACTAACATTAAAGAGGAGGGGGCCAGAAAGTTCTTTATAACCAAAGCGGGGGGGGGGGGGGCGGGGATAATAAGGTCTGGTCTGGATTTTGGTCCATCAGGAGCCAGTTTCCTGTGGTGTTTACTCCCCATACCATCGACACTTTGATAACAACATCAACACTTGGTGGAAATCCCTACTTGCACAATAAATGCACTTTCCCCTGTGTATGTATTGTGAACCAAGTTGAAATGATCACAAATGCCCACTGATCACTGTAATGCTAATAAACAGCCCAAGCATACTTACACGGTGCATAAAACATAACCAAAGAATGTTCAATTCCTGCTAATGTTGTCTCAAAATTATCTTTGTTTAGTTCTCGAACGGAATTAAATTTCTCTTCGCTCTCGTCCACCTCATGTTTCACTTTATCTTCGTCTTTTCTACAACACAAAATGTCTTCGTCAGTAACCAGAGTACAGCTATCACGTTTATCAGGCACAGAACGATACATCACACAAGGTGCAGCAAGAAAGCACTACTGCTCGTATTTTAAACAGTATACATAAAATCCTACTTACGTTTTGACAAATTGTAAGATGTCGTCCTTGCTTCTGTTGCCCTCGTATTCCTCGACTTCTTCTCCATATCTAAAAACAAAGAAGTGTGCTGTTTCGGTGACCGCTATATAAGGAATATCCAGGATCGTGCATCCTAGCTTTATATTTGAAGTGCCTACGAAACGAACATTTTTATTGAATTATGTGGAACTTTTAAAACTGTAACATAAGTTATTTTATTCTTTTGCGCACCAATGCTTTGTTGAAGAATTTGATTTTTTTTGTTTTGTCCTCTTATATCACAGTTTGCATAATGAATATTCAGAAGTGAAATATAATGTTGTTTCCTCATAAAGGAAGACCTTAATCCATACAGCTGTTGTCCTTTATTGACTTTTCAAAAGCGTAAACTGTAACTATGAGCGCTTAAGAAACGATGGATTATTGTTTATTTTGGCCCTTAGGGAATTACTTTGTAGCAAGTAAATTTGCCGTCGTAAGTTTTCTAGGAGCCCTCGATGCCGTTTCAAAGAAATAATTCAGCGTTTAGCGGTGAAAATAAGCAATAATCCATCATCCCATGCGCGCTCATAGTTTACAGTGTATGTTTTTCGAAGGACAACCTTTATTGAATTAGCTGTATATCATAATTATGGATGAAGTTTTTGTGATATGCGGAATTATCAATGTCGAGGTAAGAGTTATCAGCCGAGCCGAAGGCGAGGCAGATAACTCTAACCGAGTCATTGATAATTTTGCATATCACCAAAACCGAATCCGATAATTGTTTTATTATACATTGTAAGCGGAGAAAATAAACATGGTAACGAAAGAATAGATTTATTTCGAAAATGAAACAGAAAATATCGAGAAAAAAATGTTGTTTCCATGCCAACCATTGATACCAACGAATACCGCATACTGTAATAATCTGCACCGTAGCCTCAACATGCAGATAACTCAGTTATCTGCTAGTAGAAAACTGAGTTATCTGCAGATTGTGTGATGGTCGCATTTATCTGCATACAACTGACCAATCACAACGCATAAAACAACTGCAATGTATAATGACAATATTTAAAGACGTTCGTTTATTCTGGACATGAATAACTGGTAATTAACAACAATTCATTTTGCAAAGTAAGACGTCACTAAAAAATCAAACCGAAATATTTCATTAAGGAAGCATTGTAACAAAAAAGTATAAAAGAGTTTATTTAACATCATGCATGTAAAAAACCATATCCTATGCACTTTAAAAGATAGAAAAAGATGTCCGTGTTTCAAACTACAGAAAAAGAAATATGGGGAGCAGGATCTATGCAGTCAAGCGAAACGAGATTTGTGGTCTCATTCCGAGTTTTATATCTACGTCGTGTAAGCTGAAAAATATGCCTGACCACTACGGGAATCGACCATAGAAATAATAGATATAGAATGCATACTCCTATCTTTTATGGCGGATTTAAAAGGGCACTTGCGAAAAAAGGTGGAGACATGATTTGTGACCGAGTACACATTCTATATCTATCATTTCTATGGAATCGACCCTGAGATCTTTGCCATGCTATACCAATGCTCTGCCAATTGAGCTACGCGGTTTTACGTATGGTGAAAATTTATATTTATGGTAGGTTACTCCGAGTTTTACATCGACACCGGCTACAGTAAGAAAACGAGCCTACGACCCTTTGGAATGCTAGTCTAATTGTTGACCATGTTTAGAAATATCACATTTTCTCAGACAATGACAACGTTTCAGAGAAAACCTCAACTAAAGTTTCGGTGTGCCCAGTGACACTTTGCTAATAACAAATATCAATTGACCATAACGAAAATGATAGGAACATGTACATTTTACTAGAATGCACTACGGGCAGGAATCAAAAACGACTGAAAAACCATGCCAAGAAAAACACTGGGGCTAGTTGTTCAAAAGCCGGTTAGCTTAACCCTGGCTTAACATAAAATTTCTTTTCAAACTTTCCAGTAGCTTGTTGATGGTATTGCGAGATTTTTCTTTAGAAATCTTGTCTGGATCAATTTTGGTTTGTAAAGTTTTAAAATATATGGATATGTAGAAATACAGAAACAGAAACATTGAATAAACTTTAACCCAGAGTCTGTGCTAATCCAGCTTTAAACAACCGCCCTCTGAGGACTTAAAACTTTAACGAAGCAAAGAAAATAAAACACGACAAGTTATTCCAAAGACGAAATATCACCGACTCCGTCGTTTTCTTGTTCTTTCTTGAATATCAGGAATACAAGATGTCTATTTTCAAAGAAAATAACCTCCTCTCTTATGTTTTCCTTTAACATACGTTAATTTGTTTTTTAATCGAATTGTTTTTTTAAGGTTATATGCATTGTAACATCTTTCTTACCTGAAAAACTTTACTACATGAAACAAAAGAAAAAAATGTTAAAAATGAAGGTGGAAAACATAAAGCTAATATGAGGAAACATATTAGCGGCCATACATGGACAGTAGGGCCACTTAAGTTTGTGTCCCCGCGCATGCCGCATTATGCATGTCATTATTATTATCCCAGCTAGTCAATTGCATTTTTTGGCCAACGAGAACGCTGAACTCGGTTGGTCGCAGCCAGTAAACTGCATAAAATAGGGCACCATGTTGCACTGCTGAGTGGCAATACTGCTCATTCATTATACTGTACCGCCAATGACGTAAAATATGGTCGGGTATTATGGCGGATCAAACCATAAAGCAAATGTTTATAATGCCATCGTAGCAGACACGCAGACAATGGGTCTGCGTCACAGACGTGATACAAATGTTGCAAACTTCGGAAGGCTATATTTTCAGTTTTTCACAACCCTGTGTAACCAATCCTTGCAAATTTGGCGATGCTCGTTCTAGATAGAGTTCGCTCCTCTTGCTTTGGCCAAGGTTTAGACAATGGGGAATTGTCTATTTCGCCTAAAAGCCAGTATTTATAACTTGTATACTTCGCGTCGTTTACCGCAAGAGTACCACAAACTAGTGAATTTGGCCTTCGTCTAATAGGCTAACTAACCAGCTTCGAGTCGAGAACGCAAAGCATGCATGGATTATTCGGAGGAAAACCAGTCATGAGGGATGAAACGAAAAGTACAAGCATATGTTTTGCGCTTCTCAATTAAGAAATGTCTCCCAACAGATCCAAATTGGTGCAACAAGGGATTGGCTTAACATGTACTGCGTACAAATATTGGTTTTTATCTTTAAAATACTGCGCATTACAACAACATACTTGTTGGGTAGCCAGCATTGACGTGTACTTTGGCGGTTTTCGCGTGTTTCGTAGCATCCATAGCAGCTAGTACTATCTCAGACTGAAAACATACAATAAAATAAGTTATGGGGAGGAATATTGTACATCAGTCAAATATTATTTAAAATAACAATAATAAAAAACTTAGGATCCACCGGTATTTCGTCACCAAGTCGATGATTTCAATGTGTTACAGGCATCAAGCAAAAATGACTGAAAATATATGCTAAGAAAAACGAGCAATGTTATATTCTAAAACATTTAGAATATAACGTTTTTTATGCCTGACATGCAGATACGAATAATCATAATGGTAAAATGTACATCAGCCATCTTTTTCATTTTGTTTAAATTTATATCAAGATTCATCAAAAATAAAGGTTTTCAACACTTACTCCTTCTGCACTCAGTTGTTCAGCAGCAGCGATGTAGGCAGGCTTCATGGCTTTGCAATAGCCACATCCTGCAAATTGTATAAGAATTATTCATATTCGCCATAAATAACTAAGTGTTGGTTGGGTGCAAAAAAGCAAATTTTCTCCCACACGCGCAGGTTGCTATTGCCAACAAACAACGCAAAGAAAACATTTAGGAGCAATCTGACACAATACCCAATGCAGACATTCTTTGCCAGTAAAATATTTGTACCTCGTAAATTATTGAGATTGTTCGTGAAAGGGTTATGTATGCATGACATACAATCCCAGTAAGTTTTTGGAACTATTAAATGTCGTCGCCAATAATCTTATTGGCTTGGACCCAAATATATCATTCTTTTAAATTTACTGAAGATGTGCAATGCACTGGGAGAAATTAAGCAAAGGTGAATTTATATGATGTGACTTATTGACGTAACATAACAAACATAAAATTACCCAAGATAAGATTAGTGATGGCATCACAGGAAGTACGAGTGAGCACAGGGAAGAAGAAATGGAAGAGTTCGTATAAGGAATAAACTTACTTGGAGAATAAAACATGACCAGCACAGATTTGTGAGCTTTTAAGACTTCTTCAAGATTATCATCGGTAAGATGTTTCACTTTCCCAGGGATTGTGCTCCACTCTGGCTCCGGGGGCTTGGGACTAGTAGTAAAATAACAGACATAGAATGCGTCGACACTTTGGCACTTCTTTGAGGTGAAAGGATATACAAGGAGTGGCGCCCTATGTCGTACTTACTCCTTCATGAATGCTATAAAACCTTGCGTAGTTCTCCCTTGGAAATATTTAAATGAGTCTTCGCCATCCCTACAATAAAAAGTTCAAAATTCATGCACGTAAACATGAAAACACAATTATTATAACAGCTGAAAAACCGTGTATTTTTCCTTGAACAAACAACATAAGAAGCAACTTACTTGAAATACTTTACTGCAAAAAGGAGAAATATTATTATTAGTTAAAAAAGTGGAATGCACTGAGCCGCACTGCCAAATAGTCATTAATAAAACATTGGGGGGGGGGGGGGGGGGAGATAAACTTCGTTTTCTTTATCAATGTTTTCGTTGTGTAAGAATGATAAAACCTTATTCTCAAGGTAATCAGGGTATAAAACTGTCTCCTTAGGATATAATCCGGCCGAGCATTTTACTCGGTTCTCGCACTTTTTCTCGTCCTTTTAGAGCTCGGTAACATTGGTAACTCGGCAAAAAAGCACCCGACCGGATTATATGTCAAACTATTCAATACGATTCATAGAATTGTATTTATTTTACTAGCAAGTAAACTTTTATTATCACGGATTTCAATTACGTTTCCCCCTCTGTTAAAATGACGAAAACTATGCAGTTTTCTGTATTAACCTGGGAGCTAGAATAAGCATTTTATAGAGAACTCACTGGTAGGGTATCCTTTGACACCGTATTTGCTACATAGCTCTTGGTCTTTGGTACAGTCGACAGCGGCCATTTTACCTGGCCCCTTAAAAAGGACAAAATGTAATTGAGAAAATATCCACCTTTATCAAATTTCTACAATTCTTCGTAACTTCTTTAATCGTACAAAGCTATTCTTTTTGTTTGTTTGTTCATTTAGTCCACGTTATATAGAAACAATACGGAAACATTGTCAATTGTGTATCTTAGAACTTATCGACTTGTCCAAGCCCACTTGCTACTTCGCGATGGAATCTTTCAAAATTTGTCGTTTTATAACATTCCTTGTTGCCGCTTAGATTTTTCAACATACACATTAAAATTAGTGTTTTGTCTAGATATACTGCCAACCAACGAGGTCAAATGATGTCTTGACCTCGGCACACACGGCACTGCTTCGGGATGCAATCCATCAAAATTTGTAGTTTTTAAACATTTTTGGTGAGGATTTTTGCACGGTTAAAATATGTTCAGTTGAGATATTAATTCGGCTAGTAAACGAGTTTGAAACGATGTGTTCACCTCGGTCTGCAATTTGTTCATACAATGCGCTTTATAACTGTAATTTGGGCAGGTCTGCCTGAACTTTTGCCAGCTAAAATTGTCATGATAATCATACACGAAAACAAAGAGTTTGTCTATTCCCAGTGTCCCAATACCTCGTCACTATTAACAGTTTCCGCAGCCGCTTCGAATTCTGGTTTTGTTTTCTTGCAATGACCACACCCTAAAACCACGGATAAATAAAAGTGTATTTTTCACAATGCAAGCTTTCAAAAAGGATTCGTGAAAAAAGATCGATGAGCTTACATGGTGCATAAAACATGACAAGGACAGAGTTATGCTGTTGAACAAATTGGTCAAAATCATCGCCAGTTAAATGAGCAACATTGGTATCTTCATCACTCCATGGTATGTCATTCTTGACAATAGTGTTCGGATCTTTATGCTCTTCAGATGGACTGCAACAATACAACATACATTAGTTATTTTACAAAATACATAAAATGTATGGCAAAAAAAACGGTCGCCGCCAACTCAACTAACAAGCTTTGTGAGTGGTTGGTTATGACAATGAAAGACAATAAACTATACAAAATGGTCTTCTAAAGAACGAATCACAAACAATGATAACTTTTGTTTTAAAAGTCCAATCACAAAGCCTGGGCCTTTGAGGCTGGTATTTAGCCAAAAATACGCAAACAAACAAAGGAACAACGTAACAATCTATTAATATTTAAAGTAAACATAAAGCCTTGGGGGATTTGACATATTTGTGATATTTTGGACATTTTAGGAGGAAATGTAAGGTATATTTTTAGCGAAAAACGCCATCCTTATGGGCTTTTTTAGCTCTTTAAGTTACCAGAACTGACGTTATTTAAATTATGATTGTTTCGCGCTTCAAAACGACGTAAGTTCCTCTAACATGAAGTGCACATTCTGTCATTTGGGATTCACCCTATTGGTAAACTTTCAAGACGAAATTTGATATATTATTTAAAACTCCATCTCCATGATCTTTTTTGCTGTGAAGGGACTGACATTGTTTAAAATCATCCTTAAAGGACGAACAAATGAAAAACTTGTTCGCGTTAACTTAAACTTAACAGTTTCGAGAACTTATAAAGAGCCAAAGACCACGAAGATGACGTTTTTATATAAGAATATATCACACATCTCCTCCTAGAATGCCCTAAACATTGCAAATATGTCAAGTCAAAGGGTGTATGTTTGCTTTAAACACCATGGAGAAAAATACTATTAATAGTAGTGCATTTCATCTTAAATATACCAATTTTACAATATGTTGAAACCCAAATAACTGCATGTGAACTACGTAAATTACAACGACAAACACAGCGCGCAAATAGCAACATAAGTTTTTGAACATGCAGGGGTCAGTTGAACGAAGGCCTGAAAAAATTAAAAACGTGATCAAACTTTGGGGTGCTCTAACAAGGTCAATACCTAATCTGCAGAAATAGTTTCACAGTCGGAAGGACGGGCTTTTAGCTTATGAGTGCCACCGTTTTTACAAAATTTGATGAAAAATTGACCAAATACTGACATGAAAATTTCAGGTCGAAATCGCATATTTTCACCTGTGCGAAATTCCGTGAAAATCTATTGAAATTTGCTCATTTAGGAATAGACGTTAGAAGTCCTTACGTCACGCCACAGTTAAACAATGAATTGCAATGGAATGTGGGAAATATGTGCGGAAAATTACCTTGTATTTATATGCACTGAAAACCCCGTGACGTAAGCACTTTTAAGGTCTATTGAAATTGACATTTTTTAGCTCAGGTAGAATAATTTATGAATCTTATCAGTTAAGTTAATTGATTTCAACGGCAGGCAAGTAATTAAAGAAAGACGCGATTTCGAGGTACTCAAAACATTTAAAGCTAGTTTTTTTTTAAGTAAAAAGATTATTTCAGCAGCCCAAGTATTGAGAGCGCTGTAGCGCCAAATTTTTGATTACTTTTTTTTGACACCCTGACTGCTAACGCTACTTGTAAGGGGAATGAGTATTTATTCAAAAACATTTTTAAAATTATGTTCAGCAAATTGCAACAACTGCTCAGTTTTTTGAAAATTACATATAAATTGTATTCACCTCTTCATGAAATCAACCAAATCATCCTTTGTCCTCGATCGTGGATAATCGTAAGCATATTTACCATTCCTACATGAAAAACATTCACTCGTTGCAATGTGACAATTACATAATGTGATAAGATCACGAAAATGAGTCTACCAGATCAAGTGACGTGATTAGCGATTAAACGTGGTGGCTTACATGTATTAAAACTGGTAACCCAAATATAAACGGATACAAGTCAAGATATAAATGCAAAAACACAATCAACACTTACTTGAAATATTTCACTAATCATCCAAAAGACATAAAAGAAAGAATATGATATTAAAATGATTAGAAGCGAACAGTATTAAAACATTAACAAAATACCTCAAGCATACCTGATGGAAAACCGTTGACTTCATATTTAGCTCTTGTTTTCTGTTCTTTCATACAATTGACTGCAGCGAGGACACCTTTTACCTTGACATAAAAAAAATCATGAATTTTGGGTTCAATACACACAGCAAACACATAAAATACCTAAAGTATCATGCTCTGCGTTGATCAATTTGTGAGACAATTAGATGTATCAGTATAGTCAACATAGCGAGGGGGAATGGTTCCTGGGCAACCAGCGCATATCATGTGCCCCATGCATTGCTCCAAAAAGGATAGCATGCATGCACGTTTAATTCATTAAACATTACAATGTGATATTTTTGACATCAATATGGTTGCCATTAAATATATTATCCAGGTATATAAGGTACCAAATTCCATAACTGACACAACTTGACACAAATCCGATGTGCTGCATGTCTGTTCGATAAAGAGGCGCTGAACGGTAGTTTGCAAATCCACACTTCTTTAAATACATTTTGCAGCAAATATCGTATTTCGCCGACTTTTCTCACTGGAATCAGAAGAGCCTAGTTTCGGCAATATGTTTTTCATCAAGATGCTCTCGTGTATTACGTTATAAGCTCTTTTAGGGATTTGAAAATCGTAGTTAGAGAAAGATCTCAGCGATTAAATCTCATTGATTAAATGTGCAAACTATTCTGTTTTGTGGTAAACAAGTCTGCATGCAATTATTATTATTGAACTCATTAATAATGAATCATGGAAGTAGAAAGAGAATCAATAAGTGGAGAACGTTTGGAAGTCGGACAAAGAATTACATAAATTAGGCCAGCTTTCTACTTCATTTTCACGCAAAATACTGGTTCGTTTGAGACGTACATTCAAAACACGTCGAGGTTCGTTGAAAAATGCTCGGCTTTCCAACTCATCTCGGTGTTTGGAAATCGGAGGAGTCATCCTACTCGTGTTTGAACTATAACATAATTTGATTCACAACTACGAAAATTTAGTTCGACAAACCTTCTGCGTTTTCATTTCATCAGCTGCCTCAATATAAGCTGGCTTCATTGCTTTGCAGTGACCACACCCTACAGCAAAATATCGTAGGAGAAAGTTAAACCATGGAAAATCGAAGGAATGGACTGCAAACGAGAGTTAAAGCAGTATAAATGGCACTCGTAATACGCCTGACACGCCTTACTAATTTTATATTTAAAAACAATTTAATCCTGTATATGATCAACAAGTAATCGCACTGGGTCCTCGCAAAAAATGAAAATAAAATTAACTTAAATTAAATTGAAATAAATTGTATAATTTTATAAATTTAGTCGAAAGCTAGAATAAATTCAAAATATTTACTTTCGGAGTTATCGTTGTATTTTGTTTGTATTGCACTTCGTTTTGTATTTCTCCAATTTGTGAAACTTTGAATGCACTCGTGAAAATAAACCTTATTTTTTCAAGGACCCATGAGAATAATTATAAAAATATACTTTCAATTAATAAAGCAGAACACGGCTGTATCAATATGCCCCTCCCCCTACAATTGTCTGACAGAGTTGACCAAACTAATATTTGCTTACATGGAGCATAAAACATAACCAGAATAGAGTCGTGCTTTGAGATAAAGTCTTCAAAGTTTCCATCCGTCAAATGTTCAACAGCACTCGGCTCATCTGACCATTGCTCTTCCTCTGGCTCGGGTTTAGATGGTTCTTGTGGATTCTCCATGAACTTAATGAAGTCATCTTTTGTTCGTCCACCGGTATATTTTTCGTCATTTTTACCATAGTTAAAGTACTTAAATGTTGGATAGCTAGGAATACAGAAATCAATATTTCCTCAACAGCGTGCTTAAATTTCGTGGTTAACTTCAAGGGAAAGACCTGGTTGCACGACAATGCCATTCTTCCCGATTAACTGAACATGCAAAACAAGGATGGTTGTAAATGAATGACGCACAGGCACTCTCGTAGAGGCAAAGTATCATATGTTTATGAAAAACCAGCGTAATTCAACTGCTATATTATAGAAACGATATATACACAACAAAACACATACCCCTCAACACCATGGGCACCACAGGTAGCAGTCTCTTTAGTGCAATCAACTGCAGCAAATCCAATCTGAATCAAACGCAAATATATAAATCCAAACTATATCAAATTCTCTACCATTAATGTCAGGCGTATTTGTTAGCGATCTGTCTACTGCTGGAGGACGTTGTTCAACGATTGGAGGCTAAAAAACTCAAGATTTATTCCCAAGAGCAAATTCACGCATTGCACTTTGTACTTTAAACAGTCTAACGCCACGTTCCTGGCTAAGAGTCAAAGAAAAGAATAGTGATGCAAGCCCCATGTTGCTGGCTGCAATATGCCAGCGCTCTATGCCAGTATTTGTTACACAGCAAAAAAAATGAAGAACCTGTTTAGGGTTGATGGAAATAGCATCAAGCAATGTTTTGCTGCCGACATTGTTCAATCTTGTCAACGTTGTTCATAATTGTTCAGCCTGAATTAGCCCATAATAGACAAACTTGGCTAACGTTTGTTTATACCCAATTCACATTTTAAAATCGCTTACATGCCCAGTTACTATTATATTAGCTCGCGGCAACGTAACGGAGGACAAAAGTAACTACGCATTTAGAAGTATGGACATGAGTGAATAACTCGTATTCACCACTCGTATGCCTGGTTACCTTTGGCCTACTACTACTCTTCCGCAAACGAGAACAATGGTATCCAACCATGTGAATAATCCAAAGTTGGGAATTGGGTGGCAACGGAAAAAACATTGTTAGCCAAATTTGTCTATCAGGTGTAGTAACGCTAGACAACATTATTGACAACTCTGAACAATGTGGATATAAAACATTGTTAAATGTTGTTTTCGTCAACCAAGAACAAGAGTTGGGCGTTTTACTGGCGTGTACTCTGTAAGGCTAAAAAACTTACGAGACTAACGTCACATGACCATAAGACAAATCAAAACAATGAAAGAGATGTTTAAGGTAGCTCCGCTTAAAAAAGAGCTGTTTAGGGTTTCTTTAATTGTAAAATAACATGAAGTACGCGTGTAAGACAGTGATACACAGAGCAATTAATATTACTTTTCAAGCAAATGATGGCCTCGTGCGCACACCATTTTCCTTGATTAGAAGCTAGCATGAGCAGCTTTTTAACAAAAACTTTGGGACGGAAAATTAGTCAATTTTTTGATGCTATAGTGTACACGGGCAAATAAGACTTAGCAAAAAAAAGCTTGCCAGGAGAGGCCCAATACACTAGTCCACTCCGTGCAATGCTTAATGACATATGCAATCCAGACAACGACTTCGCAATGCTTTTGAGAGTCCCCCCCTAACAAAGTGTATACACAATAGGATACCAGCGTACTGCAGTGAGCCTATAATGCATCATCGCTACATCACGTACCTTCTTGTTCCCAGCGTGATGACTGGCAGCTTCCGTGAATTCAGGTTTTGCTTTCTTACAGTGACCACACCCTGAGTAAGCACGTATTGAGACAGAAATTAATATAGGGATCTCAAGGATGTTGTTTACCGCAAACAGCCTCAAGTTCTTCCTTGTAAAAATCAAAATCAAGAAACGTCAAATGTTCAAGCTGTAGTGTTTGTTAAATTGAAATGTTGCACTTAGATACTTCGTACCATAACCGAAATCCTATAACTGATGTGCAATTGTTCAGGACCTCGATCGCTTGACGTCGATGTGGACGTTCAAACGAACGTCTGTGAGCAGGTTTAGTCGACCGGTAGCATAATTAAAATGCCAAACTACACAAGTCAATCGTCAAGCAATGTAAGCCAAAATCTAATTTAACATCAAACCAACAAAGGCTCATGGGTATAAACTATGTCTAAAACCAACGATATTGTTTTTATTGCTAGGAAATTGTCTCAGATTAGCTGTTTGCAATACGCACACAAAAATATTTGATCTTTCACTGCATGAAACGATATAAAACCCCTTTGTGAGAATACGTGAAACGATATAAAACCCCTTTGTCAGAATACGTGAACGTTATAAACACTCTGTGAGAAGGGCCTTCGTTCGAAAGGTCTAATACTGCCTATATATTCTTTGAGTTAGTGAGAGATTGGATGATTGCGTGTTCTTTTACATTAAATCATCAAATCTCCCATCCTGTCTTCGCTGAAACGCTCATATACGTATATAAAAAGCCACTTACATGGTGCGTAGAACATGACCAAAACATGTTTCTTCTTTTTCAAGAAGTCTTTGAAAGTATCATCTTGTAAATGACTGACTTCGCTCTCAGTTTCGCTCCACTCAGGTTCAGCTGGCGGCGGAGGTGGAGGTTCTTTAGGACTAAATTACAAAACAGCTCATATTAAACATTTAAATATGTTTCAAGCGAAACCAGGAGTATTCATAATAAGTTTGAGGACATGCTCTGGCTGTAAAGATTTCGACTGCCAGCCTGCAGTCTTCAAGAGGGAGATAAAAATGGATAGTTGACAATGGCCATGGATCTAGTACAGCAATTTGCATCCAGCCACTAAGCGCAAACATTTTGCGAGTTTTTTTACGTTTGGAAAGTGACGTTTGACACTATGACGTGCGGCGTTTTGCGTTATAATTGTTACTGTTTCAAATGATCAAAACTGAATCCGTTTCACGTATAAGAATTATCGCACTTCATCATTTGACTTCCTAAACATCACGAAATTGGTATGTTTTAAAATAAAAACTGATAAAACGTACATTAAAACACGACATAACATGACAGAACCGTCGGGTGTTGTACCTAAATGGCTTCCATTTTAATCGGCCAAACGTCACTTTACAAACGTGAAAAAAACATAGATAGTGCATACACTAGATGGTGCATCCCACACTGTGGGCAGGCGATATTGAAGCCAGATCGCAGGCGCTGTCGTTCCCACAGAGTTGACACCAAGCATGATAATTTGTGTATTTTGTATTGCGGAAATGGACAAAGTTGACAATAAATCCTGCTTTATGCAGCTAAAAAGTATTTAATACACAAATCCAGAAATTATAGTGTTTCCTTTGGCATTTTTTTGATGAGTGGGAACGACCAATATTGCCGCCGCCTATTGTTATGAGGGAGTACCGCTGAGATTTTTGGCTTCACTTTTGATATGCAGATGCGCTTTCTAGTGTATATGAGATATCCATGGAAAAACACGCAAACATATTTGCGCTTAGTGGTTGGACGCAAATTGCTGTATTTGTCAGACCCCACTCAACGTTTTACAATAATCCAGGAGAAAGAGAATTTCCTTTAAACTGAGATCCTAATTACATTACTAAATTTGGAATATTGCATGGGAGCTTTCAAAGTAAGTATTGAAGTACGAAAGTAAAGTACTGATTTAAAATACCGAAATATGTGGCGAATATGAGCGACGAATTAGGCTTGTTTGGACGTCATATTTCAGTGGAATTTTCCGTTCGTTTTTAAATTCAGTGCCTTACTTCGGTACATTAGTTTAGTACTTCAGTGCCTAACTTATTAGTTTTGAAAGTTCCCACGCGCAATATTCGAAATTTTTCAAGGTAATTAGGAATAACCAAAGCAAATTTGAGAACCGTGCTTTGAAAAGTGACCTGAAATGGACTGTAGTATTTTTGTTTTGATTTGCACCGTAAAATACCTGCAACAGAACATACAAAGATATCTGAATTTGTGTGCTGTAGTTACGTACTGTACTTACTCCTTCATAAAGCTAACGATGGTATCAGCTTTCCGTTCATTCATATCAAATACAAACTCTCCATCTCTGAAATTATTCACAAAGTTCAATTTTTGATAAAACATTTGACTGACACCACATAGTATACATGCATAGTACTAAAACAGAAAAAAAGTATCCTTACTTGAAGTATTTGACTATTTCCAAAAGCATTCCATAAAACCACGAAAGATGAAGAGAAAAAGACCAAGTTAACATGAATAATACAACACATATTTTTCCATAAAAAACGTTCAATAAAAGTGTTTAATAAACGTTTAATAAGGAGATTCTTACCAGTAGGGAAACCTTTCACCTCAAATCTCTTTCCGATGGCAGTCTCTTTTGTGGCGTCCACAGCAGCCAATGTACCAGGGATCTAAATTATAAGTTATTGTCGATATCTTATAATGTAATCTCAAGTGGAAAAGCTTTTCTGCCCGACATCCAAATATGTAACTATTTTTTCTGTAGTTGAAAATATTTCGCAACCGGACTATTCAATTTTGATACTTTTAACTTTAAGATCTTCTTTGCAGCTGCGCTGATAGACTCCGTTATTCCCACTCTCGTTAAAATTTAGTCTATATGATGGGAATTGTCCATTACCGAACAAGTTTTGATCGACTATACATAGCGTGATCACCACATTACCTGACGAAATAACATAGAATTTCTGCTTAGCTATCATTAAATTTAACCACGAACACGAAGTTGCACCTAAAGAATGTTTACTGAACGTCCAGCAATTGTTTGTAGTGTGGTCACACTAAGTAGTGTAGCTAGCCTGACGATTTAGTCCCGCTATGTAAATATTTCCGTGTTCATTGACTGTGCGGTCGAATGATCGGGAAGGGGGGCGCTATTGGAAGATTGCTTAATTGTACAAGTCAAAATCAACACGAACAAAAAGATAAGAAAAAGACTTTGGCCAAATCTCCAGATTATATCGTGATCAACTATATAAAGAAGGTTTACTTACTTCTTCATCTTTCATTGTTTGAGCTGCATCAACGTACTCGGGTTTCATTGCTTTACAATGACCACACCCTTTAAAGAAATACAAGAACACGTGAATAAATCATACAGACCATGAATGTACAGCAGGTTCTAACAGCACAATATAATGGCCAATGTTACAAATAAACTTGCGGCTGAATGACACCTTATTGAATGAGAGTAAAGTGTTATAGGTAGGAGTAACGTGGAGATGCTATGCTCGAGCGAATGATAGATCATTTGTGATAGGGGTATAGAGCTAAATCAATCAAGGTTGATATCGACAATAGTCTGATGGGCAATATAAGCGAATCATAAAAGGATGTTAGGCATAATGATCACAGTTTTACATGCAAGTGTAAAAAATATCATACCTACTAAATACTATAGTTGTAATCCGGTAAGGCCACTGATGTGTTGATCATATCTAAAACTTTTTATCCCGTAAGTTTTTGGGCGTGCATGTTATACATTTGACTATTGTCGATGTTAACCTTAATTGCATTAGCTGTATACATATTACAACTGTTTAGATAGCTTACTCAACAGAATGTAAAATTCAGCGCAAACATGGCTGCAATTTTCTGCTGATTGATTGATTGATTGATTGCGGGAACAAGACTAACATCACGTTGACCACTTTCAAATGTCGTTTACTTACATGGAGCATAGAACATGACAAGTACAGATGGATTAGAAGCAATGTAATCGTCAAAAGTATCATCAGTTAAATGAACAACTTCACTAGGTGTATCTTTCCACTGTTCTTCCTCGTCATCGCTTGAAGTTTCATCAGATGGACTGAAGGATAAAGAACACATTTTATGTTTTACAACTCTCTTCATATCACAACCATCACATTGTTTCTGACTTTAGTAAACAGTGCATTAACGTCGCATGGTAATCTCGAGGGTACTATTTCGTATTCTGAGGACGAAAATAACGGTCAACAATGACGATAGCGCAAGTATACCTTACATGTACTTACTTTTGCAGCCATTCAATTAGAAGATCTTTCTCATGTTTTCCTTTATATCTGTGCAACTCCTTGCCCCCACTACATATACAAGTAAGAAACAATAAGCCAAGTACCGAAGAACAACTATTAAAACAGACAAGCTAACGTAAACTATCCTCTAGTTTTTCAGTCAGAACTGCGGCCAAAACATACATCTCAATAAGTTTAGTTCACACCCTCACAAACGTATACTAAACAGCAAAAAATAAACAACCTGTTCACTTCAGGGTTGATGAAAACATTGAGCAATGTTTTGCTACTCAAATTTTTCAATATTGTCCACAATATTGTTCAGCATTGTTACACCTGATTGTGGGCTAATTTAGCCGCAACAATGCTGAACAATATTGTTGACGACATTGAACAATGTTGACAGCAAAACATTGTTGAAGCCTGTTTTCATCAGCCCAGAACATGCTGTTCATTTTTTGCTGTGTACCGAAAAGCTGGTTCACGTGATTGTACTGTACCTGATCTACTCAGTGCCATAATTATCATTATAAACATATATCATATTTCATCATATTTCATCAACACTAGTGTGTGCGGTGTTGCGCTCACCACTGTTGCCTCCCAAACAGGAAGGCCAGGGGGAGAGGGGTAAGCCTATGGTCTAATCTCTACTCAAGGTCATAAAATAATTGAGAAGAAAGGAGCTGTCTTTACGTTGACATCTTTCTTGTGCCTCAAGGCCGTTTTCCACTTCAACCGTATCGTAGCGAAACGTAGCGTATTCTATTGTCATATTATTAGTTCTGCCTGAGTGTTCACGAAGCAATGAAATACGCTACGTTTCGCTAAGATACGACTAAAATTGAAAACGTCCTTTAGTGACAGTAGAATTCGAATATTATTATTAGCTATTTTGAATTGCCGCGACTGCCTGTAGTGCTGCAGTACATTCCATGCATAGATTGGCTAAAGAGAATGAATCAGCCCCCCCCCCCCTAGCACACCAATAGGCTGCGCACTAAACTACGAAAATGACGAATATGATAAACTGAATACTACATTTGTATTCTAGCTGAGAACACAGGCCAGGAATGTTACAAAAGCAGCGGCTTAAGGTAGGCGCCCAGGCAATTTTTCCGCTGAAAACAGTTCAAGATTAAACTGCCAAAGTTTGATTGCTTTCTGTGCTAAATGTAATATAGCTGCTTATGTTGTCACGCACTGTAAATGTCTGACGTTAAAAAATAAAATTTTGTTTCAATTCATGCTTAATTCGAGGTTAATCAACCAAAAATTGAGAGAATATTTGAGTTCTTCACGCAAGATATTTAGAGCAGATGAGAATATGAACAGCTATGTTACATTTAACAAAGAAAGCAATCAAACTGTGGCAGTGTATTATGAACTGCTATCAGCACAAATATTGCGTGGGCGCATACCTTAAACAAAATTCGACTTACTGAAAATATATTAATGTTGGAAATCCGGTAATATTAAACTGCATTCTTGTGTTCATAGCATCAGCAGTGTCAACGTCCATTCCTGCGAGAAGCTGTAAACACAGATTAAGAAACGTTTGAAGTACGAACCTCCAGGGAGGCGAGGGTGCTTAGATTTTGTCTATAACCAAGTTAATCATCATCATCCGTACTTCCGCTCAAGATTTTTGTATTTGCTATTATTATATGCTTGAAACACTTTTTTTGAGTTTTGTGCAAAAATTGCAGGGCAGAAATTACTCTGACACTGTCCCTTTGAAGCGTGTATGGCAAAGATAAATCGTGTTTGGAAGATCGAGTTGCTCTGCAATTTTTGCTTGGAAGAGATAAAAAAGTGTACAGCGGTTAACTTAAAATAGCCGGTGGAACTCCGGTGGGCTACCGCCTATTTTGAAACCTCTGTAATCCGCTATCATTTGTTAACCATATTCGTGGGTGTTAAATGCACAGCTTCATCAGTCAACGTTATATTATGAGCGCGTGTAATATACAAAGTTCTGCAGTCAGTTGTTAATTAATTAATTGTTAGTTGTTAAATGTAGTGCTACTACTTACAACAGATTGCTTTACTTCAGAGGCAATTTCTTGATATACAGGCTTTAATCGTTTGCAGAATCCACACCCTACAACATTCATACATTGTAAATTGGACGCTTCAAGGCTTCTGTCTGTACATCGCAAAACGAATCGCAAGCTCACTGCGAGTACTTCGAAGATTTAATTGAAGGGATACGGAAATATATTTCCTTTGTGCTTTATCGATAAGAATCTTTAAAGCAACAGTAATATCTATTCTTAATTAGTTTCTGAATAGCTGGAAGACAAAAACACAAGCCATCCCCTATCTCAGATATTAAAAAAAGCCACGACCACGTCACAAGTAGAGTACCTGGTAAGTGGATATGCATACTGACGTAAATTGGATAGTGTTAAGTTTCATACACCATACCCTACTTGTGACGTTATTAACATGGACCTAAATATAAAACAAGTTGATGGATGGCCAGTATCATTTGCCCTTGAATTGAAGCGTTAGAACGCATATTACAATTACTTCAAAGTTCTTATGGATGAGACAAAATGAAAGTACATAGCCATATCCTTTAAATTCAATGAAGTGGAATTTGCGATGAGAGGAAAAGAGCTTTTCCACGCAAGAAAATTGGCATAACTATCGATATGATTTCCCACGGTTAAGCTACTTACAAAACGTGGTTCGCTACAACTAACTCTTTGAGAGAGTAATCATTTTAATTAGAGAGTAACATTTTTATTTGCAACTATATAAAAATACTAAAATACAGTATTTCATATACCTAATACACTTAGTAGAAGGGCTACGTCACAAATTTTCTATTAATGCCAATTCAGATTAATTTTATCCCACATGTTTCCCAGTTTTGTTCGACACTTCCAAATTCTCTTACGCATAAAAAATGTAATTAAAATCTATTTCACTTACAAGGCGCATAGAACATAACAAAAACGGGTCTCTTTTCTTTGTTTAATAACTTGGCTAAATCCTAAAAGAAGACAAAATGACAGCTTGTGGGTAATTGTTTTATCGCCCTGAAAAGCAGAGTTTTGGCTATTGTCCGATGAATTTTTACATGTCAGCTTGAGCAAAACGGAGCAAAAAGGCACAATTCCCATAAAAATTTCCCGTTTTGTAAATTAGCTTTCATTCCGAGACTTAAGTGATATGCATGTATATATGCATCATTATTATCACGTACACATGATTGATAACTATATTTAACAATATTGACGAATTGCCGCTGCAAAGGAGAATCTATTTTTAGAAACGTTTATTGCTCATTGTCAGCAATTGCTTTTACTTTGGTTATGTACTGTTTAAATCCAGGGCGATTGTGGGAATTTAAAGGATTTTGAACGGCAGTCTTCCAGGAATCACATTTACTCCATATTGCTGCGAGGTTTAGGTGGTGGTTCTTAATCTACTGGGTCTATTCACATGGCACATTAATATAGATTAAATAAGAAATAAATCTGGAATATTTGAAGAACTATATAGTATATAACTATATACCAACCATATCTCCATCAACATGTCGAACAGTTTCGGCACCAGGCTCCTCTTCCCACGGCGTATCCCCAGTTGGGTTGTTCATAAACGTTGTGAGAGACTATTGGTTGTGAAACAAGTATCGTCACCCACATATTGTCAATTAATACAAGTACACAATTAAAGTATCAAGAAACTGAAGTTCAAGAGGTTTCGGTTTCCTTATTATGCTAGATTTTTGAGATTTTATGAGTCAAACATGTGAGCAGACCGCCATCTTGGATAAATTCCTGAGCTTATTAAATGACGTAAAAAGTGGGATAAGCCCTAAAAACTTACTCGTAATAAAGTAAGTAACAAATAATAGTTGGCGAAAATGTTTTTACCTAATGCGTGATATCAAGCAGCGAGTAGAAACGAGTTTCTGGTTCGTTCTAATCCGCACTGCTTGTCAATAATTAAATGCAGCGTTACCCCACTTGGGGCGTAACACGCATATGCCAGCCTCGTCTCCGGTGCTTTGACGTTTACGGCAGTGCGTGACGCGCGAGCGTGTCGCGCGCGAGAGTCACTGGCAGAAACCGCATCAGTTTCTGGAGCGCATCGTGAGAGCGGACGTGTTATTTTCAAATTGCTCGCCCGGAGACAATGTAATTTGTTAATGGAAAATATCGAGGGTTGTTTGAAAACACTAACTATGGAAGCCAAATTCATGTAAATTTCTTCTCACAAATATTCAAGTAGGTAAACTAAAATATTTGCGTGTAGCCGGTCTAGACACAGTAAAGAAATATATCTTATTCTTATTTCCCTCCATCATTGCACATACAATTTGGATGCCATTTCATATATTTTTTTTACTCATAAAAATAGCGAAAATATTGGGTTCTGGCAAGCACTGAGCAAATATCATCGAGAAGGCTTATATTAGCATACTTGTAAATCCGCCATCTTGAAGACGGTTTCTGCCAGGAGCTTCCCCGGTAATTTGTGTGTTTGTATCACGTGTGCGTATCCTGCCCGCATAGAGCATCAAAGCACCGGGGACGAGGCAGACACTGCATATCCTTGAAAATCGAAGATGGCGGACAGCTCACATGATTTAAACGAAATAATCAATAATAAAGCAAGATACGGAAAAGCTGTAAAAAGCTTTGTTAGTTATTTCAAAAGCTCTTTCGGATGAGCAATTGAAAGAAGTTTTTGTTGCCATCACCATTTAAAACACAGTTACACGATACTCTTGTTTCATACAAAAACTCATACATCATTACCTTTATAGTGTCTTTTCTATCATAATCTTTATTAAATTTACCACTTCTGTTTGAAGAAAAAATACATTCTGTAATACAGTATATAAATAATACAGTATGAAACTAATAAAATGCTATGAAAAACGATTTTACTTACTTGTAATGTTTCAATAAAGGACCATATTTGGTAGAAATTTTGAATTTCTTGCATAACTTCGAATATTCGCTGAAAGTAAAAAACAAAACGAATGATTGTAGTATACAAACTAGATTCATATTAATCTCTGAGGATGGTCCTGAAATTGTAGTATACATACACTGCAATTGTTTTAAACAAATTTGATATCATGGTTATGAAAATCTACGATGCTGTAACCATACAGGCATCGCCACACAAAATATCCACGCACCGAAACGGTCATAACACGGCAATTACTGTTCTTTTACTGTATTGAAGTAGACGTGCAGAACAACACAGTACTGTATTTACTAGTAGCAACAGTGAATAAGTCCAATGCTTAGTAACCTCTGTCTATTATATGTCACAGTAAGTTCGAACAATTATTTGACATCAGAATGACATCTTATGTTTTTTGCTGGAAATGTTATGCAAAAATATCAAGCAAGCTTAACGGCAAATTTCCTCGCAATAATGCACTTATAGAACGATGTCCCCCGATTCTCTATTTTCACTAAATCGCATAATGCCGTGCGCGTGCATTGTTTGGGGCACCAAATTCCACCAAACTCAAAAGGCAAGTCACTTTGGAGCTACAACAAGCTCTTTCAGCTTTTTACAGCCCTGAGCTTTTTATACCACGAAAGCGACGAAATTTTGTTTTGAGATTAGCGAAAGTTGGTATTAAGTTGAGAATTATCCGGCAATGACGTTAAGAAAACAAAAGTATACAGTGATATAATAATTAAAAGTAGTTGAACAAATGCTTGTAGCGGCCCACCTATATAATATATA
Source organism: Muricea muricata (assembly GCA_963855995.1). NCBI lineage: Eukaryota > Metazoa > Cnidaria > Anthozoa > Malacalcyonacea > Plexauridae > Muricea > Muricea muricata. The sequence goes on from OY979717.1 coordinate 46,719,485, forward strand.
CAAATCAATGGTGGAAACAATAATCCCCCCCCCCCTCGGAGCAAATACTCAATATTGCCAAGAAAAATATGCAGCGAGCGTGGAGACTACACGCATCTAATGCGCACGCTGCGTCGAATGATGCCATGCATCAACCACTGGAAACGTCCTCATGATGATACAGCTTTACTATTTGCATGTGTATTGCCTAATTTTACAACAAAATCCATCTAAGTGTGCAAAGTTATAGTGAAACTCGCGAACTACGGATTATGCACACGCAGTGAAAGCATGACAAGCACTTTATAGTAATGACATGCATTTACTGTAGCAGTCTGTTAGGCTCTATGATGTAAACCTCAATGTCTCCTGCTACCATTAAGCCTGTTTAAAAATATACAGTTATGTTTTCTGGCTAATTGGATTTTCAAATATATTGTCATCAACATAGAGATTATAAATAACACTAGAGGAGGCATCGTAATCTTTTTCACTGAAAACAAAAGGGAACGCTTTTGTTTGGGGGGGACTTCAAGTCCCGGATGCAGGGCCAGGCGCTTATTAGCTGAGCTAATGCTTCCTTAGCAACCATCTTAGCAACAGCATAAATCTGTATGAATGTTTTCCTCATCGTTGTTGAGGTCGTTTGGCCGGTTTTGTGGGCAAAATAGTACTTTTTCAATTCTTTTTATTATTTTAGACAATCTGGAATGATATTTTCAATATTTTTAGGAGGAAAAACATTTCAAAAAGCAGAAAAACTCGTCTAAAACGACTTTTTTGCCTGGGACATCGTGAATGAGTGAACATCCGGGACTTGGTTTTGCCACCCAATCGCCGCGCTCCCAAATTTTACCCTCGATGTCCCCTCTAGTGTTATTTATAATCTCTATGGTCATCAACCTCAAATGACCAGCGGTAGCTCATAAACGCTATGCAAGCGTTGCTCGTGGGCTCGTCCTTTTCCCAACCCTTATATAAACGAGCCTTATGTTGTAATTGTAAATTGAAATAACTACCAATACAGGAATAAAAAAAATACACATACCCACAGTTCACAAAAGCTACAGATCCTTTGCCTTTGAAATTTGTTGCCAAAGTACCCAATAGATTCAACTTATCTGACACTTGTTTTTCTATAAGATATGAATTATGTATAAGACATGATAGTTATGATCGTTATTAATATATGCAATAAAGTTGTATGTATTGCATTGGTACAGATAAATACAGATATTACGCATTAATGACGCAAACTACAGTAGCTGCAGACGGCCATGGTCATAGAATAAGAACTAAAGTCGAAGTCTTTGAAGTTTAGGTTCCCACACGCGCATGTCGCATTACGCATGGTCATTATGCAGGTTCTGGCCAGTCGAATTATTAGCGAGCTTAAGATCACGCGACGCGGACGTCGATGACGCCGTGAAAAATGGTTGCTGTGCCCATTTATGGACATGCCACGCCATTTTCACGGCGCCATCGACGTCCGCGTCGCGTGATCTTAAGCTCGCTATTGTTTGTCTAGGCCATGACACTGAGGAAATTACCTTATTGTAGCAAGTACATTTGCCCTTGTAAGGAATTCCGAGTTTACAGGTAAAAATAAGCAATAACCCGTCATCCCTTGTGCGCTCATAGTTTACAGTTTGGGCTTTTAGAAGGACAACCTTGAATGAATTAGCTACATACTAAAACTAGAATCCTAGCTGAGCGACAAAAAGATATGGTAACAAGATTTAATATTTATATATGGAAGTTCATGTTGAGGATTGCCAGAAAAAGACACGAAATACTCACATCAAATAAAAGACAGGATAAAATAATTAACAGAAATTTGTCAAACGACAACATGAAACTACATGACAGAGATAGTAATCGTACACTCAAGCATATTAAGCGGGCGTGTAAAGATATCGAAGAACAAAGATCAGGGAGCTTCTCTACGTTACATCAGACCACAGTTGGAATTTTCTTTACAATTGCGGTCGCCTTTAGAAGTAAAATGTCAACCAATGTTGGATGTAGTGCAGAGCAGAGCTACAGAGTTTATTGTAAACAACCCTAAAAATATTCAATACAAAGAATCTTTGAATATACTGAATATTTCGCCATCTGAAGTGAGGCAAAACATGAAAGATTTTTTTAGCTGAACTTTTGGATATTCAATTATCTGATTACCTGCAGAATCGACCAGCTCCCAAACACAATTTTATATCGTATGATGTTAATGATTTAAGTGATATTAAATGTAGAGCTGAATGCTTCAAAAATCCCTATTTTCATCTAATGTACTTAGGATGTCCTCCAATAAACAACCATCAACGGAAAGAAATTTGGTTAGATATGTGCACCAAATAGCTTAAGTTGCTGATGTCCTTCCAAAGACTGGAAAAAATAGAAAAGGATTAAAGTTAAAGGACGTTGGAAATCGAAAATTCGCGTCGCGCTGTCAAATCGCGTCCGGCCGGTGAGCCACCTTTTTGTTCTTATCACATTATGACGTCACACCGTGTATCTATAACTGAGACAATTCTGCAGAGCAGCAGAGTCACATCCTACGTGTCAAGGTTTCTTGGAAAGCTAAGAAAACGTACAGACTACAAACAATTCTGCAGTGTCACCCCTCAAAGAACTATCGCTGGCGCAAACATCGCGGATAAAGAGTTACCTATAAACAGGATTTGACAATCTCACTTCAAAAAAAAAACCCTTACTGCATTAGTCATGCAACTTCCCTTATTCCCGATGTTTCCTGTTTACCTTATCACTTATTTCTTAGGCTAGCCGTTTTATCTACCAACGCTCAACAACAGTACTCAGCTGTCGATGCTACACTTGCAGCAATACGTACGCAAAGGACTCCGACAAATGCAAAACATGTCGAAAACAAAGCCGTACACCGTACAGCTGTTGTTACAACTCTCAGCCCACCTCCTCCTTACCAGCATCGTCTCCACCATTTACATCTGATAAAGGCGTGGGAACGTGTAGAACGAATACCTAGGTGTCCGTAGTATCTTCCGAAAAATGACCAGCTTTAGTTAACTGCCTCAAAAGATGTTTTCCAATACTGCATAGCGCCTCCTACAACAACATATTTCTGATATTTATTGAGTGAATGCAAAATAGTTGAAATGCCTCCTAATCCTTTGCAGTTCTTAAAGGACCATTAATTTGAGGTGGCTGTGTTTAAATCTTCATTCCACGACATGTACCCTTGTACAGAGACTAAAAGTCCTGAGAAAAAATCACCCCATCGGATTGAAAGAACAATAATCAGGAAAATAGAACAGGCATACTGAACGGTCACTCACTCACATGTCTGCTGATATTGATTACAAAGAAGCCCATTTGCTCAATGTACGTTGCATCACATTACTTTAACTGACATTGTACTACGACCACGGAAGGAAGTTGTCGTGTTAATGAGGAAGACAATAATGACCTTGATAGTTAATGATTATAGAAATCTCACTGCAGTAAGAAACTTAGCCAGAAAACAACTACATATGCTTGGTTGAAAACACACCACCCACGATAACAAGGTAGCAATTAACAGTGAAGATGTATGTTTTAGTTTGTGACCTATCCAGAGAGCTGCACTTAGAAATGCATTACAATAATTTCAAATTGGACAAAAGTGCTAAATGCATGCATCTGGGAGCATGTCAATCAATAACGTGAGTATCATCCATTACTTCAGTTGTTATGTGAGATACAAAGAGTGCTCAATGACATATGGAAAAAGCAAAATGGATAATCATCCAGAAGGAATCTTCAGGTGGTAGACAAATTTTGAAAACATGCAAGCCTCTTTTATGCTCCAGGAAGAAACATGGGCGTGTGGGTGTTCAAATAGCATGCATTCCTTTCTTTGTTTATATTGTTTACCTGAAATCTATTTGTGTATTGGCAGGCCAAAAACTATTGCTGATCTTTTATCAAGCAAGCAAGCCAAGCTGTGTCACATACACATATGTTAGTAACAAAATAATCACATAACACAAAAATTCATACAGATGTGGCCAGCTTAACAACATGCTTTCATAACAAAGAAATTTGTCATGCAACACAAAAACTGTGAATCATTTGTATTCAGTATTCACAACAGCATTGCCATTCTCAGTGCAACCTTAAACTAAACATCACTGTGTATTTTAAGCTAGATTAAGGTTGGCAGTTGTTTGCCAACCTAGAAAATTTATAGGTTGACATTTAGGTAGACATCGCCGAATGCCATTATAGCTAGCTGGTCATGATCATTTGTCATCCCAACTTTGCACTATTCTCAAAAGATGTCTGGGTTATATCAAGCAAACTCTACTATGAACAACAATGTCCTCATCACCATAGAGAGATATTTGTTATTGTACAATACAAGGTAAATGAATACAATTATTTATATGAGTCAGGTAAACACTACAAATGCAAAGCTGTGCTGAAAAGATGCTAGATAAAAGACATATTTGGGATGGATACATCTAGAAAGACCATCCATATTCATGCTTGGGTTGGAAAAACATTTAGTTTATCTATAAAGTATGTTATTTATCTATTTTGCAGTGACCTGACATGAGTGGGTACAAGATCTGCATTTCAAATTATTGACTTCCTAATGAATGAATCAGATTGACTTATAGCTTCGCTTCCCTGCTGTATTATTTGTTAGCATTGATGAATAACATCGCTAATACAGTTGGTAGTCTCCCCTAGTGACACACACACACTCATACAGTACCTGACTGTGAGAATAGCACCAGAAGATTCGTATGCGTCTTTATAATTTTCTTAAACAATTTCACATCGTCGATAATTATAATATCTTTCCTATCACTGTTTTTCTGTTTCTTCGACTCGACAATAAATGCGCACTATAAAACATAAACAACGTATAATTATGTAAAATAAATCACGAATTACCAATGTCACTGCTTGCTCATTTATTGGATAAATTGAAAGGTCGCGTCTTTAATATATCAAGTTTGAGTACAATTTGAACTCACCAAAAGTAAACCAAGGATGCAGATTCCCTTCATTTTTGTTGTTTGCTGAATTTAGTGTGCAAACTTAGCAAAAATCAAAGGATAACCGCTAAAATGCCACGTGTGGACTTTTAGACATCGACGCTTTCTGTAAAGGAACAGATCGAGTCTACGATCAATGTTTTTTTGTGTCAGCTCATTACTTCATTTTGTAGTGTCTATAGTACGCTTGGGAATCGGTTATCCCTCTGCGGTTATCCTTAGACAGCGGAATCTTAGAATGTTTTGAAGATTTTCTGAATATGACGTTTTTGAATTTCGAAAATAATAAAAAATTTAACTTTTAGCACATAGCATAACGTGTAGTAGCTCAGTTAGCAGAGTATTGGGCAAGAGCATTTGCAGCCTGCATGGCCAAAAACGCGCAAGTTGCGAAAAGTTTGTTTATATCTTGCAACAACTTGTTTCAAGTTGTGATGACAAGTCTGATCTCCAAGTCGTCAACAGACGACTTGTTGCAACTTGCAGGTTACTTGTCAAAACGTGTCATCCACGGGCTTGCTGCAATTTTTTTAACAAGTTGTAGCAATCGACAAGTTACAATGTTGCAACGTCTTGACATATTGGCTGGCAGAACTTGTTGACCGGTAAAATTGACAACTTTCGGTGGGTATGTGGCGTTACGTTTTTTTGCTGTGTACCGTGACCACACACAAAAATCTTGGTTTCAATTTACAGAAACGGTGTGCTCCTACAGGACATTGCTTACACTTCCTTCCGATCTTTAAGCAAGTCAGCAAGACTACCGCAGGACCAAAACTTGGGGGCGGGTGGGGTATAGGTCCCCCTTAAACCCTGTATATGCAGCCAGAATTGACAAAATCAAACGTGCAATTACTGCAATATGAGCGACAACAGAACATGGAAATGCACGCAATTACAGGGACCGCGGAGGAGGGGGGGCCCGGGGGCCTTGGCCCCCCCAATAATTTTTCTGTGATTGATTGAATGGCGGTTAATTATAACCAGTGCTACTTGGTGTTTTTCCAATAAATAGCGTTACAGCTCAGGTCAAGAGCACCTCATTAACATTTTGGCTGTGATTTTGGGAAAACGCACTCTGAAATCCAGCAAAAGGAGGCAAAAGGATTGGCGTCGAAAAAACATACATATATTTTTTCCAATATTTACAAATAAATAACGAAAAAAAAACCCAACAATAAACATGAACACGTCGCAACCGCAAGATAGTTTAAGAAAAACACTTAAAAAATTAACAAAAACGGAAAAAAATTGAAAAAGAACGAAGCAAGATTGGTGGCTCGATTGTTGCCCCAGCCCTCTCCCCTCCCCTGGAAAGCTAAGCATTCGCCCCCCTCAATCCAAAAATTGCTCCGCGGTCCCTGAATTATCGATCAGTCTTGATGTGTATGACGTTAGAACTTTTTTGGAAAAAATGCATCATTAGAATATGTACATTTTACCCAATTCAGATGTACACAGTTCCAGCCTCCTAGGAGTTTCCGCCGACCTGGAAGTGCCAAGAAATACCTTGAATGCCTATGTAAACATCACCGCAACATAATGTGGACCAATATTAGAAAAAAATGATGATATGACCGTATGACCAGGGATGGCGGAATGTAATTTCAAGTGGGTGGGAGGCCGAGTACCGAATGTGCGAGCCATCTAGGAGGTGGGGGGGGGAAGGAGCGAGAGTTAGGAAATTACCGACCCTCGGACATGTGATTTTCTGGGGTTTGGGTATCGTATTCTTCTGCAGTTTCAGTAACTTTGCAGAGTTTCTTCACCCTACTAGGCTACTACTGCTTTGGCTTTAGGAATCTTCATCTGTAGCGAAAAGGGGGGGGGAGGAGGAGGAGAAATTTTTCAGTGTAGCTTGTTTACCGATAAGTAGCCGGGAAATATTTTTCAATTATGTTCGGATCAGGGCGGTTATAAGATATCTTATAACCGCCCCGGTTCGGATCAATAATACTTTTGGTATTTGAAGTTTTAAAATTAAAGGAAACAGACTTGTTGAAATACTCAAAAGAGTGTTTAACCCAGGATTATCCCGATTGGTGGCTCTGAACTTAATTTGACCCTCTAAAATAAAATATTATGGAGTTTTGCATGGTTTAGGGAAATTTTGGAAAATATAAGGAGTTCCAGCAAAAAGTCTAAGGAATATGAAAATTGGATTGTGACAACGACGCTAACGACGCGAGGAATGCAAGATGGCGGTAAAAATAAAAAAGCGTCATTTTGTTTTCGATGATTTGTGGGGCTGAAACTGCTCAATCTTTCAAACGTAGACACCAGTAGTACGAACTGACTATATGATCAAGATGGAACTGGCGTTCTATGCAATTTTAAGCGAATAGAGAGAAGTTATTTCTGTGAAACCAGATGTAAAATTTTATAACGACGAAATTCAAAACGACGTCACGGATGTATTTTCCTCGTGAACGAGCTTGGTAAGATGCAGTTGGTATTAAATTTATTGTCATCCGTTAGTATTAAACGAAAAAAGCCATGGCCAAAGTTATCTTGGATTGGAAAGGTATGTAGTTGAAATAAAATTATAAACAATAAAACGAATACGAAAACAGTGTCAACTGTCAAGTCTATTTAGCCAAATATCAATAAAATGAATAAGTGTCTGCACTCTGCAGTGCAAAGGATCTCCGGTGCACGCACGAGCTTTTTGCTCGTTCATCTTTGTACACGCCAATTTATTCCCATTGCACGCGACTTAGTCAAAGAAATTGTATTTGTAGATAATAAATACTTATAATACTCCATATTGAATACATATTTACGATTTATGAGTTATGAAACACAAATACAAACAAAGTGTTTGTTTTGGTTGTTTTGTAAATCTCGCTTAATAAACAGTTTTATAAACAACTGTGTCACTTTGTCTCTCGATGTACCTGACTCAAAGTGAACACATGAGACAATGGAATAGATCATTAGACAAAAGTGCACACTCGCCCGAAATTGAGCATTGTATGCCGACGCACGACGCCAGAATGTCCTTTCACTTGTGAGATCTCATCAACTTCGGACCTCCTTTGCAGACTGGATGAGTAAGCAGTTTATTATTTATAGTCAGTTGTAATATTGGATTTTTAGAATTTCAAAATCAAAAGTTGAAATAAAATGTTTTTTCTACATTTGAACTGAAACAAGTAGCTGTGTAATCTGTGTTTAAGCTCAATTTTTTGGTAGCAGAGTATGTACGAGTTTTAGGTCTAACCCTCTCACTATTACATTTTATAGTTATGAGAGCCACCCAGTATTTTAATAAAATACAAAAGAATAGTAACTCCGAGCGACATTTTGATTGTTTTAATGAATCGACGTTTCGACTAAATTGTAGTCATCATCAGGATTAGTATGAAATTAGAGAAGCAGCTATATATAGAAAGTAAAGGAGGCGGAGTTATTGAAATATGATAAGCTCTTTGGAAGCTTTAGTGCCATGGTTCAGTACTGGTTTTCTTTGCCGTATGGCAAGAGATTCTTTAAATAATAGCAAAGACCAATGGTCTCACTTATCAATTATTTTGCGATTGTTAAAGATATGTTGTGATATGTTTGTACATATAGGGTTAAATAAGTCAGGCGAGAGTTCCAAAAGAGACTTGATGTGTTGAAAATATTCGCAAGAGTTGACGCGGGCGTAGATTTCAGAATTTTTGCGTGTGCTATGTTCCTTTATGCGTGTGTATAGGCACCGACCTGTTTTGCCAATGTATAAGCTACGGCAACCTGGGCGTGAGAATTCATAAACTAGTTTATGATAGTCTTGATGGGACCACAACTGCCACCTAAAAGTTTACCAAAAGATAATAAGAGCAGATCATTTACGATGAGCATATTTTCAAGAAAAATGCCTAATGGTGAAACAGTGGCTAGGGACTGGCTTGTGTGGAGTGAAACTGCACAAAGCCTTTTCTGTTTCTGTTATTGCTTATTTGCGATAAAGTAACAACACAACAAACTCATACTGTATCTTATCATTCATCATGTCCCTGGTTCACCGACTACCCTGATATCTTCCTACCACGTAGCCTTATTCTGATTCTTTCCTATATAAGGCATAGCACTTCTTTGTTAATATTTTTGTTCCAGGACAATGTCTGCATAGCTACCTCTATATGATGTCCTTATTTCTTTCCGCATCACATTATATCCTGTATATCCAGAACTACAGTATAACGTCCTGCATATTTTACGATGCTGTTATTCATTAAATGGTCTGGCATTTTTCTTTTTTACATTTGGCCTTTCTCAATCCTCTTGTCTTTCTTACAATGATCAAACTCTAATTTCGTTTTTGTTTATCTTTATATGCATGTAAAATACTAAACTACCATGCAGGTTAAGGTATCTCAGCAGGTTTCAACATGTTACAAAGAAAAGATTAATTGCTACCTTTATCCACATAGTCTAATTAACATTTAGACAACGAGGCTGAGTTGTATATGAGCAGTTCACACAGACGAAGGACCTTCGCTCGAAACGGGAAAAACTATATATACCTTCCGATCCGTGTATTTTTAACTGCACTACCTACACTGGCAACGTTATGTAGTTGCTAATGTATTGGATTTTCTATAACGTCTGTGAAACCCTAAATATCTCATATTACATAATACCTCTTTAAATTCTGGTCGTTTAATTGGTTGATTGTGGTCACGTGATAGTAAATAAAAAGTCCCATTTTCCAAGAGTGTAATGGAAAACGTTCCATTGCACTCCTAGGAGTGCAATATAAGTTTTTTACATTGCACTCTCACAATTTCCCGAAATAATCCGAACGCTGAAATACGACTCAAATGCGTGTTATTTTAAATGTCGAATAAATTGGTTTTGAAAAACAATTGTCTGGTATTATATGAAACAAATAGTGAATGTTTTTATTCGTGCAATGATAAGAACATTTTCATTCGGTGAAAGATTGATTGTTCCATTCAACTCGGCTATCGCCTCGTTGAATGGAACAGTCAATCTTTCACCTCATGAAAATATTCTCACCATTGCACTCATAAACGTTCATTATTTGTATAACAGTGTCCATTTAGTCGAATGGCCGAATGAACTTTTGCTATCTTTTACAGGAACAAGATGGTCTGTATCTTCTGGATGGCAAACGAGTCAGCCAGCTTTACATTCCTTCTGGAAAGACCAAAAAGAAAATCTCAAAACTTCATGGTTTAATGAATGACGTTTGTGCTTTAAATGTGTCACAGAATGGTAAGAAAATTTCCGTTTTGCCCGAAAAAAGGGACGTGTGAAGTTTATACTAATTAAATTAAAAATGCTGCAGAGTTCAATCATTCGGTGATTTTTGTTTTTTAAGGTCAATATTTGTGTGGTGCTTTGTGTGATGGCAAGGTATTTCTGTGGGACAGAGACAATGACAAAGTTCAGTTTGTTACTGGCTTGCCTAAAGTGTTCAATGATACGGACAAGGGTAATTCACGTATACTGTATGGTCCATAATTTTCTGCAAATTTTCACCATTAGCGCAGGCTTAACAATGAAATATAGTTTATCTGCAATCATATAAAAACCAATATTAGTTTGTTCCCCGACGTTTTATAAACATCAACCATAAAGTGCAATACAAATCTAGTCTCTGTACGGTTTCAGTCGTGGCAACTAAATCTACATTTCATAAATATCGTGCCAATTCAAATGTTCACAGGAACCAGTTTATTGTCATGAATGAAATATAAGAATGTTTGTTTTGAATGCACCAGTGATTTCTGGTCTTGCTACAGCTGCCAATGTTGTCTTAAAGGGAAAAAATGAGTTAGCAAATGTTTCGAGAAAGCTTTCAATGTCACAACTGTGGGTTTACTGAGCCGAGCATAGTTCTTTTTCCACTCAATGCAGTGATCTTTTATTGTAATTCTATAGGCAATACCAAGAATCGAATATTTTTCTCACCGTGTGGCAATATGATGCTTCTAATGATGGGCTTTGAAAAAATATTTTTATGGCAGAAAATTGAGAAAAATAATTCGGGTAAGCTAATAAATGTCAGACAATGAAACATTTCTTAGTCGTACTCCTGTAGGGGCGTTAAATCTTTACATCTTTTGTTGCTATTCTACAGCTGCGTCATTCTTCACACGGGATTGCGTCCTTAAAATTCTGGTGGTTACAAAACTTACAGTAGTTGCGCATATTGTTAAAAATCAACCATGCAAGATGGCGGGAGTTGCAAACTACAATCCTGGTCAAAAGTGTTGGGACACTTGAACATTTACAGGCGTTAACTTAATCCCTAGCGCCCCCTCCCCACCCCTCACCCCATTCAATGTTGAAAATTGAGCAAAAAGTTGTCTGCATCATTCCAATTTCAACATTGATTGTGGAGGGAGGAAGGGGGGGGGGGGGTGATAACGAAATTTTGCATGAAATCAAGTCTGTTTCAAGTAAATGATAAAAAAATTATGAAAAAGTTGTGATGTCCCAAGGACTTTTGGCCAGAGTTATTCGCGCAGAATTGGCCAGCCATCGTAGAATGAGGCCTGAACGAGTTAAACATTCAATTAATGCTCTGTGCTAACCATCGCCCCACGCGCGAGCATATAACTATATTTTTAGGAACGTTTGAAGAAGATGGGCTTATGGACATGAAAAGCATTTACAATTAGTGTTACAACATGCACACTATTGCATGTAATTGCACTAAAAAACATTGTTGTATAATGAACATTAATACAGCGAAATTTGTTCTAATCATCGGACTGTGCGGATTGCTGTATGAATATGAGCTTAGCACTTGTATTTATTCAATTGGCTATTATAGGCGAGATAGAATTGTTCGAGGGTGAGGGGGGGGGGGGGTGATGAAATTTTATAATGTACACTTCTTTCTTCTACAGATGATTCTCACAACGTAATTGGAACATGGAGTCAAGTGCATCACGGTGAATATTCTTTACCTGATCCGTTGAATAAAGAAGCAACTGTTGATGGAGTGTTCTACTCTGATGAAGTAAGAAGTGATTGTGACGTATTTTTATACGTTTCTTTTTCCTTTTAGTTGCCGAATGAAATGCACTCTAATACCTATACAGTAAAGACTTGTCGAACTTGTTAAGCCTTTCCGTCTACCTATAAAAAGTATTAAACTGTGAAAATATGAATTATAAGCTTCATAAGGCCAAAAATCATTGTTTGATTAGGGTTAATAAAACAGGATCGAATAAAGTTGTGCTATCTATATTTTTTAATGTTGTCAACAATATAATCGCGTATAACGATGCTGGACAATATCGTTGACAACATTCAATGTAAGCATTGGACATGCTGACCTTTTTGCCGCGTAGAGTTGACTTCCGTATTTATCCTGTACTCTACGTATTTTCGTGGGTTTCGTTGCTACCAAAGTCACTGATCATTCAACAGCGATGGAGAATAAATTGTCCCGTTTGCGGAAAACGTTTGTGGCAGTGTGAAAATGTTTTTGAAACAGTTTAGAGACAATTGCATTCTTAATAACTATAATAACTTAATAGCATAAACTTAAATGCATACTTATTAAGGACTGTACTGGACTAGAAAACGTTTAGATCAGGTTGAAAGGTATTAAACAACTGTGCCCTCATGGATTTTATTTAAGAGTGTTTTTGGTTCCTGAATGGACAAAATTTAGAATTGTGGAACAAGCCAGAGTATATGAAATGACCAAACCTTGGTGAAATCGACCTCTAGCTGAACGAACCAAAATAGTTTTTTTTTATAGTTTGGGTTTTTATGTCTATAACAAGCTTCACAAGGCCAAATTATAAGCTTCGGTGCGATGGTGGTGTTTTCTACTTTTGATAATTTTTTTTGTACAACATCAATTAAAGGTTGTCGGCAGATGTGGTGCGTTTTCGTTTGTGTTCAACAAAGGAACAGAACTTGCTGTCACCACGTTGCTGGTCGAATCACGTGACGACGTAACTGTTTCTAATCTTGCTCATAATATTCCTAACCAAGACGAGGAGACCACTTCCCGTGAAGGTATTTACATCTCTCTTTCCACGCATATGAAGCAAAAGACGGGTTGCTTTCAATGTGATGGGATAGCATCACTAGGATATGATACTAGTGTCATGTTTTACCGCCAAATGTTGTGAGAATATTCATCATACAAATACAATACAATGCACTACAACTTTTCTGTTGTGGTCGATGCACTTACCGTGAACGCTATTTTTCGATATGTAGTTACCGTACGTATTCCATATATGGACTAATATATACTTAATATGCAAGAGCATATACACGACGCTGAAGAGCAGATACACGACGTTTCAAATATAATAGGTTACATGAGCAGTATAAATTTAGTTTTTAACGGAAAACTTTCGATTCGCCGCATTAGCTCAGTGGTGTAGGTCGTGCGCTTTAGACCTGTTTGTTTGGGGTTCGAGCCCGGTTGCGTGCTTTTCTTTTATACTTTTTTTTTCCTAATTTTTTGAATACTTTTTTTCTTATATTCTTATATTTTTTCTCAATTTTAAAAGGGTTATTCTCACTCACTGGGACTGTATCTACTTCACCAAATTTAGCTAAAGCGCGAACCCGAAGGGCGAGTAAGGCTGAGCCTCTCTCTGTATGCGCCATGTTGTTATTTTCGAGCGTTATGTATATGCTCTTCAGCGTCGTGTATATGCTCTTCAGCGTCGTGTATATGCTCTTGCATATTGTGCAATCACTTACCTTATATGGAATACGTACTATAAGTGCCTATCTATTTTTCAGACATGCCACAGAAATTACAGTATATCGAAATTAAATAACACTACTGCCACATGTATAAAATGCCACATGTTGTTCACTCTCCTCCCCCAATATATTGTACCCTTTGCAGTAATATCATACCCACCATATCCTCCGCTTATTGTAACTTCTGCCGCCTTTCCTGACAGGACATATTTGACTCTCCCATAGCTCCTATGCTGTACATAACACAGCAGATCTCAAAATACCTTTAATCTTTCTCTCGGCCACATATTACTTCCTTCCCGCAAAACTAAGCTGAAAACTAAAGATACTTTTTGCACTGGATGTGTCAGACCAGAACTGATATATATTAAAGTTAATTACTGTAGGACAGTGGAGTCATAAATTCTACTTCCCGCGATGTGCATGCATGTCAATTTCTCTTTATCTATATCGTTTCAAATGTTTAAGAATCATGTGCTTTTGTGTACAGTTGTTATGTGCATGCTATGCAATATGAATGTAATCTGACTGCAATCAGTGTGTGTGAGAAAGTATTTTTTTTTTTTGTAACTAATCTAACCGCTCACCTTTCAACGTTGCTCCGTGTTCTGAGAGAGCCATCTGCAACGCAGTACAGCATAAAATATCTTCACATAAATAACAGATTTTGGTCTAGAGACTGTAAGAATTTTTTTATAACATCGGCTTAACCAGTACAAGTGTTTTGTCACTGATCGTCTGGCTTTCCACAAATCAGAACAACTTAGTTAGAATCAGAACAGAAAGAAGACAACAAATCAAATTGTTTAGCATTTTAATTAATTTGCAGTTGTTGACAATGTGAAATGTTCTGTGAAGTGGAAATCGACGACTCGTCCATTGTACGGTCTTACACAGGCCACAAGACTGGTAAAGGGAAGATTTGTGTATGTGTGCCGTTACTCACCGGATGGTCAGATGCTTGCGATTGTCTTGAATCAAAAACTGGCTAAGAATACGAGATTGTTGTTTTGTTCAACGCTTCATTCCACTTCATGTGTGGTAGACATGAAATGTTGTGGTGGCTCCGATCAGTCGTCTGGCAGGTATGTATAGAAGGCTCGCATTAAGGTGAATGTGTCTTTAGACCAGAGTAATTTAACTCAAAGCTTTGCCAGCGGAAGATCATACGAACGTAGAACTTTCATTGAATTCAAATGATATGGCAATGTATTTTTGGCTTATCCTTAACTTTAAAGTAATTGTAATATTCGTTTTTAATTTCTTTATGCTTTAAGGGCAAATGGCACTGGCCATCGGCCATTTTGTTTTATAATTAGGTCTATTTTAATAACGTAACAAGTAGTCTGAGTATACTGTAGGGTATACAGTATTATATTACTGTCAATTACTTAAATCTAAATGAAAGTTACTTCAACACTTTTCAACTTAGGTAAGAATATAATGTAGAAACAAAAACAGATAGTTTTTAAAGTTGAACACATGTTGTAATTGCTTCTTGCAGAAAAGTGTTCTCCGCTTGCGACATCGAGGATTTTTTGAATGTTAAAAGGCGGGTGACCAGTGTCTTCAATAAGGCGGATGACCAGTGACTTCAATATTTCAGATAGTAAGCATGTTATCAAAAATTTAAAAGCAAATATTAGGTTTTTATCGGTAAGCAAAAAGGAAAAAAAATAGCCGTATTCGTTAGAAGCATACTTTCACATACTTTAACATTGGTTTCTAGGCTACAGTCGATTTCGGCTGACTTTTCACTTTAATATTCCGAAATTCGTTGCAAAGTTCAAAAGATCATTTCAGAATTCGCAAGCCAGCTTGGAAGCAATGGCTGTGATTGGCCTCTGCACTCAACGAAGCCAATCAAGTGTTTAGTTTACAAACTTGCTTGCGAATTCTGAAATGAACCAGAAATGAACTTCTGAACTTCGAAACGAATTTTTAAAATTTCGCAACGAGTTTTCAAACTGAAATCGAGTATGATCTCACCTGCTTTTTGGTCTGTTGTGTTTTAGTTTTAATTTATTTCAGCAATTTTTTGAATTTTTTTTAGTGTAACATTTTACTAATAAACTGGCGCCTTTCTCCACGTTTGTTGGGTTTTAAGAGGGAGGAAAACCGTAGTGCCCGGAGATTGATCAACTATTTGTAGATAGACTCTACTCAAATGAATGCCACACCAGGCTCGTCTTCGCCTTTTCAGTGCTTATTAATGGGGTTGATTTATTCTTATGCAATTCTTGATGTACCATCTCAACAATAAAGTACTGCTGTATTTACGTATTTTTCTGTAATTACGTCTGTTTGTTTCGACCAGAGCATGGTGGGTAAGCGAGCTTGCCTGGACACAAGACAGTTTATTATTGATTGGGATCACTCGTAACGGAGCGTTGTTTATAACAACGAAACTTGGCGAACCTATCAAGCTTATCACAGCAGGTCACGGCATGGATCTTGGACCCAATTTCTTTCTTTCGCTTCATCCACGCATTACTGTCAAGTAAGTATTCTAGTCAAACTAGTCAAACATGTTTTATGGTGTATATAGGGAGGTCTATAGATAGTGCGCATGGGAAAGTTTCAAATCAAAAACTAGTTACTATACTAGCCAGATTCTATTAGGGTCGATTTAGCTTCTACCTTCATGCTATTAAGTTGGCTCTAAATCTGAACGAGTAGACCTCAAAATGCCTATATCATAGTTCTGGAGGCTACACATATTGAAAGTTTAGGATATTTAAAAAAAATGCAATTCAACCACTTGCTGAATTTTATTGGTGCGATATAATGTTACTGGAGATGAGACCAAAAGGACTATTGGTGCAATGCACTTCTCTCAACATATCCAGTAATCTTAACAGCCATTAGATCTATTGTGTAGAGCTGAAAAAGTCGAACTGAGCGGATGGTGAGGATAATAAATCCTTGGGAAAACTTAGAACACACATTAGACTATGTTAGAATTAGAGGAGCCTACAGCGTTTTACCTCTGTTTGTACTGTTTATGCTGTTAAACATAATTTCTTTACGTTATATATGCTTTCATATGGGCTTTGAAATAATAGAATAATTGTGTATTTGTTCATTGTTTATATGGCGCGTTGAAACCCAACGATATTACGACATTCTCGCGTACAATTATCTTTGTTATTGTTGGTTAACTTTTATGCAAAAATATAGTTCTTCATCGTCAGGTAAATATTTTTTTCTGGTGAGCATCGTCAGGTGAATATTTGTGGTTTTTGTCAAATCCTTCAATAGCGATTTTTGAATTGCCCATTTGTTCATGTCGTCGGTGGCTAAGTTATTTAAAACGGTGATATTTGCTCGTTGATGACGTATCGATGACTAACCTTATTTGTGCATAAACCAGAACAAAAACATAGATGATGTCGTTAATTCTAATCAGTTTCCAAACTACCTCTTCTATAAACTATGATTGTACATATGACTATCATACCCATAACGAATTGATAATAACAATTAGACTTTTCATTTTTAGATCTTTCCAAGAAAACATTCCTCCTGATAATTCCGAGATATCATCAAGTTCAGAGAAAGATTACTTTCAGCAGAAGTTCTCTGTTGCTGTTCACAGCAGCGAGCCCCTACTGCTCTGCTCTGATGGTTATATGGTCACCATATTTCAGTTTAACTCGAAGCCAGATTACAGTCAAGTGATCACAGACCTGACCAAGGATGTTTCGCGTTTTTTGTTGAGCGACCCTTCATCAGAATTGGAAAAGACGTGTGAAAATGTGAGTGTTCAAGGCATGTCAGCGGTTAGTCCATTTATGGCGAAACTTGGAAAGGATGTGAACAGCTCACCCGGAAGTACCTTATCCGAGACAGCGACAGGTGCGTAACTGCCTCGTCCCCAGTCGCTTTTTATGAACATAGCTCAAAGTAGTTTGTTTAATACAGTATTGTATATAGCTCAAAGTACATCTCAATAGTTTAGCTTCGCCAGCACTGATCTCTATATCTACTGTATGCGCAACAAATTACATATTGGCCTTATTAAGAGCCTCCGGAGGAGGCAGGGTGTGTATTTTTCTATTTATTGTATAGTCGAATTTTTAAAACTCAAGTCAGTGTTAGACTGTAAAGTACAAATAATTAATCTGTGACGTATAGTAGGTATATCAGATATCATACTAGCGTGCATGATGATTAGACGTGAGTTGATCGAAGTCAGATATATATACATAGAGACAGAGATTTAAAAGTGTATTATCACTAGTAGAGAATAATATCAATAAAGCTTTGGAGTACAACGTCGTGTATTTACAAGGACCTGTATCAGCGAGGCTTACATCAGTATTATTAATTTTCGATCGATAATGCTAAAAACTTAGCTTTATATCAACTAATTACATTGTATTATTCAAACACAATGAGTACCTCCATATGCTTTTAGTGATTTACTTGAAGTCTTTCCATTTGTTCGACACAAACGGGCAGTTTTTTTCTTTGAACAGCGCTGAAAATTGGTTCGCTACTCTTATAAACACCGCCATTTTGAAAACACAAAATTATTGGTCACGTGATCGATGTCTTCACTAGTGAAGATATGAAAAATATTGTACTGCCTATTTTTAGCATCTTACTGTCTGTTTGGGAACGAGTTTGATATCATTCTTACCACGAGGACAGAAAATCCATTCTCTGTGCCAGTGGGAACTGTTTTGTTCATATTACGTGGCTTTATCCACAAAAAAGGAAATCTATATTAGAACTATTACAAATAAAATGTCCTGGAACACAACAATGGCTTTAAAATGGTATATAGCTATTAAATTTAAAACCAACAATCTGAGCTACAACAGAAAATGTAGTAAATATACAAACCTTGAACTAGAACGGGCTGTTTGCAAAACATCGAAAAAGATTAAGCATTGTTATGTCACTTCTATGTGGGACATACGAAAATTACGCCACTCAAGTCGCGAAAGTAGTGGCTCTCGAGTGCTACGAATGTTTTAGTTCCATTAAAATACCACTATCCATATAATAAATAGTGTTATTTTTTGCTTTAGGCTTCGGGATTGCGAGAGATATCGAGGCGGGTTTTATTTCATTTGGCGAAGTAGAGGACAAGTACAGCTCTCTCAAAGTCGAAGAAATGAATGACAAACAGAGATTATTGAAAGCGGAATGCGTTCTTCTGCAAGCATTGGGAACTGGAACTTCGTGTGGCCAACACTGGTCGCAAAACATGCGCGTAGCCATGAACCTGCTCATCCATACATGGGCGAAGTTATTCACCGTTCTCCTCGACGATGAAAGCAACTCCGGTTTGTCAGACAATGATGCTTTGTTTCATAACATTATAACGTTCGTCCAGTCGTGTTTTGAAGCATTTCGCTGGGACATAGTTTACCAACATTGCTTGCCATGGTTTACACAGTTCGTCCATTCTACTGTAAAGTGCTTAGTTAGCTCCAAGAAGTTTGGCTTCCGAGAAACTATTGATGTGTGTATGAAGATACAGCGCATGGCAGAATTGTTCCTGCATGAAGTATACGCATGGTCGGCTGTAAGTAGCTGTAACACAGTTCATCTGCTAGGCGACAATTTTTCATCGTCATATGACACCCACGTTGTGACGAGAAACGATTCTGCAGATCAATCCAGCGAGGAAGACCCGGAAAAGTATGTTAATCTTGATTGTAAATTAGATCAGTCGTGGCTGACTTTGTATCATTACGTGTGTAAAATGTACAAGTCAAACCTCAAGGCTACGAGCAGAGAGAAGCAAGACTCGAATAAAGAATTAGTTGGGGCATTTTGCTTGATTCAAAGAAAATTACAAACAATGAACACTGCAAGGAATCTCATAACTGGGAGCAAAATGGAAAGTCTTTCAGATCAAGGTTAGTGCTATTTAAAAAACAAAAAACTCTTGCGTTTTTTCGAAGGGAGAGGGAAGGGAAATACGGACAATGAGTTGTTTTCTCACTGCATCATTTTTTCCCAGCTATTCTTCCACAGACCCTTCCCTTAATTTAAGTTTTTGATACGAGCTAGGTAGTAAAGATAAAAATATGATATTCGATAGTTTTGTACGTTTTCAGGTTTCAAGATGTACTTGGATGGAAATTACTCGCAGGCGGCTGATCTTTTACAAAAATCACTTCTCGAGAACGACAGGCATGCCTCTGCAACAGAAACGAAGGCTGCGTCACACCTTTTGCAATTAAATGTACCTGCCACATCCACAAGGCCAGGTATCTCAAGATTCGGTGCATCTCTTCTGGAAAACGATCTTTCCTCAAAGTTATCAGCGGATATCGATACTCTGTTGTCCATACTATACATCAACTTAGAGAACTATGATCTCAAAGCAGCTTTAGCATTGGTTTACTCCTTTATTAACACGGCATACAGTGTTTGTTTGCAGGAGCTACTCGAGACAACTCATGAGCAAAATCAAACACTCATCCCTGTCGATGATTCAGAAATTAAAATCTCTTCATCTTCTTCACTGAAAGTGTTACAGTTGTCTGTGTTAGTGAAGTATCCTCTGGCGTGGGTTATCGACAATCGTGCAATGCCGGTTATTCAACAGTTGGCAAGATTCATGGCACGTTACTTTACCAACCTAGCTCTTACTATACCAACACCATTTCACTCTGAAGCATCAGTATCTTTACTCGAAGAATCAAGCACAGGTACAGTAAATTACAGGCGATGGTTTGTTGAGGAATATTCGAGCTCAAATTAATAACCTTCGCCATCATTAAAATGTAATTGTATTTCGGGACCATGCTCATAGATATAAAAACTAGATTCACATATCTCATGCTGGTTCTGAAATAGAACTGAAACACTGCGCGTTCTCAAAGACAAGCATTGAGTTAGATATTTCGTGCACTGAAATTTGATAAGACTCGCTATTATATTACAATCCCAGTTGGCTCAATGAGTAGAACGGCGGTCTAGAAACCCGAAGATGCGGTTTTAAATCCAGCTGGAGGCAACGAATTTTTCGTTATTCTCTGCTGTGTCAAAATAATATTAATCTAGTTTTCGTGCTAAAACACAGCCAAGAGCTGTTGCGAAAAGTTCAACTGCTGCATGTTACCACGAGAAAAGAAAATAATCGACAATGGACATTTTACGTGCGGAATGATTATCCGGCTAATTTAGTATTAATTGATCGGACAAACTACAGTGGGGTCCGAAGATGTCTAGTGTTGTTCAATGCTGGATTTGCCCTAAGCCTAGTTTTGATATGTCGCCCGAGTTTGGTGAGTCATTGTTAGTGATCTTTCAAGGAGAAAATTCACAAAGGATTTTAGGGCGTTGTTACACTATGAAACTTGTTTCGCAACGAATTCATTTAAAAAACCGGAGGTTCGTGATCAGGGATGTTACTCTGTGTAACGTTTCTTGCAACTTGTCTCGCAATCTCAGCGGAGGCTGGGATCTATTTTAAACAGCGAGTTTTTATTGGCTGCTCAACAGAAATATTGCGAGACAAGTTGCAAGAGGGATGTTACACTGTGCAGTGGCTAGAAAAAGCAACCTGATTCTACTTCGTAGATTCAACAAAATTGTTGCCTTACTTTATGCCTGCGTGGCATGTTACATCTTTGCTACAAAATTACGAGATAAGCTGCGGCACGAGTTGCGCAGTGTAACAACAGCGCCTTAGCTCTTGACAGTGGTTTTACTCGTGACAGTGGCTTCACCGACAGTGGCTTCACCGACAGTGGCTTCACCGACAGTGGTCGTCGCTGATGTCGGGCGACATATGTGAAGCATGCAGGTTTAAGTGTTTACAGCTTATTTTTGTACTGCTTGGCAAAAATGAATTTCATTTAAGCCCAGATGTAGTACGATTTGAATTTTCTAGCTACATGTATGTGTGTTATTCCTCTCGTACTACTCTTTAAGGCGCTAGTATTATCAGTGGTATCGAATATTTTAGTCCATTTACCATAAAATGGAAGAAAATGGCCATTTGCCAATGCTATCAAATGTGTCGGTAATTATTGACTCGTTGTAATATTAACGTTTTCTATAATAGACAACATGTCCAAGGCGAGTGCTATGAAACATCTCTCTCAACGACGAGTCACAGAAGTCATTGGGCAACAGAAACTGGAAAGTCTTTGGACCGCTGACCACACGATGGAACTCTTACTGGTCTCTGGTCACATTGGGGAAGCGGCGTGGTTTGCAAATTGTTTAGGAGACTGGAAGATAGCATTTCTTTTGTCTGTAACCGAAGAGTTTCGAAGAAAGAAGCAATCACATGATGAAAATAAGTCTCCTGGTTGTGTAAATTTGGCAATTGATGTGCCGAAACCAGACCAATTAGTTAAAGAGAGGATAAACATCATCTTGAAACTGGATGGAAGCATCATGGTATGATGTAGTTGAGGGATTACAATATTTGTCCGAAAGTAAACCTTCACAACTTTCATTCTCTGTACTAAGAATTTCATCTTTATATAATTTCATAAAACGGAAAGCATTTGAACTTATTGTTTCGAGCCCTGGGATGTTACATTTTGTAAGCGATGCCAAAAAGTAACGGAGTTTGTTTTTAAACGCAAAGCGCTCTGTTTTGTCACTCCGTGTTGCGGCAAAACCCACGTGTTCATACAATTTCGCCCCGGCTTATTACAAGCACAACGGCTAGTTTTTTTCAACTCCTGTATAAAGTGTCTAGTACTTTCGTTCCTTGTGGCAAACGCCCTACATCACTTGTTTCATGCAGGCCACTCACGTTCTAGGAAACTGATGTTGAAGGAGCGCGTGAAGTCTTTGATGATGAGCATATCTCGAGTTTGCGAACTGTTTTGGAAGCAAGTTTGGTTGCAGAACTAAATCTCGTTCCTGGAATCATCAAGCAACTGGTGGACATGTTGAGAGAAAGTATTTCGAAACTTGATTGGATGGTACCTCAAGATCTTTATTTACCTGCACCGCCATTATATTGCCCTCAACCAGCGAGGAATGATGGGGTACGCCTTTAAATTTTAAGCTTTTTTTAAAAAAAGAAACACCGTTATTTAGTCTAATTGAGACGTTCTTACCGAGAATCGAACCCGTGAGCTTAAAAGTGAAAGGCAAGTGGTCGATATAAAACAAAGCAGAGTGCGTATTATGGACAAAATCGTAGGGCCTTGGTTGCGTATTAGTTAGAGCAAGCGCCTTTTACTTAATACGGACGTAAATATCTCGCAACTTGTGGCAAGTCTTTCAACAAAACAAGTTTGCACAGTTGGAACAACCTGTTGACTGCATATACATGCGGTAACTTGCTTGAAAAGAATATCAGAATTGTTACACGCTTGTAGTGAAAGTTACGGAAATAAAATGTTTTGTATTGTTTTAGGATGTTCTAAGTGAAGAAACACAAAAAGAAATTTCCCTTAGAACTGAGATTAGCACAGTTGTTCAGAAAATATTGGCAATTTACAGAGCCTCAAATTGTTTCCTGTATTGTGCCCAACAGTATTGTGAACATATCGTGGAAAGTGTGCGTGATAGTCAAGCGGTGCCGAATATCATCAATGAATTCATAACGACAGAAGGTGTTCATATTGGTGAAGATAACGATGACGATTCAGGTTAGTTTCAAGGTCTGGTGTTTTTGGTAAACAATTAGAAGCACCACAATCATGCAGCCTTTGGAGACGTGACATAATTGTGATATTTAGGACATTTTAGGAAATGTAAGTTTTATTGCTATAGAGAAAAGGCTATCGTCTTTTTCGCTCTTTAAGTTACCGGACCTGATGTCATTTAAGTTAATTCAAATGAGCTCTCCATTCTTTCGAGCTTTCAAAATGACTTAAATGACGTCAAGTCCTCTAACTTCAACAACAAAAGAAAATTAAGACGAAGATTTTGTCTAAAATAATTTATTGCATTTCGTCTTAAAATGTTCTAAATTTTACAAGTATATCAAATCCCTAATGACAGCATATGCACTTTAAACTAGCAGCGTAATCTAATAGTGGATTTTTCATGCCATGAAACGTAATAAGAGAAAAAATAGAAATCACTCTTTTGAGTACAATTATTGCTTTTTTTCAACAATTCCCGTTTACCTAATGTGAAAGGGTTTCTAGTTGCCATAATTAAAGCTTGTCACTCAAAAAGTCGTGGAATTGAGGCTTCAACGACGGGTACAATGTAGTTTTTGCCGGCAAGCTTCAATTGTGGCCAGACAAAGCCTCTTATCAACGAGATATTTTAGCCAAGTTAGTTCGTCATTGGCTAACTTAAAAGTACAAAATGCGTACTATTTTTCACCTCGATTTGTCATTCATGACGATTCCTTTAATTTATGAAAAACTTTCAAAGGCGTGCTAAGGTTCTTGTTATTTATATTACAGTACTGCGTTTTATATATTTGTATTTTGCTCATAAAATAGTTTCCCATTGCTAACATTGTCATGTGAATCCTATTCATGCGAACTTGACAATTGGGTCATGTTATGCTAATATTTTTGTGTTTATAGACCGTGAGAACTATCAAGTTAATAATGATAATTAATATAATTTTTTACCTAAGGCTACTAAATATGACCAGTAAATATGAGGTATTAGTTACTAGGCATTGTGTTCCAAATGATCGCCAATGAAAATCGTTTTGATGTTAAAGCGTTTGCCAAAATTAACAAATGGAGAAAAGTTGCGTTAATACAAAGTTAAAATATACTCGAGCTTTGATGTTAGGTAATAGATCGTCTGCAAAAACTTATTAAATACTTTTTTCACTGCTTAGGAATATTGTTTTTCTGTATATCATTCAGGAGTTACCCGAAGTTTTCAAGAATTCTGTAGCTTAATGTGGCTACTTGATGTAAGAAACGAACTTGCACTTGCTTCGCGACGATACAGTAAACTTAAACAAAATTTATCGTTGGTAAGTTCTTCCTGTTGACTGTCTACAATTGCAGAGAAGGCAAATAGGTACAGGAAGGCGAAACATTCCACTGTACAGCGTATCTCAGATACAATGTTGCTGTGACAAAATAAGCAAAAAATCATGAAGCTGGCAATGTTGCCTAGCAAATCCAGAAAATTGTGTTAGATGTCGCTTTATAAAATTATTTTCTCTTCTCCAAGGTTCCGAATGATGAGCAAAGGCACGAAGTTATTAACCAATGCGAGGAAGTTCTCCTGTGGTTGCAGCGAGTGTTGCCATTTTCTGACTTTCTCAATGCTACTGACGATGTGTTAGATGGTATCCTTACAATTCTATCCGAGCTGCCTCTGAATGGTGAAACTGTAGATCTTCTTGCGCAGTATTTCCATACCCCTCCGTCGTCGTTGAGCATACCTACATCGGAAAAATTGAACAGAATGACTCGAAAAGTGCGGAACAAGGCCGAAGGTTTGGAGAATAGCGAATCTCTCACTACACGATTTCAGCAACAGTGCGAGAAACGAAGAAAGGAAGTGAAGAATATTTCCACGAAGTCATATGGAAACACTTTCTTAGAAATTATACCTGAGTTCTGTAAAACTCTTGAATATCAGCATGATTATGCGTTTCTGCGTTTTCTGGATACGTTTCTTCTCATCACATTGGCAAAGAACATCACATCGGAGGATTACAAAAAGACACCGTTAATCCTTCCGTACAAAGATAAGCCAATGCTTGAGGTAGAGATCGCTGCCGTTGAGGAAACACCTAAAACAAACAGAAAGCTTTCCACGAAAAGTAATTCCGGAATTTATCGAAGTCGTAGTTTCCAAGACGTGGGCAACATTAGGAAAAAGCCAGGAAGTGATTTGCTTTCGCCAGATAACCTTGAATCGGACAAAGATACACCACTACACCGCAGCAATAGTCTCACAGACCTGCGGCGAGTTAAATCGTCCACTTTAAGTGCCGAACTACGAGCGTTTTTACCCATATTGTTATGGTTAAAACGTTGGTGTTTGATAGAAGAAAGCCAGAAAATAAATCAAGGTGTTAACAAGAGTTACTCTTTTCTAAATGCGACTGTTACGCCCGCTGCAATAAGAGTACGACTGCCTCTTAAACTGCTTGTCAATACGTTATGGCTTATGGAAAACTACTACAAGGATTTTGCATTGGCGAAGGGAAAGTGTGTTCGTGATAAACGTTCGCTTTTAAAGAAAAAAAGATCTCCTGCGAAAAGAAATGAATCGGGGGAAATAGGAGATGTTTTGGTCGAAGTAGTCGAACACAAAGAGAACGGTCAACCTCTACTTCAGACTGCAATTGGGGAAGGAAACAGAAATGCAGACGAACATGGAGTTGCTGAATTGCAAAAAGTAGAAAATGGAAAGAAAGTGGACGATGAAGTTGTACAGGAAGACGAAACACTATATGAAGTTGAAGGAACTGTTCGGCTGAATGAGTTACAAGATGTAGAGAACAAGAGACAAGTACGTGCTGAATCTGGGTATGAACACATAAATGCTACAAAAAGTGAAGGGGAAAAGCGGAGGCGGAAAAAACAAGGGGCTCACGCTTCAAAAAGTAGGCTACAAAAAGAAATCATATTAGAAAGTAAAGCAAAAGAACTTACAGCGAGAGAAGGATTAGAAACAGAAGAGAAAGGTGAGATTGAAGTAGGAAGAAATGAGAAGATAGTGGCAACGAGAAGAAGTGTGGATAATGGGACTTCATTACCAAAACATAGAATTAGGAAACATAAAGAGAAAGAAGGACGCGGCTTTAGATCAGAAAATATTGACGATACTTGTGTGGAAAATCGTACGTTTCTCAATGAACAAATCAATGAATTGGAGGGATCAATTATAAATCCACGGGGAGTGGTTTATGAGGAGTTCGCAAACAGAGACAGTCCGCTGGTAATTGCGCCGATATTAAGCCAAACAGACGCAAGACAGCTTTGCGATCATGAAAAAGGTTCGTTTGAGAACGATTTGAGCAGATCAAGGATAAAGAAGACTTTACTTTCTTCTCCAACCTCATCATCAATGGGAAACAACTGGAAGAGTTTAGAATCCGTTCAAACCGACATACCTTTGTTTACTTTCACACATGCCGATGGTTCTAAAAATGTAGGCTATACACTCATGGCGTTACGTTCTTTTTAACCAATATAGAGGTTCAGATTTGAATTCCACGATCACTACTGCTGCCTTATCCCGATTTTTGAGAAATCTGATTGGCCAGTTGGATAGACCAAGCTCACCTGATTGGCTGAAAGATTGATTAAGGTAATGGTAGCGGTAGTGGAAGTCAAATCTGAACCTCTCTAATGTCTCAAAGTTGTAGCAAATATCGCTGGTTAACTAACTTTTAGCTAGAAGACTGAATCTCGGCAATTTGTCAAATTTTGTCAACAGTCAAATATTTAGGCTTGATGATAATTTTGAAATTTTGATCCTTATTTTATTGAATAAGAATATTTAAAATCTATAAATATTTTTAATATTATTTTGCATACTTTACTGTCAGACATAGCATTATCCATCCTATAGTACTTCACGTTTAAAAGAATCTCTTCTTGATAGCCGATCAGGCATGTACTTCGCAGTGTTTACATTCTGGTTTAGAATGGGCAGTACCCAAGATATAGCCGGAAACATAGAAAAACATTTCTTTGTTTTTCTTCTAGATATCTAGTGAGGAAAGTAGGTATCGGGTGGCTAAAAGTGAAATTTCTGAAGTTGGTATGCTTGGTATTTATCCACGACACTTCAATGATGACGTGTCCTCGCAATCCTCTGAGTCATTAAGGTATATTTGTGTACTGCTTTCTCATCTTTCCAAGTTCGTCCCCGTGTGTAAATGTGTCCAGTTCTAGAGTGGAATCAAGTCGGGAACATCATCATCAACTATAGGTCCTCGGGGAGGAATCCAACCTACGCCTTTGCGATGCTGGTGCACTCCTCTAATGACTGGACAATGGAGTCGCTGGCAAGAGCAAGCTTAGCGAGTTAGCGAGTAAAAGGCGAAAATAGCCTATTCACTTAGTTTTGTAGGTTACCGCTATGCAAATTCTGGTCGTTTTACCTGTAGATCATCAAATTCAATTTCCATCAAAGATAAATCATATCATAAATCATAACATACATGAAATTTGACCTGAGGTCAAGCCGTCTTAGCAGTTACCTTCTTTCGGGGTTGGTAGTTTTTTTTTAAATACTCAGGCTGAACCATCAAATGATCAAATCGTGTAATGTAATCAAAACTTTTTGAAAGAACACAATACTCTCCCGTCAAAAAATCTTTCATAAGCACCCTGTCCCTGGTCAAACCAAATCTCTATAATAATGAGTTCTGCACTCTACATTTACTAGAGAGTTTACGATTCACAACGCGACTTGCTCGACAACGCAATGTAAATTTTTAGCTTTAAAACAAGCGCTGAGCATTTTGATATAATAATATTTCAATGCTACTTTAAACAATCTTAATTATTGCCGAACTGTGGAGTTTAAATAAACGGCTCTAAAAATCATAATTGGCTCCCACGTTGCTCTAAGAACGAGATAATCCTTGGTTTAATGTCGTGTTGAGAAATGCAACGCCGTTGAGAATTCCTCTGGGACCATAAACCACTCACAAGTTCGAGCAAGTTTGCTTGTTTTGAAACTGCGTCGTCGAGCCGCCTCTTCGCAGATCGTAAACTCTCTTCTGTCTTTGTCACGAATGTCCGCTAGAATCTGTGAGACAGTGTTAAACCATAATTTGAAATACTTGTCTTTTTTATACTTGGTTGTATTAGTGTTGGTCAGATACGTGGTGATGTTGCTGTTCAAATGAAAGTGGCTGCGAGCGTAAACTCCGATGCATCAGTTCCAAGTAAAAAGAAAGATGAACAGATGAAATATCGAAAAGGTGCTAAAACAAGAGCCCATGATGACAGCAGTAGTTGTGAGTCACTTGAAAAGCCACGAAGAAAACCCGTGGATGAAGGAAGTCTTTTGAGGAGAATCATCAGATCTGAGATGAGAAAGTTTATAAAGGTGTATTATTTTATATTTTAGTTTCTCACCTGGTAGAATGTTCCTGATGTCATGTGTGTTTGACTGCATGCTTGATTATTTAAATGCTATGTTTTCTTCTACCCTTTGATAACGCTGTCTCTATACCTGTATGTTTCAAAACCTTCTACAAGTTTTTAATATCGTTCTAGTATAAGGGATAAAACATTACGCCGTCCGCTAACTTGGATATTCATATCTACATCGGATATACTTGACGTCACAACGGGAGTAAAATTATTTGGAAGACGTTACTGGCCATTTCAAGAATGAATCCAATAACTTTGCTCGTTTTTTTTTTGTCTAATTTAGAGAAATGTTTCGTGATATGTATCAATTTTGTAGTTTTAAGGCGGCAGATAACAGGATTATTTTAATTTGGGATATCTCGATAACTGAGACAGTCTGGAAAACGCTTGTGTTAACAATCTTAACTTTGTTTCATACTGGGCACTTTCACTGCTGGTTCCCTTCAACATAACTCGATTTTTATTTCTTAGGCTCAACAAGCTGGAATAAGATCCCATTCCTCAACAAGTGAGTACTAATGTATCTTATAACTACACAAATTAATATTTTTAAAGAACATGTCTTAAAATCTACCCTTTGTTTCATTAATTAATTTTATTGATCTTTTTTCTTTCAAAACAGTTCAAACAACCGATGGAAATTTGAGTGATGACTTGAGTAAAGTGAGTGTATTTTAAATTTGATAAATGATATTTTTATCATTGATCCATCTTTTCATTAGGAGATTCTCCGAACACACACATGACATGATGTTTTTTTCAGTTTTGGGAAAATTATCGTAGTGAAAATGCCATGTCGTTTGTGTGTGTGTAACGGAAGAATTGCCCAATGAGAAAACTGCATGCTGTCATGCACAAACATATATACAGTAATATGAAGTGAAACTGTGTCACACAGCTAATGAATTCACTTTTGGCTCCTCGCTGTATATATGTATTATTTTGTTAACTTGTTTTATGAAGGATAAAGTTGAGAATAGAAAAGTTGTGAAGAATCAAGTCAAAACGAAGAGCAGATATGATCCATCGATGTCTGGAGGAAATAATCGTAATAAAAGAAGTAACGATTTGGCTTATCGATCATCGCGTGCACCAGAACCTCAGGTCTCTTTTTTGAGTGACCAAGGACATTCAGTAAATGACGAAGATAGATCCTCGTGCAACGAGCATCGACGAAGGGCACATATTCCTCCGACTACTGCCGAGGAGCATCATACACATAGTCCTGAGACTATTGCAGAGGGATATCATACACATATTCCTAGAACTACTGCCGATGCACATCATACACATATTCCTAGAACTACTGCCGAGGCACATCATACACATATTCCTAGAACTACTGCCGAGGGATATCATGCACATATTCCTAGAACTACTGCCGAGGGACATCATGCACATATTCCTGAGACTACTGCCGAGGGGCAGCATGATACTGTGCAAAACCCTCCTCCTCAAATCCATCCACCGTTTGTCAACGAATTTCAGTTTCCAACAGTTTCTGGATGGCCTATGTGGTACAACCCAACGTTCCCTCTCCCTCCACAATGGGTGATGTCAAACTCTGCTCCGAAAGTGAGCAGTGACAAAGGAACGCAGATGGATGATGTTGAAAAAGACACTATAGCTGAGAATAACCCTGAACGAATTTCAGTTTTTGATTCATCGAGAAGTGAAAAAGGTGATAACGATTCCCAAAACAAAATAATTAGTGTTGCTGTCCAAACGGTCAGTTATGAAGGAGAGACTTCAGCAAAGTTATTCGATCCTGAAAAGTTATCCGAGAACAAGGAACCTGCTTTGATGATGTCACTGGAAGATCACGTCGATGCCAGGTTCTTGTTTACAAATTATATTTTACTAGTAGTTCCAGATACGAAGACGTCAATGGTGCGACAGTACTTATACTGACAGCAAAAAGTTTCTTTTCAGGATTTTTTCCTGGTCCGTTGTAGCACAGAAGGTTACATTTGCTTCCATGAACCTGGTAACCTATAACATACAGGGAACCTAGTGCGTTACCCTTCTCATTCCCGAGTTTCAGCCTGTCGCGTGCATGGTTTCTATTTTGTATGAAGACCTAACTGAAATTATTAGCTGATTTAATTTACAACGTTTTTGTTCATATTTACGATAGCTGAGATGGGGCATGACACATAAACACGCGACGTTTTTCATTAAAAAAATTACGCGCGCCGGGGTTTTTTTGCCCAAAATTTACACGCGCCTTTTATTTTTTTAAAAAAATTGACACGCGCCTTTTTATTTTGAAGCATTTTCCCACAAAATTTACACGCCTCGTTTTTATTTTCAAAATTTACACGTGTCGTATTTTTTTCAAAATGGATGCACGCCGTTATTTCAAAAATTTACGCGTGTCGTATTTTCCCTCAAATTTTACACGCGCCGTATTTTCCACATATTGGATTCTTTGTCATTGGTTTTATGCAGTGTTCTTTCGTGTCAAAAAAATACGGGTTAATTGAAAAAGCCCCCTTGTTGAAATATTTCAAAGGGAACCAGCATAAACCATCTTCTCGTGACACATACTAAAAACTTCATGCGATGAGAATTTTTATTAATATAATAGTTGTGAAAACGCTCAGAAACGACCAGACGCATATGTAGCCTAAGTTAAACATTGTTGTTTTATCCTTTTTCTTTTATGAAGTGAACATCCAACAAGAGATGAACTATCTGATGAAGAACATGTACCAGAGATGTCTTGTGACGTATTTCCTGGAAATGTGTCCACGCATAATGACGTAAAGAACCCGGAATTAGATGATGTTCACAACGTTGACAATCCTTTTCCAATTCCTCTTCTGAAATTTCCTACTGGAGACCAGAGCGTCCCCATGCAATCTTTGCCGTTCAGGATCGCCTGGCCAGAACATACCGAAGTGGAATCCACTGAACAAGTGGAGTTACCATTGTTACAGCTTGATGACAAGGTAAAGCAGCCAGGAGAATTTCTGCCCCCATTGCTACCCTTGATGGGGAATTTTGATGATGCACCTTTACTGCATTTCTCCAGTCCATACAAGGACGATGCAGACCTGAGTGATTTTCATTTTGTGCAAGTCCCTGAAAATGAAGATTTCCAGTTGCCGTTGCTTTATCTTCCGGAACCAGAGTTAGAACTACCTAAATTTCACTCGGAATTTGAAAGTAAGCATGGTGGGGGCGCAAAGAGCGAAAAACCTAGACGAAAATGCGAGGGAAATAGCAAGAATGGAAATGAAGTTGGAGAAGCATCAAAAGCAAGGTAAACTAAATGTTTTTACTGTAAATGTTGATCATGATTTTATTTATCTTCATGTACTCACGTCAAAATGATGATTGTGATGTTACCACAGAATAGGAATTAAACAGAAGGGCGACTCGAGTCGAAACCTTTGAAGTTTGTGTCCCCACACATGCTGCATTGCGCATGTTCATTATTCAGCTTCTGGTCAGTGAATTGCATTTTGTGACCAATAGAAACGCTGAAGTGGCTTATCCGCTATTATTCTCGCCAGGCAATTGTATGAAAATAGGCGGATTGTACTGCTAAATGGCGCTACGGTTTATTCGCTATACTTTGGTGTTAATCTGAGTATACCCGACGAGATAGAAAATATATTAGGATGATCACACATAAGATTACATGATATTGATGGAACTAGACTCAGTTCCGAAATAGTGACCTCAAGATGTAGGAGGGCAACGCGACGACGACCGCTAGCGATACAGTGAACTTAAAGTTATTCAAAAAAGAATATGAATACATCGTCTTTAGTCAAGTCACAACCGCCAAAGCATGTAGTTTTGAGCCGTGTCTACAACGTCGGCATTCCAAGCCGCGGGAATAATAGACTATAAGCAAATTAGCAACAAACTATGTACACTGAAACTTTTCTTGAACAATGAAACGTCGATTTTATCATCTTAAAAAGTATTCTATTTATAACAAACGTCAGGCTTTTTATGCGATAATTTATTTAGGTTTCTAATATCACATACTCCTCCAACCAATCTGACCGCTTGCCTTAGTTGGCCGAGCAAATGGGTTGAGAGAGCAAACTTGTCAACTGAAATTAACCTGTGAATGGAAACCTAGGTTTTATGATTTAAACCTGTTATCAGTTTTAAAACTATGCCATACACAGACTTGGGCGGTTTGAGGAAATATTTTTCTTGGTTGTGTTTCTGTCCTGGCTTTTATACTGAACTAATGATGTTATGCCGTTATCTTTTAAGATTGAAGAGACGAAACCAGTTGGCTGGTAACACAACTTTAAGAGACACAGCTGTGAAACCAAACCAGTATAGGCAGCCTATGTTAAAACAAACATCCAGTGATAGCCCTTCTTCTGAACGGCATGAGCAGTACGGTTCACGTATTACTGTCGAGCCTGCTGAGAAAGTTGCCCAAGGTAAGAACACGAACAAGAGAGGCAAAGATCTGAGCAAGAAAACAAAACCAAGACGTGATAAATTAAAAGAACTTAACAACATCATACGTGATCTTCAACGTGATGTGACAAACGATGATGATTTGCTGGTATCAGAAGTGTCTTCTATTTTGAGCCCTGAAATACGGTATGAAAATTTTGAAGCAAAACCTGAAACCCGAAGTACGAGAAAACGGCCCACAGTTTCAACGACTATAAATGAAAAGAGGGAGAGACATATTGATAACAATAATGATGTTGATCAGACGTTACTGTCTCGTCAGTATGAGCCAACAATATCAGATCACAATGTTGACGATGAAATACAATCCCATAAAATGGCCAAAAAACACAGTGGTTACTATAATGAACATGACCATCAGAAACCAACCCCAGTGCCTCGTTTGTATAAACCTTCTATGGTATCTGCTCGTGATGTCCACACTGAAATGCCATCTGATGTTCCTGAAAAATCAATACCTGTTGATGCTAAAGTTGGTACCGAGAGTATCCTTCGTTTTCCAGTTTCTATCCAAACTGATCCACTTCTACCACCACAAGATACAGTTAATAACCAGTATTCCAAGCCGCAACCATCGGAACTCAGAGTACCTAATGTTCAAATTAGAGAGCTCAGCGTTCAGACCATGGAACTAAATGTTGAAACAGGAATAGTATCCAGGAACATACCTACCAAATCGGACACCCGTGACGCCGCTATGAACACAGAAAACTTTGTTGAGGAACGAGAAGATAAAGGCGACGATTTTGTGAGTATAATATTCTTGTTGATATAAAACTGTTAGCGAGTCCAATTTTAGCTTGGAAGCTCCCTTGTTGGAGATCTGTGGCCGGTTGTTCAAAGGCCGATTAGTTTACACTGCAAAAATAAAAAAGTGGTGAAATTTTAACGATAAATCTGTTCCAAGTTGTCAACAGACTTGTCACAAGTTTGTTGTCAAAAAATGATATATACAGGTTTGCTGCAAGTAGCAACAAGCCGGTAAAGTTGTCAGCTTACGTCACGTCTTTGGCGTTTTTGGCTGTGTAAGTCAACGTTCTCACACAGACCGGACGATTTTTAAAAGCAAAGAAAACCATCAACGAATTAAAAGAAATTTGGTTAGACATGTGCACCAAGTAGCTTAAATTGCTAAAGTCCTTCCGAAGATCGGAGAAAAATAGAAAAGGATTAAAGTAAAAGGAAGTTAGAAATCGAAGATTCGCGTCGCGCTGTCAAGTCGCGTCCGGTCTGTGTCGGCCTTAAAGTGGTGGGTTTTCTAGCACTCCTGTTTCCTCCCACAGCGAAAATTGACACTGAAGATAAAATTGGTAATATAAGCATGTAATTGCCTTATGCCGTTGTTGTCACCCTGCCGTTGTGGCGAAGTGGAAACGTAAAATGTGAAAATTGTAGTGTGACGAAGTAGATGATTATTTCCCTCGCCCCATTTGTTGCGGGGTTGTTTTTTTTTTGGGGGGGAGGTGTTGAAATTTCCAGACCTGTAATTACTGATTTCTTTCAGGCAAAAAGTTTATACCCTCGAGTTCCAGCAGACGTTTACCTGGATGTTCAGGATATCGGTCAGAAATCTGCCGCACCTTCAAGCAGCAAAGATCCTAGTGGGAATGATGTAGAGCAACAAACTGGCGAACGATTCCTTAGCGTTGTTGATATTGCGAAAGATGATGTGAGAAGAAGAATAGAAGATAGTAATGAAACTGAGCATGGCGGTAGACATCGCGAATATGAAGACATACCTTTTGATGAAGGTTTGCAGATTTGCATGAAGATTTGATGAAGTAACTACATATTTACAATCGGTCACCATCTTGCTGCATGCATGTTGCGCATCTTGTTGATAAAGTTTGAACATTACACGTCAACAATAACATATTTATTTCGTCCCTATCCATGCAAATTACGTCTTTCGTCATCACCGAGTCTCAGTGGATGCGACACCATAATTCTTTCGCATTTCGAAAGACCAGGTTTTTGGCTTTTTTCACCGTTATTGTAAACTTTGTAGAAAAAATTGAGCAAATACGAATCAGATAACAATTACCGGTCGAAATCGCATTTTTTTCATCTGTTGAAATTTAATCCCATTTAAGCATTAAAATTGACAAATTTTAGCTCAGGTTGTAAAATTATAAATGGATCCTATTAGCCAGGTTGATTGTTTCCTATGACAGATGAATTTTTTTTTCTTATTCGCTGCCTTAATAATGGCCAAAGGTGAGAATAGCTGGTTTGATTTGTATTTGCACAATTTTTCTTAATGGACCGATTGCATTATGGACAGAACTTTGAAAAAAGTTGAAATGGGAAAATTCACTACCACAGCATTGAAGAGAATCCTAAGATTGGTAAAATTGCAAAGGTTGTTTGCCAAATGTTGTAAAATGAGGAAAATATAGCC
The DNA here is from genome assembly GCA_963855995.1 of Muricea muricata. Lineage (NCBI taxonomy): Eukaryota > Metazoa > Cnidaria > Anthozoa > Malacalcyonacea > Plexauridae > Muricea > Muricea muricata. The sequence continues at coordinate 46,755,043 of OY979717.1, forward strand.
CTGCAAAGTTTGCGAATTTTGTACACTTTTGTATTACGTACGGAAAATTGATACCGTTTTCTCGATGTTGGTATCAATTTTCCGTGCGTAATACAAAAATATACAAAATTTGCAATCTTCACAGGCATACATTTTCCACATTTTACAACGTTTCGCAACCAAACTTTGCAATTTTACTAATTTTAGGATGCTCTTCAATGCTGTGGTAATAATTTTTTCTATTTCAACTTTTTTCAAAATGTTGTCCATAATGCAATCGGTCCATTCAAGCAGGTGACAATCGAAAGCTACAAGCCTGGTCTTACCGACTGTGGACGAATTATTTTGTAGATTAAATAATGACCGCGTCAGAGCTCTCCAAATTTCGATTACCTCTTTTTTATACACCGTGCATGTTCTTGTTGGTTTTCATGAGATTGTTTGCAAAAAGAACCTCTTTAATTAATTTTATATAAAAGTTGGTTAATGCAAGAGAATAAGGAGCTTTAGATTTGACTACGGCTACGGCTACGACTACGAGGTTTGATGGCGTGCGCAGAAGTCGTAGTCGTTCTCGTTTCTGTTCGAACTTTATTCAGAAGAAAAACAGGCAACGAGGAAGGAACTTTCCGTAAATTAATTTTTATTTAGTCCATAACTCTCTCTACTAGGTTAGCTCTTTATGCAAAGAACAGTGCACGAACTAAGTGCAAGTAAGTGCAGAATAAAAAAAAACAAAGAAGTAAGTGCTGAATAAAAAAAACAAACCAGATAATATTTATAACGAGGTTGCAACTACAATTATATTAGTCATATATTCAAGAATATATTGTTAAGAACATAAAAAATCACAAATCTAAATATGACACATAAGTACAAAAATTGCTAGCTAGAATTTCGCAGTGTAGTTCCATATAGTATAGCTCAGTGTGTAGTTCGCTCATGTTTGTTGATATATCATGTATCCTTGATAGCTAATCAAGCAACAAACTGCAGCTCAAAATTTCCCGTTATAATTTACGCTATTGCTTGAAAAAAGACTCCACATAAACGCTAAGGATATGACAAGTATTTCTACAGATAATTTTCGAAGAAAAGCAAACGTAAACCAACTTTCAAAAGTATTTAAAAACTCGTAGCGAGGACTACGAGATTTCTGCAAAATGTCGTACTCAGATGAGCGACGGCTACGACTTTTTCTCGTCAGTACGAGATGGCGTCAGCATATGGCGTGCGCTTGGCGCAAAAATGACGAATCTCGTAGTCGTAGCCGTAGCCGTAGTCAAATCTAAAGCTCCCTAATGTTCTGGTGATGTTGTAGACAGCGAAAGCTCAACTGCTACATTTCTGACATCAGTCACTTTTAACACGTACATGTATCTTGTTTTAGACCCAGCTAATATGGAAAACGGTGGTCGTGCGTTGCTCCAAAGAACTGAGGAGATGCTCCCAGACGATTTTGAAACTGGTGATCATACCACACTTGCTGTTTTATCCTCAAAGGATATCCAGCGCTCAAGGTCGGTAGTTGTTACGAAATCCCTCCTTAATGCTGTACTGTCGGAATGTGTTGTTCTGTATTTTAGTGTGCTCACAGAAGGAATTATCCACATTCATAGAAATGCTGGTTCGAAACTGATTAGAATGACAGTAATTAAGATAAAAAAGTCTTTGAACCGCAAAGACCATCAAAGCGTCTGTGACGACAAATAAAATTTTCTATTGGCTTGATCTTTATAATGAATTTATAACCATAGTCCCCAACTTGATGTTTGTTTCGGCAACATACCTTGGCTAACATTTCCATGGGTATCATATGCCGAAAAGTTCAGAAAGAAGCTATGTGGAGCAAGTCCAGTAATGTGACTGTATAACCATTTTACATAATGATACCTAATAAGTAGGTAAAATAGTTTATCAACGACAGTGGTGTGTTTTCTGCGGGTGCTTCGGTATCCTTCTACTTTGAGGGTGGACACAATTTCACCCACCCACGGGACGGGGGTTTTTACGGTGTGTGTGTCAGTCACAATACATTGCGTGCTCAAATAAACATGGCGGCCTTCATCTTGGCGACACCGCGGGGAATCGCAATGTTTGAAGTTATCTATAAAACTACAATTGTCTATGTTTGCTAGACATGTTACATTAGACTATACATTTTTGGTAATTTGGCTTATTTTCTAAATTAAAAACGCTTCGTATTTGAAGAAGATGCAACAGATTTGGTACCACAAGAAATAAACAAGTGCACGCACGCATGACATTCTGTTTGACACACATTCTTTAAGCTGACGTTAAACAGAACTATAAATTGTAATTTTACCATCGATTAATTGTTGCTGCGGTAGATACAGTTGACGTGTGATAATTATTTAAATCCTCTGTGAACTGCTATGCTTTGCATCTGAAGTTGACAAAAAAATGAAAACATTGCAGGTCTAGTAGAGGGACATTGATAACAAGTAACTTTAACGTATTTTCTACATGTCGCAGTTTGAATGAAACATCTCCTCGTGGCACCACTAAGCAACATGCACAAAAAATCTCCAAAGAAAAACTTTCCCGAAGATTGCATGAAATGAATGAACAGTTTGATGCAATTGAGGCGTTGACAACCACCATGGAGCAAGATATACAACGATCAAACAGAGTACGTAGTTATCGTTCCCTATTTATTGGTGCGCAGATAGTAATGCAAATCTGCCAATGAATTTTGCAAGTCTAGAATAAGAAGCCCCCCGCCCTGAAATCAATTTTAAAACAAAACATCTTGACTTTGACTTGATAAACTTGCTTGTACATGTGGAGTTACTTTTTAGTTCCCACAGTGCAGTGCACAGACTTTAAAATAAAGTGTGATCAGATTGTTGGGAAGGAGACTGACGTCTTTCACAGTCCTTGTACTTGCACGAATAAAACGTGTCAGTGTGTCAATAAACTAGTGCTTGCTTGATGACTCCCTAGTTTCTATTTCAGCGTCATGTAAAGTCAACGAAATCTAAATACTGTATTTGCCCTTTTTTAGTTGTTACGTACCATTGAGAATTTGAATAAAATTGCTGATCACAAATCAGAAGTTGGAAAACGGACGAAATCGGTTGATTCACATGCAGGACAATCACATAACGTAGGTATTACAGAGAGAGCAGATCAACTTTCTGATGCTGTTGGCATTCAACACGATGGAGCGAATGAAAAAATATCAATAGGCAAGTCATCCGTTCTAAAAAGTCGTCCATGGATCAATAAACCAATAGAACAATTAACAGATTTCGTGGCAGATGGCCCCACAGGTAATGAAATAAATGAATACTGCATGGTGAAATAGTACAGCGACAATACCACTTTAAATGGTCCTTGTCAAAGGACATAGGGGAAGGACCTAGGGGGAAGAACTTAGTCAAAGCTATGCTGGTAAGGTGTTTTCGGTGAGACGATCCTTAATTTTCATCTCTGCATCTGTTTTAGAAGAAAGAAGCCTTGATTCACTTGAAATGGGTCAAGACGAAAAAAGTGCCACGAATGATTGTGAAAATATGTCTGAAGATTCTGCCAAGAACGGACCTAATAGTGTACCAAGTTTAAGAAGTGATGTAGATGATACCAAGGACATCAGCGACGCAGAAAGATATGTAGATGCGGAAGGTATTCGAAGCCGAATGGGTAGTGTATCACATGGTACTACTAAGACACATGGTGAATCTGAGAACGTAGTGGATCCTGAGAGATCTGGTGGAAGGTAATTTCACTTGGACAACATAAACAATACTTTGATTTACGTCTGCCACATGACGTTATGCTAGTGGGAGTTTAAAATGGGACAACTTTAGTCAATCGAATCCATTAAAATTATCTTGTTAGTTTATTAAACAGCTTTTAAAACGACACCCATTCAATAGACTATAGAAGTGCTTACGTTACACAGATGATATCATGCATATGAGCAGATCCAATTTACACCTCCTTCGAAAATCCTTTCTGCTGTATACTGTGCATAAAATTACAACAACATGCTCTATTTAGACTCAAGCTTTCACTGACGCCAGAAGAGTTATTGAATGTCTCGAGGGAAAAGTTAAAGGATATTTTGTTGGGGACACGAGCTGTTTCAAACACCAGGTTTGTGATTATAATCAGATGTGTATTTATGTGATTGGAGACTGACCATAGTTGCATCCACATCTCACCTGTGTAGTTTTTATATCTATCTGAAGAAACATTTCCAAATATGCAAATAAGCTGTAGGTAAATTTCTTTTCAATCCTACCCTTGGCCCCGGAGAAGTGCAATGTAAAGATTCTATAGCAAACATCCCCTGTTTTTGAAGCAACGACGGTCATCTTGTTGAACATAATATGATGAATCAACGTCGTCAGTGAACGCGGTCGAAAGTGAGGGAAAATATAGGTTCTTTCACCACCGGAAACGACAAAACAGAATTCCACGTTTCGGGTGAAGGGCCTTCGTCAAGACGTTAGTAGTGGGAAATACGAACTACAAGATCTTTAAATTAACATGGATTTAGTTTCTTCGCTTGTGGCATGATTTTATGTTTAAACTTGGTGACTTAGTTCAATACCTCAAAAATCATCCTGCCTCTTATCTCTTCCCGGAAAGCGGGATCATTTGACCCCCTCCCCTCCCTCCCTCCTTAGCCAACCAACTATTTGACCCCGTTCATACAATGCGAACCATTGTATTAGTTTTATAAGATATTTATGCCGTACGTATTCAAAATGAGCAATGCTATTCATTAAAACTTACGAACATCATTGCTAGTTTTGAAAATATATAGCAAAGCAAACGTTCTCGAAATGTCGACCGACGTTGATCATGATAATTTACGAACAGTTCTCCTTCAAATGCCTAATACCTCCCATTCTTATCTATTTTAGAAGTCCAGAATCCCTCTTTTCCGCCGTTCTACGTATTCTTTCAAAAAATCCTCCAACCATGACACCAAGTTTATTTTCTAACTAAAACATTCTCTTGTTGTTACCTATGCTGTTTTTGGTTAAAGAATGTCGTTTCCATTTCCAATTAAGTTAAAAACGACGTCCTATCGTGTTATCATATTTTTTAAACTAATAGCGTGGTCCATCTCAAATATGGAACAGCGCCATATTTTTTCAGTCATGTGACTAACATCATTTATCAACATCGCCAGGATCTTCTCACAACTTTGTCTTGATGTTCGTAAGCTTTAATGAATAGCATTGCTCATTTTGAATACGTACGGCATAAATATCTCATAAAACTAATACCATGGTTCGCACTGTATATGATAGTATTCAGAGCAAAACCTTTTGAGGCAAAAGTTGCTAGTATCAGAGACTCGAAGTGTATATGAATTAGGACGCAAGGAAATATACACTTTGATACTAAAAATATAAAATGAAAATAAAATAAATACTTGTCGATCACTGTTTTGACTACTAACAGGCGATGAGTAAATTGTTTTTGCCTTCAGAAGTCGAGATAAAACTCCCCAGAAACAACAAGATTTGCGAGAATGGATGAGCAAGAAACGTAAGCTGCGTCATAAAGAATGGACTGAGCAACTGAATGAAAAGAGAGAATCTGAATATAAACCATTTCGAAGTAAAACACAGAAAGAACAGGTAAGTTGTCTTTTATGAATGCAAGTCAAAATTGGCGCAAATCTGCTTTAAATATTTTAAAATTCTGTTCAAATATTAATGGATCGTACCGTTTGTCGTATCTACTCAATGACCTTCGTAATAGGATCATTTGTATTACAGTTCAAATTCAGAAAATAACCTCTTTGTTTGAGAAATTTCGGGGTTATTACATTCAGAAAAGAATACACACGTATGAAAACGCCATTTGGTAAAAATGTAATAACGGTGAGGTCTTAGCCTTCAATATTAATACTTATATCTTCTCTTATATTGATTCTTACTTTCATTTCAGACTCCAATGTCATCCAAAAAACTTAAAAAGTCAGAGAAAGAACGCGAAGTCAGTCGAAGGTATTCATCTCTGCCTATCTTTGCTGGATGAAACTTTCGGCATGAAACACTTCATATAAACCTGCATACTCTTCTCGGGCATTTCATGCTTAATACTTCTTTTGAAAACTTCATCTACACTTTGATACTTCTCTTTCCATCTTTTCTTTGGATTATATAGACGATGTGAACGAGAACACAAGAGACTTGTACAGAAAAGTGTGTTCATTTGAGCCTGAATAAACGTTGACAAATTCAGCTCTCGCCACACGTTGTCTCAACCATTTCGTTTTAGTTGAAAACTTTCTCCTTTGTTTGCTTCGACACCAAAGCATCCACCATTGTAGACAACGCTTTCGTTGTACCTTGTACCTTGATATTTCGCCAACAGTTAAACGTTAAACCTGCATGGTTCCATGACAGCAAAATTCTTCCCGAAATATGAATAACGAAATATGAATGGTTGCATACACACGAATAATTCTCTTTTCCACTCCCTCCCCTCCCAAAAAAAGGAAAAGGTTTGCTTTGGTATGCGAGGAAATCATTTAGACTCGCTGCGAAAGCAAGAGGGTGAACTCAATAGAACCATTCATATGCAACGACAGAATTTCGCGATCTATTTTTCCTCCAATCCCATGATCTGATCACATTGCTACCTAATCTAAAACAAAAATATTTTCATAGAACTCAAAAGAAAGAGAACGTCGATGAGAGATTGATGTCAGCTTATGACCTCATCAACGAAATGGTAACTGACCATGCACCACGTGGACCTGCACTGATCACCCAAAATTCTCTGAGAAATTCCCAGCGTAAAGCGGCTAAGAAGACAGGACTTGTTAAGGCAAACAATCGTTACAAGGAAAACAGAGTTGTAAATAACAGAAAAAAGAAGTCAAGTAGAAAACCAAGTTTAAAAGTGCCGACCGAACTTTTTAGCACGAGAACAATTCCTGGACAGATTGGTTTAACAGGTTCAGGCGATCTGATGTATTCTGGAAGAAAAGAAAGCAGTGATGCTCCTGTGTACGATTACGATGTCGAGGAATCTGCAAGACAATTTATTACAAGGAAAAGTTATGAGAAATATCAACAAAAGATGTCAAGAAGTTTTGACTTTGACCGAAGTACATCGTTGCAAAGAGATAATGCATTCCAGTGTTCCCTTGACATGCGTGTTGATGAATTGCTTGAGGATGTATCTCTTGGTGATCCGCTTGACTTACAGCGGATTGATCACCTAGATAGCCTGCTTAGTGGAGATGGCGAGTTACGTGATTTGTTGGGGGATGTCATTTCAGATAAACCAAACCATAATTTACTAGAAACCAGAGACGAACTCTTGCTAGGTCGCACTAGAAATTCAAAAAATGTAGACCAGGAGTGGAGAGTTCCAATCGCAGTAGAAAACAAGGGGACGTCATTGGATAGAAAAGAAAACAACAGAGTGAATGATTCTTACGAAAAATATCCTGACATCCTGGGTAATTGTGGGACATTAGTGAAGTAAAGGCGGCAAGCAGTGGCGAAGCCAGCCCGATTATTTACTCCCGCTATGTTAATTTTTCGGAGTTAATAATATGTAAAAACAATCAATTTCTAAAGAAATGAATAATGGACATAACTATCACTAACAACTGAAATTTACAAAGCAGGAGTAAAAAAATCCGGCTGCATGGCCTCGCTACTGTACTATTACAGATTGCTAGTCTGCTTTACATTTAGCCTGTGCACAGAACTTAATTGGAATGATTAAGATCCACAAATAGGCTAGTTTACATTCTGTTTACATGTCTGACAAGAGCTGAGTTATAAAAAAATTCTTTGAAAATTTTTTGCAGAGGAACATTGGAATTTCATTAAGGTTTTACTAATTTTAAATGTCAGTCTTCGCTCCAAATTTAGGCCTTTGAGTATGCTAAATTTTGGTAACATTTCTTGGATACACCCTGTGTGCATGCATTTACTTAGGTATATTTGGTGTTTTATTGACCAATAAACTGATTTTCTTTGTTAAGGGAATGGAGATGATAACTTGGAAATGTCTGATGACATCGCTGCGCTTTTGGTGAGCAATTCCTCATACCTATTTAACAACTCAAATTCGTGCAAGTTTTATATCGATAGTCTTGTGAAGTTGTTGTTCAGTTTCAGGGGGCTGTTCTTCAAAAATCTTGTCTGGATAAATAAATTGTAGTTTTGGTTGCTGAAGTTTTGAAATGTTTAGAAATGTGTAGTAATACATAAAGTAAAATAGTGGTTTAAACTTTAACGTTGCATGAATTAGCGCATTTTTAGGATATACTATGTTGGAATGAGTTCAACGTATGAGGCTGTTAAAAGATTAATTAAAAAGGTGTCTCTACACTTTCTTCACAACGAAAACCTAGATAAACACTTTTTTAAATGAAGAAACAATATTTGAACAGCCACATACCTTCATTGCATTTGAACATAAGATATTTATGTCCTTGTATCTAACGTTTATACGATTCTTCATTACGAAAGAGCATTTTCGAAGTATACGTACTAGCCGCGTAAGAACACTAGTGAGTAGTGACTAGTTACCGTCAAATCGATAATTCTTGCCAATTGTAATGTTTCTGTGCAGACAAATTGCAGCTGACTTTAAACATTGTCATAATCTGCAGATAGGCCAACTTAAAATGAAATGCTATACAACTTCAGTGCATTGATATTGTGCATGATACCTGCACCACATATTGCTTGTTCAGACAATGGCCTGATGAATAATGATTTAAAATTTATACACTATGAGCAAATTGTTAAGTTGGCTGCGCAAACTAGGTTATACGATATTGTACGATAAAGATCCAACGTATTGACATATTCCTTTGCGGGGTTTTTTTAAAGGCGGAGGCTAAGGCAGCAGTTGGTGATGATTTCTCTGGAACAAGCGAAGTTGGAGACATTGACTGGAATGAAGTGGATGAGGTTTTACAACAACATAACTGATGTCGAACTGGATGGATTTAAGTGGGACAGATTGTGGGGCAGATAGAGTGAAAGAAAACAGATAATGTGTCACACATTTGAAATTAACTATTGAGCTAGACCCAGAACATTGTTTCGTACGTTGGAACGTGATATTATTTAGCTAACCGGATATATTATAAGTTACCCAAGGTAGTGCGTAACAAGAAAATTTTCATCGGGAGAGGGGGGAAGGTCATTAAAAAGACGTTTGGCCTAACCCCGACGTAAAATTCCAAGACATTTTCCTAGCAGATTGTTCATCAGCTTGCAAATATTTTTAAAGAATTCTTGTGTGTGGCAATAGTTGCTTTGGTATCTGGTTTATCAAAGAAACACACGTTTAGAAACACACAAACCAACACAATGGGTTAAACTTCGGGTTAGCACTAACCCTGATAATTCGAAGAACCGCTCTCAGGGTACTTTTGAGAGAAAATATTAGCTATGTATACACGAGTGTACTTTGTAAATATGAAGATCTATTTATTCTCAATGTATTTAATTTATTAAAGATTATGTTTATGTCTATTGCAAAAAATGTTGCTACAACCTTTCGTTTGCAAGTCTTGTTTTCGCCTTCAAAACAAACCCTGCGCTGCTGTCTTATTTGATTCCACTGGGTCGCTATTGGATGCGCAAGTCATAATAAACACTTGTAGAACTTTTACCTTAATCCGCATTTCACATATCGCAAATCACCAGCAAATTGCCGTGGCCTATTGTCAGTGATCAGTCAACCGTCAGCGAAAACCTTCATAAAGTCGAGTGAACTTGTCGTCAATCATGAGTAAAACTTTGTGAATCTGAAAATATTTTCCGCTTGAGTGGTTACTCACGAAAAGCGACGCTGATTTAGAAACAGCATATTTGATGTAATAGTTCAAACACAAGTAGGAAGACTTCTTCCAATTACCAAACACCGAGGGAAGTTGAAAAAACGAGGCGAATTTTTCAATCTCCGAGGATGGTTTTGAAATAGAAGGCGAGTATTTTTAACGAACTTCGAGGTGTTTTGAAAATCGTAGGAAGTCCTCATTACGAGCATTTGAACGTACTTCTCAAGGAGAAAGCTGGCCTAATTTTAGTAATTTCTTCCTCCGATTTCCAAACCTTTTCCGCGGTATTGATTCTTTTTGTACTTGCTTCGTGAGTAATTGATGATTTTAGAAGGTTTATGGTTTAATGCCCTCAGCGATCTTCGAGAGCCTTGGGCGCGATCAAACGTCCGTCTTTCAGGGAGTTCTAGCTTCGAATCCTGTGTGCATATCTGTGACATATCTTGGTTACTAATACAATTGTCCGTTTTCAAAGTTCTTCTTCAAGATTTTTTCTGTAACGCATGCCTATTTCGATCCCAATGAAAAGAGGAATAACAGAGGCTACTGACATTAAATATGCTACTGACTGTTCACTGATTCCAAATTTGCGTCGGCGACATGCGAGAACTTGGTTCGTCACTAACTAGTCGTAAAGGTGGTACTTGAGATATTGTGATATACTTTGCATATAGCAGAGGCATATAAGCATCTTCACTTTTTTAGAGTCTGTTCATACTATGCCAGCTAGATCCCCTTTAACATCCTACCTTGGTAGAATGAGACTAGTTTGCTAACGTCTGCTAAAGAATATTATGTATTTTTCGTGTTTTTATTTTTTGACCACCTCGCTCAGTACTAACCCAACTGGGTGAGATACATGTAAAGTATCATGAGTAAACGTTTCAATTATTTATCCCAGCCAACTGATACTGCGCTTAACGTGAGGTGAAAGTACACCTAGTAAATCGGTGAACATTCACTCACTTCTTCGCAATTACCTGCATTGAGAAAGTTTGTTGGGCTCGTATGAACACCGACATAATATGAACAAACCCTTAAGTACCAGACGAAGTTCGTATTTATTTTCATTCATAGTAGGTTGCCCCTTGGCAACAGTCTGCTGTACACGCTGTGCAAACTATGAATATCCTTATCTTCTCGCAATTCGATTTAGGCGCAGATTGCGCGCAAACCACAACACCGTACCATCATACCGCCTTCCTGGGCTCCCATACAACACAACGAGGCCATCCGCAGATCATCGTCATATCGTGGCACTCTTGAAATATGTTACCAAGCAAAGATTTTGATTTAGCAAATCTTGCACATTGTCCCAACATTTCTCGTGTTGTCTCTCAAGTCTTTTTGCACATTCGACTAAACTTGGTTCTGATGAAATGACTTCCCCATGCAGCTGCAAATTGATAAATATTCGATAAATAGGTGTCTATATCAGCGTGTTTCCTTTTTTCGGTCATAATACCAATAGTATATTCGTCTTGATGTTGACATTATATGCTAGCTAGTCTAAAAATTTCTACGACCGCACCTTCTATCACACTGTAACCCGCTTATCGGATAAGTTTGAGTATGCTTAACCTTTTCACGACCAATGCATAAAAAGTAGGTCATTGTTTAACCGTACAAATTCCCTGTACTGCATATAGATTGCAGAACCGGACTGCTTTTGCCCGACAGTTCCAAAAAGGATTGGGTATGACAATAAAACGGTGGTAAACTAGGTTATTTGACATAAAGCTTATAAGGCACCTTTAAATGTGTATGACCAGCTTAAGTATTTATCATTCTGAGAATTCTGCTACTGTAAATGCTGTTGAAAAACAACGACAAATTTGAAATTGGGGCGAAAATGGTTCAAACTTTGTCCGGTAACGTACATTGTGTAAAACATTTTAACGTGTAAAAACAGATTCAAAATATTTGAAGTATTCTAAGATTCTTTTTAACCTCCATGGTGTGAAAAAGTGAGCGCAAGATTAATGATAGGTTTCGGAACGGCTTGGCAACGTCTTAGTACACCTATAGTATCACTTACAAACATACAGTGCAGAAGATCGATAATGACGAGGGAAATCCCTAGCATTACTTGCATATACTGCATATACTGTACCTTAAGAAATAAAGCCATATAACCTTGGGTTAATTCAAAATCTTGCCGTGATTCCAACTGGTTAAATAAATATTCCATCATATTTTCCATCAAGATAACATCTCCCCCTGTTCCTGGCGCCAAACAACGAAATTCAGCATCAATAGCTGACGGACCTAACTCTTTTAACTTGCATGAGAACTGCTCGTCTGAAAATATTCGAATTCAAATACACCATGATTACTATTCGATCAACGATAGTTAAGGCACAAAAAACGAAGAAAATTTGGTAAACAAGGCCATGCGCGGACGAGGTTGTTTTCGAGCGGTTTCATTTTGATATATTTCAAACAAGCTCCCAAATTCCTATTATTTTTCGACGGAAACTCACATAAATATCGTCTCTGGACAAAAGTCTTCATGCGACACGAATTTTTCATTTTGTCTGTTCTAAAAACGCTCGGAAACAACACCGTATGCTTATAACCCAAGCACGACAACGTGTAGTCTACGACTGGTCTCAGCCAGCCTTTCTTGAGATCAGTTTGCTGCACAGACTAGGCAACGTGGGTGAAGAGGTACACAACCAGAAGTGCACAAATTGCAGCAAGACTACGCGGGGTTATTACATGGCTGTCATCAAGCCGACATCAGGATGCGTTGTCATCTCTTGATCGGGATCGATTGATGATAACTACTGCTACAAGTTGTGAACAGGATTGATTCAAGTTAATTGCCAAAACGTTTTGTGGACAAATTGATGCAAATCGTTTCAACAACTTGCAGCAAGTCTGAGAATATCAAGTTGCATTTTCACAGATTTGATTAAAGCAACATACTTGATTCAACCTGATAACAAACTTGCATCAGGTTTGTGCGGTTTGTAGCTTTGTAGTCATCTACAATAGAACTTACAGGCAACTCTAAAACAAAGGCGATTACATAAATTGTATTCAAATGAGCACTCCAGTACGCCGTGGTGTTTATGCGGCTATGCTATTTGCACCATGTTCAGGGCATAAAAATGCCTATGGTTATACGTCATATACATACAGTTTTTTCTTGCACTACATTCCATAAGCAACTGTTGAAACTCGGAGTATTCTTTGAAGTTGGTAAAATGACGCATTTTAGAAGAGGACGTACTCTAAACAAACACAAGTAATCATGTTAGCATTTTACCTAGTGGAATCTATAGCCTTTTCTTAAGCATGCAAAATCAGGACGCGAAAGTCACGTACATTACACGTTGCTTAGGTATTTTCTAAACCCATCCCCTCTTCGCCAAACATTCACGAAGCCCACTCCTCGTAGAATTACGCAAGGTTCATGGTCTCGGAATGACTTTTAATGATAATAATACAGTAATATAATAACGATAGTACAATATAAGCACTACAATGAATTATTTCCCCCAAGCAAACGAAAAGGGCAAAAACGTATTTCAACAAACGGAACTGCTTCAGATGAATTCAGGCAAAAGTACTGGATGAAATACAAAGAAAAGTTCCAAAAATTTTTGCCTGAGGAGAAAATATGATGACATTGGAAATTGTCTCCCCCAACAGCTGGATAAAGCGCTTCAAACGTTTTTTTTAACGTTGAGCTGTCGAGGTGTGTAATTTTGTCATAGTAATTATAAACCATTAGTATAATTTCTTAAGTAACTAATGGTTTTCAATCATTTTCATTGGTTGCCTGACCAGTAAATGAGCGGCATTATTTACTAGTTGGAATTTTTTCAAAATGGCCGCCAATGAGAGTCGTTTTGATGTATTATACTTTTGCCAAAATTAGCAAATGGAGAAAAATTGCATTAATATAAACTAAAAGAATACAAACAAACTTTGATGTTAAACTATCTTAAGGTAAGATCGTCTGCAAATACCTTATTAAATACTTTTTTCACTATTTAAAAATTAGAAGTAAACTTTAGTCTTAACTTAGGAATTTTCAAAAGTAAACTGTATTCAGTGCATCTCAACTTCGTCTCGGTGAATATTCACCAATAATCACTTCGCCTTCGGCGAATAATTGTTAAATAATCATGTTCAATAATAGCAAAATTTCCAAACACGACTCATACTATTAATCCCAAATTGTACTCGCCATAGTATGATTAGCAATACTAATGATCCCTACCTTTGCGTCTTCACTTTCGTTCTTAACATCAAATTGAAAGTCAACACCAGGTAATGTAGGAAGAAAAAATGGCGCTGACTTTGGGACCTTGGGTGGTTCTTTCGGTTTGTTGCGTTGCTGTGGGAACAAACGATCATAAAAGAAATTAATCATCACTAAATCATAGTAGGAACTGTTGACAACTGTCGTTGGTAACAGTAAATGTCGTTGGTGAAAGTAGCTATAATTGTTAACAACAACTTTCATCAGTGACAGAAACTGCCATTAGTGACAACAACTGTCCTTGGTCACAGCAACTGTCCTGGGTGAGAACAACGTCATGTTATTGGTGGCAAAGGCTGCCAAAAAGGAGTAAAATAATAATATACTGGGATGCATCAGATCTTGGCACAATTTCACTTATTCGGTTAACTGTCAAAAAGCTCCAACAGACACTATCCCTTCATGAATCATATCTGCATCATTATATTTCTTACTTTTATCACATCTAAGTTGAGTAGATTTCTCCAGCGAGATTCGGGAAGTAAGGACAAAGTAATGAGTTCAGAAGATATTTGATCTGGTGATTTGTAACTTTCATCTGTCGTCATGTTCTCATCTACTGCAATGTCATCGTCTGAGCCATTTTCTGTTGATAAATCATCATCATTGTCTGAAATACATAAACAGGATAATTGAGGGATGGACTGGTGTTAAGATGGCCTCCTAAAAGCTTAACAAAATAAGATTCAGAACAACGAAACACCGCCCCCTTTATCTGCAAGCCAAACTCCTATAAATACTTTGTTTATTTATTAAGAAAGCCTCACGTCTGAATAGTTTTAAAGTAGGTAGGTAGGGAGGGAGTCACCTCAACCCTAAGTTAAATATTTACTGGCTGATTCAACTGTATTTTCTTCAATGTCAATTATTTCAAAATATCGGAAAAGAAACACCTCCTTTTGGAACAGATACGATTCATGAAGACTGAACAAGGTCTTGTGAAATCAACAGTGTGGAAACCAGCCCGACATATTGCATGCTATTCAAATGATTATTTAAATACCATTATTAATTTCTTCAGAGATTCATTTTTTCTCATGGTCTGTAAACACGACGATCGTTGCAAAATGCTACCAAATTGTTTTGTTGCGTTCGCCACTGCGAGCAACCGGCCGTAAGGTTGCAAGCTGTTTAACAGCAAATCAGTAGTTCGCGATAATAATAGATGATGGTTGACTCACAAGTTTCTGAAATTTATGCTATAGTGCAGTATAAACCAGTGGCGAAGTCAGCCCGACATTTGGTCATGCAAATGCAAATTTTTCAGTGTATACCGACCGTGTAAGGATCAATTTCTAAAGAAATGAATGATCATAATGATTTAAATTTGCATAGCATGACTAAATTGTCGGGCTGGCTTCGCTACTGGTATAAACGATTTCCTGGCTGTATAAAGTGTGATTTCTATGATCCCTCGGATGATCATACCCTATTTCACCAGCCATTGCTGGCCATTGCTAGCCAATCAGCGGGCTAAAATATAAAAATATATTTTAGCCCGCTGATTTGTTTATTTTAGCCCGCAAAATACGTCACAATGCTCGCTAAAGTTATTATAATATGTTATTTTAATGTATCGCCAGTTTTTCTAATATTCAGATATTGCACTTATAAAGATTACGCTATCCTAGATATACATATCTCCTCTATGATATATATGTTGGTTCATTTGAATTTCCTTCACAAATAATATATTCTACGTCCGTGTTCCTTGGCATTGAGAAATTTAAGAATATTTTAAGCTACGACTTACTGTCTTCCTCAATATTGATTCTTGCTGACGGCATGTCGACAAGCGCTGGCTCATAATCCGCAGGAAGTGGGATTAATGAAACGTTCGAATAAAGTGTTTTGTTTGCCCTGAATGAACAGAGAACCAGATGATCAGTGCTACGCAACTTTTGTGTACCAACATTAGTAGCTTCCACTGCTACCATACATGCGTCTTTTACGTATTCTAATTCCTACATCTCTCCTAATAGACAAATTCGGCTAACAATGTTTATTCCGTTGCTATACCCAATTCCCAACTTTGGATTCTTTACATGGTTGGATACCATCGTTCTGGTTTGCCAAAGAGTACACTAGGACAAAAGTAACCAGGCATACGAATGATGAATACGAGTTACTCATGTCTACACTTCTAATTGCGCACTTACTTTTGCCCTCCTTCACGCTACCGCAAGCTAAATACTAACTAGGCATGTGAGCGATCTTAAAAATGTGAATTGGGTATAAACAAACGTTGGCCGACATTGTTAGAATTTCCCTACTACTTTGAAAAGCATAATTATGTGATCACTCGCAGTGTCACCTGTTGAGCGATTTGATTTAGTTAGCGTGAAACTTGAAAATTAAAGTTTGTCCCATTATGCAACAGGAGTGACGTTTTATAACATGATTAAATACGGCTATTTATGCGACAAACGTCTCTGTAATTAATACCGAATCTTCAGTTTAGATAAATTATCTAAAGTTGAACTTTAGTCTCCAAACATAATAAATAAAACTCAAATGATATATAGTATTCTTATACAGAATGACTAAAAACAGAATCGAGTCTTAAAACAGGTATAAACGCTATTTTTTAAATAAGAAAGACCAGGTTCTAGCCATTGAATGATGCAACTTTTCCACCTTAAAGAAACGAAATGAGCAAATATAGGACGAATGAAAAAAACAAACAGTGAAAATTGTACATGTTCACTTTTGCGCCTCATTATAGCTGCTTTGTAAATCATAAGACGAAGCGAGAACTCAAACGATACTCGCTAGTAGCTATATCAACATTTAGAACGTATAAACGATAACGAAGGTTCATTCTAATTTAAGAATACGTTTATTCGCATGTAACTGCAAAGTTAAGCCTGGATGTCACAGACGACACGAGCATAGGTAAGAAAAGAAGGCACAAATGTTACTCTGGGATTTTCAAAGACATGAGCTGTTGTTCTATCTTCCTTACGCTTGGAGCTTAAATATGGTGTGTTTGCCTAATTTCAAAGAGACTTTATTACTTACACTCAATTTTCAGAGGTGAAAAATAGTAATTTTCACCGCGATTCTTCATTAAACTCGTATTCGCTCATTTCTTGTCCTTAATGTAGAAAAATTGCGTCATTCAATAGCTAAGAGCCTGATCTTTCTTAGTATAAAATATAGTTGCGTTGACGCCTTAATTTACCAGTAATAGCGTGTTGAAATTGCATGGATTCCGTTTTTAGACGCTCGGTATAGTTGTGATAAGACCTCATCGCTCAGAAGATGACGTTTTTTCTTCAAATAGTAATGCACCCAACATCATTAGCCACTCTTTCTTTTCCTGATGAACCCGTCATTAATTCCTCTTACCATAAATATATTCCAACATCATCAACATGCGCAGTAGCCAGAAAATCACCAACAGGTGATATTGATAAACTTGTAGCAGGTGACTCCACCAGGAAACAATCCAGAAGCCTTAAAATGAAAACCAAACACCTATCAGAAGATATTTTAACTTTTTTAGCAAACAACGTTCCCTGCATTTTACCGTCCAGAAGGCAAATCCCATGTCCGAACTGTCGAGTCCAGAGAACAGGTAATCAACCACCTTGCATCTGAACTGAATGTCTGCAACGTAATTCACATAAAAAGCTATAGTAGCAGTTACGTATAGTAATTTCAATTTAAGTCTCAATTGAATAAAAGTTTCAATTTTTTTATTTTAGGTTTTGGCCCATTCTGTTGCATCACTTGTATGAACACATTGTAGGAATTATTCGATTGCTCATGAAATGATAGCGTAAACAACTAACTTCTTTGAACTGTAGAAAAAACAAAAACTCTCTGGATTCTTTTTTGAAAGTCATAAGTCGACAATCTAGACGTTTCGCTTCGTTTCCAGTCATCACAACGGTCAAAGCAACGTCAAATTTAAGATATATTTTCGAGGTAGTTGCGGTTTTGGTTCGCAGATTCGTCTGGTTGCCGTTGTTATACATGTACCACGTACACTAGCATCAACCGTTCAGATGTAAAATACATCATAAAAAGGAACAAACCACAAGTTAACATAAATGAAGCAAACATACCATATCTGAAATTCTGTTTCGATGACCAGAAAACTGACGTACAACTCGCTTTATGTCAATATCGACAATTTTAATAGTGAAGTCGTCAAGTGCAACGGCCAGAAGCGCGCTAAAAAGTGAAGCGTTGTTCAGCTAAGCAATAATAATGATGCATGCTACTAACTTTAGTTGAGGTGTTGGAGCTCACATCATTTTCCCAATTAGAAATTGACGGTAAATGTTGATATCCGAGATAAATTATATACTTTAGTAGCTTAGTTTACGGATTATCAGAGCGTCAATATATACTCAGTCGATGGCCAAAGTCATGCGATTTCTGCGTGCTAACCGAGCTAGAGAGATCAGTTTTTGAGCAATAACCATTCACTCATGAATGCCTTACTTTTCTAGAAATTCGGCTCTGGATAGGTAAGTTTGAATTAGCGTCCACATCTTAGGGACTGCATTCTTATATATAAACTTCAACAAAGGAAAATTAACTTAGAATCCAAAGGAAACCAATTTCCAGGTAAAATTTTTAGAAAACGCCGCACCAATTTTCCTTGATTAGCAAATGAGCCACACTCTTAAGATTGTCTTCTCTCACAGTCTACGGAGCGACCACGATACATTTATCAAAAAGATACACATTTCTAATCTTACCTTTCCCGGTGAAGTATTATTTGTGAAACACCGACTTCGAGAGTTAAGGTCGCCTGAAGATGTTTGGATTTAAAATGCCAGAACTAGACAAAAAGTACTTTTTACAGTATGTATACACGCCTCACAATACGGCTCGCACATCCAATGCGATCCTTGGAGAAAAGACAGGACTTTTGGCCCAGCGTTCATTGAAGTGTATACATTTGCGACAACCCAGCCGAATAGCTTCATCTTCTTCTAAAAAGTTTGCCTCGCCAAACCCCATTTAGAAGCCATGTTTCATATTAAATAATATGGAAATGTCTTTCACACTATAGATTTGCCGAATTCAATTGTATAGATTTAGCTAGAATCCATGGATTTTCTAGAAATTTTACATAAAATTAATATACAATTATAATGGTAAATTAAAATCCATTCTATTTTCCCTAAAATTTCCATACAATAGTTTGAACAACGTCCAAAATTTCCGGCGCTATTTGTATGCAAGACCTTTCCAAATACCTGTCCTGAGCATGCTGTACGAGACAATATGTATTAGTATGATTTTACCTTCACCGTTTTATCAGAAGACGCTGTTATAATCTGTTGATTCAAACCATCAATAAGAACTCCACGAACAATTCCATCATGAGCTTTGTATTAAAAAAAAATCATTAATTACACCATGTTTTCAATCTTAGCTACCTCGAGGACAAATTTATAATTTTCGTACCTTTGTCGTTTCCCAATGAGCCACGATGTAATCCAGACTGGATGTTATAAACATCAACATGTCCTGAAGAATGTCCAACGATTGTAAAATTTCCACATGAACTTATCGTCGCGCACTAAAAATATGACAAAATTTGGAATGTTGTTAAGGATAGCAAGCAGCTCTGCCAAACAGACAAACAACCATATGGCTACACAGCTATTAATTCTGATGTACAAATATAAAAATGATTTAACCCTCATACACAAGGAAGGAAGATATGTTAACTTGAATAACGGCTTTCGACTACCGATTATGATATTCGCCTGATTGTAATTTATTTATAACAGTGCTGGAGAATTTTTATCAAAGCAAGTCATTTTATTGCCGAATTTTTATTCCATATTCCATACCACTTGCATTTCAAACAATATATAGCAAAATTTACAAATGCAATCATACGACTAATGCAATCATATTTATAGCATTTGTGAATCGTGAACGCTGATTGGTTAAGCCATGTTTATAAAACTCAATCTAAAATTTCCCATCGCTCATCAGTTACAGTAATTTTGTGTTTTTGAACTATTTTTTTTGTATTTTGTACTATACTATAAAACCTTTTTTTCCGTATAGATATACAGAAATTGGATATACAAAAATCGTAGAAATTGAAAAACTCGAAATTTGCTGCCGTACAAGTGTCGTGTGTCCACACAATTTCGTTACCATTTTTCGCTCGTGTTAATAAATAGAGGATATTACACGGCGGTGCGAAGATATGAATTTTATCTATGAGTGTTGAAAACAAATATTTTACGAATAGGCGCAACGAATGACTAAAATATTGTTTTCAACACGAGAAGATAAAATTCAAATCTTCAAACTGCTGTGTAATGTTCTGTTTATTATATAGTCCTATTTAAAAAACCAAAGTCAGTATTATTCATTTTCGAGCAATAATACTAAAAACTTAGCTTTATTTCAACAAATTACATCATATTCAACTAATTGCACCATTTTTCGACACAAACAAGTGGGTTTATTTTTCTTTTAACAAAGGTGAAAATTGGTTCCCTGCTCCTACAAACATCCTATTTTAAAAAGACCCAAAATTATTAGTCACGCGATCGATATCTTTCTAGTGAAGATATGAAAAATATCTAAATGTGTATTCTTAGTAACTTAATGTGTATTTTTAGTATCTTACTGTTTACTATAGAATAAAACTATGTATCAACACGGAAAATTTTTTATCGCTCAAAGATTTTTGAGATCATAAGTGTCAGTGACCCCCAATCTCTCCGTGCGAAAAAATACTTTACTGATTAGTGATTACCTGGGCGACCGAGCGCTTGATTTCATTCTTTGGTTTAAGAATGTGTTTCCCAATGCATTTATTTTGAAAATTCCACGTCCGAACGTCAGAAGTACCATAATGGCATGTGACAATTCCATCCCAATCTCTTTGTCTGGTTTCATCTGAAAGAAGAACGTGAAGCATTTCAAGCTGGTATACTAAAAAAAGCAAGATCTGGGGAATTTAAATCGTCCACTTCACTGCTATAGACGGAAAATTCTGTTTTGATATTATTGTATCACAAAGAATTGCATAATAAATGTGAAAAAAACCCTTGTTTAAATTGATCTCAAGTAGATTTCATCTTGAATTACAACCAACTTTCGTCCGCGTTTGACCGGCGCATAAGTGATGAAAACTCTCGCTTCTTATCTCTCATCAAATCACATCCATGTTTCACCAGAGCTTAACTCCGCATAGACTGTGACTTACTTAAGACCCTGACTTGCCACGTTACACGACTTCACCGTCAAAAATGAAGGTTAACAAAGCTTAAGACGAAACTGATTCAAGCGTTTTTATAAACAATCTTTGCAGATGTGGTCACGAAAATATGATAGGTCCTTACCTGAAGCGAAATCAACAATTACTGGTAGCTTTAATTGTTCCATTTTTACTCCGAGATTCTTGGACTTTTTAACGAAAGAGCCTAAAATGATTAGTGTGCGATACTTATTGAATGATACGTCAATTTTCTGAAACTGGCAATCAGGCAAGTTTTGCCGGACTAAACCTTAAGCATAGATTAAACATCATAAGTATAGATTTTACGGAGGGCTTTGTATGATATAAATCCCGACTCCCGAACCTAGAGGAGGTTTTCCGGTAGAATCTTTCGACTATAAACAATTGAAGTCCAAATTCTTCGAGATTTTCATCTAATTATTTATTCAAGATGAAAAACTTACACATAACCGATTGAAAAACGACAAAAAACGTCCGTGCATGCGTCCTTTACGCTTGACCATATAATTAAACACAAATCTCAAAGCGCCTCAAAATGACTGCTTCTCGCAAAATTTTTCTGCAGAAGTTATTATTTTCTTGATGTGATATTTACTTCGTTAAACAGACAAAAAATCAGCCTAAAAATTAAACTCAAAATTAAGGCATGGCAGTTCGTTTTATCCCAGTTACACATCATTAAAGTTGGATTGCGTTTTTAATCGTTTCTCTAAAGAAATTTACCAATCATAATTTATTTTTCTTTAACATCTAATGCACTCGTGCAGCATGCAAACTATTTTCTGGAGGGTTTAGCTCCGTTGGAGAGGGTTCAGGTTGCTTATAGTTTATTCAACCCGGCTTACGATGAAATCCATTCTGTGCAACTGTCTTTTAGGTAGGAGAGACTTCCGCTCATGCCATCATCCTGAGTGGATTAATATAAATGATGCCGAGAATTGACCTCTCCACCGCCACCCTCCAGCAACGCTGGAGAAGGGGATTCGAGACACGAACCCACTCCAAAGGCGTTTCTTGACCATAAAGATGTCTTAAACGATGTGACGAGCCACCTGAAAAATTACGTGGGGGGGAAGGGGGGCGTGCGAATATACCGCACATAACAGTCACTGGACCACCGACCCAAAATCTAGATAACACGATCCGGGACACCTGCCAGAGCGGTAAACGTAGCTGCACCAATCCGAAAGCTGTGGCTGGAATAATTCCCCGGGACACCGGCACCCTTGAAAATCGACCGTAGCCAGGCATTCACCATGGAAGGCGAAAGCGGTGTACCATTCGCACAGATAAACAACGGACCAGAAGTGAATCCACGGATGGCAAGATACCGAGACATGGCCGCAACGGGACAAACCTGATGACCAGACGGACCAAGTAGAATCGTGCAACCATGGTGGAATGGATCCGTTTTGGACGTGTGTAAAAATAGGCGATAATGACCCGCAGCATCCCATTCAATATCATCGAACCCGAGATGGCGACCAGGAACAAAAACACTGGAGCATGTGAATTCACTAACACGAAGAAATCCGAAGAACGCCGTGCAACAGGCAGCCCAAAACATAATATAGTCAAACAACGGGACGGCGAGCGCGGACTGGCGAACAAGCATTAAACGGTTGGTAATAGGCAAGCGGACAACGGCAGGAGAGGTACGAGAGCGGCGGATGCCACGTAAAAATCTGGCCAATCTAGTTGCCCCGCTGGTAGGATCGGGGGCGCCAAGGTCAATGTGCCAAGAGCGGACAGCGGCGATATAAGACGACACAGAAGATGGAGCTAACTTCCGGGTGTGGTCCAACCAAGTCGCAAATAACATCAGCAGCCATTCTGCTGACGGAAAGTATATGGCAGGAAAAAACTGGAGCAGAATTGGAAGTAAGCCCGCTGCCCAGCAGCGTAAACACGACGAGTGCATAGAGCCAAGCCCTGAGCCAAGAGACCAAAACACTGGTGGATCAAGCAGGAGGTACCAGGAGCGAGAGCAGTGATGGCGGGATTTAACGGGGGACCTGATTGGTGTGAGGAACCAAGCTGCGGAACTCCTGTAGGCGCAAACCATACAAAGCGTCAGCAGCGGAATTATCTCTGCCCCTACGATAGGAACTAATTTCAGGAACGCAATAGACAAACGCGAAGGGAGAAAAAACCACGAGCTGCAAAACCACTCCGTGCGCCAGAGGGCTCCAAAACCATAAGAGCCAAAGGCATCTGATGACACGACCAGGTCGGGTAGCGGGGACACAGCGGGTGAGAGAAAGAAGGATACTCCATTCCATTCTTTAAAGAAAGATAACCACCACTGTAAATCCCGATGAAAATCGACGTTTAGACGAATTGGATGGTTGCGATGACGGAAGCAGCACAATAAATCAATCATGCGGCGAAGGAATGTGCGCCCAGGCACCACCACTCGACAAGCATGATGAAGTGAACCGATTAAGGATTCCAAATCCCGACGAGTACAAGTCTTTTTTCGCGACCACTGCTGAAGAAGCCGCTGGATTCGGTCAATCTTGTCTGGGGGCAAACGAGCTAACTGCTGTACAGAATGCAACTCAATGCCTAAAAAAGGTCAAAATAGTAAAAGGACCTTCGCACTTCTCAAGATGCAACGGAAGCCCCAGGCGCGGAAACACTTGGAATGCGGTGTCCACATGAGATTGACACTGAGGAGAGTTAGGAGGACCCATAGTTAAATAATCGTCGAGGTAATGGAACAACGGACTAATCAAGTAATTATGCACCAAGATCCATTCGA
Source organism: Muricea muricata (assembly GCA_963855995.1). Lineage (NCBI taxonomy): Eukaryota > Metazoa > Cnidaria > Anthozoa > Malacalcyonacea > Plexauridae > Muricea > Muricea muricata. The sequence goes on from OY979717.1 coordinate 46,779,107, forward strand.
CGGCTTCGGCCACCGAGTTAAAGATAAAGGGGGCCGACCGTAAACCAAAAGGCAGCACTAGATCCACGTAGAAGCGATCACGCCATTTCATTCCTAAGAGGTAACGATCATCTGGATGTATCGGAATATTGCGATACGCGGCTTTAACGTCGAACTTTGCCATCAGCGCGCCAGGGCCAAGATCAACCAACGAGCGAATTGGGTCGTCTACCGTCACATACTTTAAGGAGTGGGGATCCTTCGAAATGCCATCATTGATTTAATGATTTAATTGATTTTTGGGAATCACCCCAAAAGGGATGACCTGGAGCGATGGAGTGGGAGGGTGGTTGAACGGGCCAGCCAAGCGGCCCGCAGCTAATTCAGCTGAAAGATACTCGTCGACGACCTCTGCGTGGTCCAAAGCAGAGCGCATATTTGACGATCGAGAACGTAAAGAGACCCGATGAGGCTCCAGACCAACGTGGAAGCCTAACCGAATCCCGCCCAACACATACCGCTGCTTGGAGGAAGGATACGCAGCCAGTTCCCATGTAAACTCGTCAAGAACTAGCGGAGTGACCGTGGCGATAGGAGCATCGATGCCAAGTCGGGGACGAGCTAAACAAAACAAAATTGACGCTAGGGGAGACACGTAAACCCACATCCCCCTTAAAAAGAAAAATACTCCCGAGACATGTTAAGCAGTTTATTACAATGAAGATAAAGTACGTGCGTAAACATGACACACCAAAAAAATAGCGTTATGCAACAGCACACTAGAAAGCACCAGGTCGTTGAAGCATAGTTATGTTGGGCTGTACAGGCGGGGAGGGGACTGGGAATAACAGAAGCGACGCCACCAGAGGCTTGATTAGGGCAATGAATGCGGCGGTGACTTCCCCGACAGCGAGGCCGATCGCAAATATGGAAATAACGGCAGACTGCGCGAGACGCCACACAACGGCCCAGGTTTCACGACCGACATATAGTTGTACCAAACGAAGCACCCGTGCTTTCGCGGAATACTGGTCCAACAGGAGGTGGAAGTAGTCTGGTTGAAGCCGACGTGTGGAAGTTATATAACTCGACATGCATGGCCGACAAATCCGTAACTTGGCGGGCCGCAGCATCACGGCGAAAGGCTTCGTCATAGTTGTACCAGGCTAAGCCACCAAACTGAGCATGCGTACGTAAAATGAGCAATTGATAACGTATCAAATCCGCAGCACGATCGGGCCAATAGGTGACCATAACCAGCATGTAAATCGAAAAGGCTTGCAGCCATTGAGAAATAGCGGTTAAACGGTGGGGTGGTTTGGAAGCTGGTGATACAATTACCTGACCATCAAAGCAAATTAGAGGGGAGGCAGATCGCGCATCAGACGGTTTAGCTAAGAGGGAAGCTAACTCAATAAATTAGCCAGATACAATAATGGTTGGACACCGTCTTATCTGGAATTGGGAGGAACCCAGGGTCCACCACAAACGAGGCAGACTGCATCCGACCCGAAGGTAAAAACGTACCTGGTGCAGGCAGACCTGCAGATGGAGGAGTATTCAGCAGCTGTTGATATGACGACGTATCATTGGCAACACCCGCTCGGGAGGACAGCGATGAAGTAGCAGGTATAGCAGCGGGAGCGGCTGTAAGGGGAGGGATGAACCCTTGAGCACGAGCCCGAATCTGAGCCACAGCATTTGAGTGAGCCTGACCATGAGCGTGCAACAAAGCTTGGGCTTGTAGGACAGCTTGGGCCTGGACCTGAGCTTGAGAGATCGCCTCCTGGAGGATGGGATCATGGCAGGGTACCACCGGTTGAAGGATGGGATCTAAGGGAGGAGCAGAAGTCGCAACACCAGCAGGGACTGGGACGGAACAAAATGGCGGCTGCCAAGTAGACGAAGGAGAAAGGCATGGAGCCATTGAAAAAGCCAAAGCGCCACCAACAGATGACGAACTAGCCGTGGAAGGGGAGCATTGCAAAGGAGCTAAGGATTGGACGGGTTGTATGGAATCAGAAGCCACGAGCTCGACGCTACACTGGGCAACGTGAGCGGCCATGAAGTTGCCAACGAGGACAGCGCTGAAGTGGACACAAACGTGTTTGGCAAAGCGCTAACAGCAGGCGATGTTGACTGTACAGAAACTAGGCAAGGCGACGTAACTGGTGTCGATTCCGACGAAGAGGAAACTGGTAACAATGCGTCGCTCGAAGCAAGCGACAGCGAAAAACCCGTTCCAGCCAAACCAGACAAGCTGTTGTTAGTCAACCGAGGCATGCAATAACAAATTGAAGCAATAAACGAATTCACGAAGAAAAACCAGTTGCAGAATTCCAACAGGACTACAGCGGGATTGAGTGCACTTTGTGGCAAGCAGTAAGCAAGTGAGCCCAGAGCCTGGTACATTTTCACCCCTGCATTGACCGAATGCCCTGATTGGCCAGCGAAACTGCATAATTACATAAATGCTTAATTGCCTAGCATGCGCATATTAAAGACCCGTAGAACAGCTCGTGCTTGATGTTAATTACTTTTATTTCATAAACTCATTTCAGGATAAGTATATAAATTAGGTAAACGCATAAATTAGGCATGCACAAGCTGATTTTGCTCAAAATATGGATGTTTGCGCGACGTTTCCAACCGCTTACACTGAAGCAAATTTTCTGAAATCTTGAACAGAGCTACATCTCCAGACAGACTGTCGAACCAGTAAGTCCGTATCTCATTTTTTTGTTCTACATTATCACTACCCAAACAATCTACTCTAAAAGAACTTTGTCTTTGTATATCGAGGCGCTTCACAACGCAGAGAGCGATTCCAGATTATATAGTTCAGTTTTTTCGATACAATATTGTTTTTTCCATTTCATTTTATCAATTTTCGCAACTTTTGTGGCTTGTTACAATAAAGTTTAAACAGGCGAAAAACGGTCGAAATCTTTTCAAAGCACAGCCATGCAGCAGGTTTTTGCCTGTGATTATAATGATCAGTATATATAAGTGTTTAAAACTGAAAATGCTCCTGACACAAATCAAAGACAAATCAATGTCGTAGACGTACAAATTTTGTCTAACAATATTTTGTGGGATAAACAACACAGCAGTACAAAGAAACCGCACGAAAGCAAAACGCAAAAACGGCAAATAAAATAATAAAATATTTGAGATCAACCTTACAACCAGATCCTGAAACACATCACAACATAAGTTAAACCGAAATGCACGCTAAGGTGGGTTCATAAATGGCATGCCCGCTGTCATAAAAAATACGGAATGGTTTTAAAATCCGTTTACATTTTTTCTCGAAAATCACTCGGCCTTTGCCTTCTTTAACCCACATCGGCATCTGACTCGTCTCCAGTCGTCTCTATATGAGAATACTACTCCAGAAAAAATAGAGAGATCATTCCGACAAGGTTAAAAAATGATACTCCAGATAAGCAGGAAGATCGTTTCACCCTTTGCCAAAAACGATCTCCCTACCTATCTGGAGTATCATTTTTTAACCTTGTCGAAATGATCTCTCTATTTTTTCTGGAGTAGTATTCTCATATAGAGACGACTGGGGACAAATCAGCATCGGCATGCAGCCTATTGGAGGCGCCAGATGATCGATAATTGGGCACATATATACTCACAGACTTTGAAAACAATCCATTTCAAAATCTAGATCTCGATTTCAAGAGAAAAGTAATTTGACAGAACACGAATATATGAATAAGTGGCTGCGTCACTGCTCTGCACCATTTAGTACAACCCTTCGAAAATAACTATGCAAAAATACAAAATAAATGGCGATACACTACAATACCTTGTGATAGTTCACAACTTTGTGCATCGCGAATTGTTGATGTCATTCTTAAACTTCGGTCTTGACCTGAGACCAAGAAAAAACAAACAAGTGAATCATATGTAGATACAATTAAATAACAAGATCAAAGGAAAATAGCAGTAAAAATAATATGTTTCTTTAGTTTGAAAGAGCTGACTTAAAATATTTCTATGGTTTCCAGTATAAAAAACACCGCGCTCCTTTTCAAACAAAAATATTACACATTCCGCCATCTTGCATATTCATATCAATCGTCGGATATGCGTGACGTCAAAACAGGGGAAAATTACGGTTATATATATATATATCCTCATTTTCCGGCCACGAATGTACGGTACGTTTCATGACCTGATCAGAAAACCATGCATCAGTTCGCGAAACACGAGGATGCAACCAAAATGATTCTGAACTTGAAAAAGCATGGTTCGTTTTCCCGATGTATCAAATATTTTTACTCTTCCCCCCTTAACTTTGAGAAAAGTTTTATGCAGGCAGGAAGCTTTCTATTTCGATTTAGAACATCCGCCTACAATTATGGAAATAAATGTAGACTTAAAAAACTTTGGATTCCCCCCCCCCCCCGCTCCCCCTTTCAAAACATTAATACGTTCAATAATTATTTTCGAGCAACATCGAGAAAGCATGTTTATCATAATGTCTGCGGATGTTATTTCAACAGTTGTAAACATAAAACAAGGTGGCCGATAGTAGGATTATTTTGCTGTCAAACATCTCAATCATGAACCGTCTGAAAATTTTTGAAAAAGGTCTTTTAACAATCTCAACATTCTTTCAAATTAGGTAACATCGAGTTTCTCCAAGTCAATATAACTGTAAGAATAAGAATGAGCTTGTGCAATTTGACTGCTAATTTTTCACAAATGTATCTGGTGCTATGTACTCAAGAGATAATGATGTCTATGGTGTTACTCTAGCTTATGTTCAGTGTTTTAGCGCGGTCTTTTCAATTTAGTTCTGGTTTCGTTCTAGTTTAAAGCAGCGATTTATGTTTAGTTTTTGTTTAGCTCTAGTTTAAAACAGAAATTTCATTTTAGTTTTAGTTCTGACTCCTGCAAAAACGTCCATCTTGTTTCCTACTGAGATGTCTACGTCTTGACAGTCAACAATGAGCGTGTAATTAGACGTTCAATTAGACGTTCGTTAACCATCATGCTTTGCGAGTGTGTCCAACTTCCTCTGAGTTCTTCCACGATGTTACTCTAGAACCTGTATAAATTTTTGTATGCATGCATTTTATTTGCCAGCGACAATCTCTCTGTCAGAATAATTTTAGTCTTGTTTTGTTTTAGTTGCTGTTCTTGATTTATGTTTAGTTCAAGTTTATAGTTCTAGTGTTTATCTTCTAAACTTGTTTAGTAAAAATGTTCTAGTTTAGTTTTAGTTGACTAGATTATTTTGGCTTGACTAAAAACAGGTTTTAGTTTTATTTCTATTTGACTAAAACAACCTTGTAACAACCTTGTTAAATAGTCTGATACAGTCATGATATAACAAGAATGTTACAAGGCTGACGGAACAAGGTTGTACATGCAAGCCAATTTGTTAACAGCTTGTTCCAAACTTGTTGACAACTTGAGAGAAGCAGTGGAAACAACTGGTTGACGGCTTGTTCACACATTTGCTACAAGTTGTGAGTTGTTAACATGTGTAGAAATAAAAACATACCAGCACTTAGTAAGGTATGGCCACGTGAACCATGAAAACGAATTCTTGAAGGAGATCCACTGTGACCACAGCGAGACTTCAGAACACGTCCACTTCCATCTGGTTGATCAAATATCCAAATCTAAATAACATAGTGACTTTTCAATCATATACTAATCCTATCAACAAAAATATTCCAAGAACCAAGCAAAACGCGGTAAGGCTGCAAAGTACATGGTTTACGTGGATTCTTGAAGGCTTTGTGCATCGAAATTTATTAAGTCAGTATAAAAACATGGCAAATAACCTAATGATTTTTTCCAAACTTTCTTGAAACTTGCTCTATCGTGCAGATATTGACAAATGTTTGATATACAATAATTTGCATTGCATATTAAGTAATCGCAAAACCTCACGACTGTTCTAGATTAAAGCCATAGACCTATACAGGTATGTTTGTGCGAGCATACTGAAAATACTTTTACATTATATTTCGATAAGTGAAATTGACTGACATCTGTATACCTGTGTCAGTGTTAGTTCACTTTGCAGTTACTCACTATAATGTGACATAACATGACATCACCAATGATATTTGCATATCAAACATGGGTATAAACAATATTAGTTACGAAAGTTTAAAAAAAAATATCATTAGGTCACTTGGAATGTTCTTTATGCTGCCATAACAAAAATGTCACATGAAATTTCGATGCAGAAGACCTTTAACCTATTTTTACGTCAACGTCCTTACATTGAATTTTTATCATCCCATAAAAAGCACGAGTGTGCTTCACTTACTTTCAAAGAATTATCTGGACTAGTAGATATGAGCAAAGGCTGAGATTGGAAAAATCTTATCGCAGTAACGCTTCCATCGTGAGCATGACGCAATGTACTGGATAAACATCTATCTTCTAGATTCCAGAGGGCAATATGTCCCAAAGTACTTCCCGTTGCCATAATAGGTTGGCTATCTAAAAAATGGTGCCAAAACTATAAAAGCTGAAATATTGTTAAAAACATTCAATAGTATGGTAGGATGCGATAGTACAAGTCGAGTTGAAATACAATGTACAGGATAAGACTGCAACCAGTTCTTGCTGAGCCCTGTTTTCAAGGTACTGACAAGCAACTATGTCGGTAGAAATTATTACCGTTTCCTTTATATCCCGTTGACACTGTACCGGATTCGCATGGTCACGATATCAAATTGGATAGTTTGAAGACGAGCGTAGCTTTTAACTTTATGAGAATATCACAGAATTTAATAAAAATTAATCATAGAGAAGGTGGAAAGAACGACTATGACTGCAAACTACCCGGACTTGATGTCGTGACCATGCAGATCCGGTACTGTGTAAACGGAGTCTTACTAATCTCTCACAGTTTATAGCGTTAAGGTTTCACATTTTCTATGCCAGTGTCACAGGAAATTCGCCCCCAAGGAAATTCGCCCCCAAGTAAATTCGCCTCCCTCTCCAGGAGGAGCATCATCCCCCTGGGAACAAATTTCCTACGATATTGGTCCCCCTTTAGGAATTTCGCCCTTCTTTTTATCAATTTCTATTTAAATCCAAAAATATCATGAACGGGTTTAAGAAATTTAATATGTTACAAAATAGAATCAAACATTACTAGCTGCATTTAAGCTTTTTAGCAGGTGATGGAGTAAACGAAGGAGACAACCACTTTGTCTGCGCATAAGTGTATGTGTACTCCATATCCATATCCCTATGATCTCTATATCACAAACCCTTATCTGTAATAAGGGGGAGGGCGAAATTCCTAAAGGGGGCTATATTCGTAAGAAATCTGCCCCCGGGGGCTACTTTCTTAGGAATACCGTCCCCCGGAGGCGATATTACGGTGGGACGGATTTCCCAAGACACCGGCAACGTGTGAACGCATCTCCTAAGCGTAAAAATTTCGTGCCGTCTTAAAAACAGTAAGCATGGTGTGACAGTTTACTTCATAAGACTAGTTGCCCAGCCAATTAAGAAGCTATAGCCAACCACTTAATGATTTGAAAATGCTGAAACTCTGGCAAGAAGCAACCAACCTGTTCTAAAACTAATCGAGGTTACTGTTCCCCAGTCTTGCATAAAGCTCATCACTGTTTTATCATATTTCAAATTATGGAGAACAATTTTGCCGTTCTGTAGTCCAACTGCAACAACATCAACAGCGGGCGCCTGCACTCAATAGAAATATGCCATATGTCATGCATGCAATTTCAAAACCATCCTCAGAGATATGAAAAACTAGATTCATATTAACCTGACATTGCAGAGAACAACGAAAAATTCGTTCTCTCGAGCGGGCTTCGAACTCGCATCTTCGGGTTTCTAGACTGCCGCTCTATTAGTTGAGCCATCGAGCTAACTGAGATTGGAAGCGAAAATGTCTCGCGCACTTAAATTGGTTAAGATAACAAGATTCGATACCAATCCCAGTTGACTCAATAGCTCAATTGGTAGAGCAGCGGTCAAAAAACCCGAAGATGCGAGTTCAAATTCCGCTCGAGACAACGAATTTTTCGTCGTCCTAGGCAGTATCAGATTAATGTGAATCTAGTTTGACAATGTAACTTCATAAAGGTTTGGGATAAATCAATTATGATTTTGCGTCAGTTCACTCGATATATTATATAACTTATAAAAGGTCAATGTGTCTTAATCTTAAATAGAAATCATACACAATGTTGAAATTCAAATAGGGAAGGAAGAAAAATTAATCAACAATAGACCTATTGGCAGGAAAAGAGCCTACGCCTTCGCGACGCCGGTGCAATGCTCCGACAACTGAGCTACAGAGGTATCTGCAGTAGTGCATATATGTTAGGGTGACACACTCCCATAGTCTAATATTGAGTTTCGCGCGAAATTCTTTCATGAAATTCGAAGGGCTATGCAAGTGGGAACACAAGGCGACTTTGCGCGACCTTTCGTGACATACGATGGATAAATAATTGAATAATCCATTGCTATCCAAAATTTATCATGGTTTTCGTGTTATACCCTAATGTAACCAAATATTTCAATGAATATCCTGCAAAATCGAGTCTAATGCAAGCTATATAGGGTGATAAATGTGGTGTGATATTTGGCATTTCTCGTCACAATTACATCTATTTCAGATATTGTTATCTAAATGAGATGTTATAGCATCCGTTACAAAGATAAATGTGCCAAAACTACGTTAGGTTTCGTTATTCTGCTTAGTTGAATTTAGCATACAAATGCCGCGAAATTTCGTCCTCGAGTGCAGAAACCGAAAAGAGCATTAACAAGATTCACCGCAAAGGGTAAAGGGATACGTGAGAAATCCTCCTTTGGTGCCGGCAATGCCTGCGAATAGGTCTAGGGTCAACCAATCATGGTTATCCCTTACAGCAGTTAACCAGCTTTTAACCAAGATCAATGTTTCAGGAGTGAATTCACGAGAATGCTTGTCAATAAGACAATCCAGTTCTGGTAAAACACCAATATAACAATAGCGTTTCTCCATCTCAATATTCTAGTTTGTTGCAATTACAAAAACACGTAGAAAGGTTGTTTATAACACGCTTTTACCCTTGTGGTGAGGGGGTTGTTGTCACGAAATGACAAAGACCATTTCAGATTTCACGAATCACGAAGATAATTTCATTTTCACGATTTTTTAAACACTCCAGACAACATGACAACTGCAAGTTAGAAAAGAGCGAGAAATGATTCAAACGAAGCGGAAAGCAAATGTTTTGATATTTTGACATTTAATTGCACCCGAGATTGAACATAAAAATGTATAAATAATGACGAAATATTGGTCAAATTAAGATGCACTAGCCAGCTTTTTAGGTCTTCACGATTCACAAAACGCATTTTAATCACGATTCACAGAATTGTATTTTCTTAAATCACAAATCACGGTACGCAAATAACGCTAATCACAGGTCACGAAAATGCCCTTGCTCCCCCATCCGTTACATATTTTACCACATATATAGACATTTTGTGTATTTAGCCAAGGAAAAGCAGCAAATCTTAGCTGGGCTTTCCCCTTCACGTTAATCGCTTTTTAATTTTCACGCCGCAATCAAACTCGAGTTTGATATAGGCTTCAACACTCTGTATAGACGACTTGAGGTTGTCATCCATATATTAACTCATAGTCAGCCTAAACTCAGGCAGCTTTGTTGACATGTTTTCACAACATGGAAGTTACTACCAGCCAATATCGTAGATATATATTGGGCATGAACATTTAACCATTCACTCAGACTCTTCTGTCTGGCACTCCACAGATGTCAAATATATTTCATCACAAATTATTCACAAATGTTTTTTAAAGAGAGCATGCAAATATCGAGAAAGTCCATAATTACAGAATCGCGTGAAACTTTTAAAGCCTCCATGAAGATTTGGTCACATGCATATTTTAGGTCGATAAATCATAATCTCTTAATGGGTCAGACGTTGTAATTATTTGATGATTAAAACGAGCGTTCTCGTCGTTTTCTACAGGCAAATGATAATTGAAGACAGACTAGTCGATAACCCGTTTTAAAAATCGTTAAAACCAGAGGTGTAATGCTGTTTGCGCTTCCACAATATTGAAACATAAATTCTGCATAATACTGATTCGAGAGATTAAATTCTAAGTTTTGAAGGGTCAGCTACATTTCTTGCTCGTACATATTCTAACACTAGAACGTTTCACCGCGCTAGTTGAATTCACAACGCAAAAGAGAATATTCTAGACATTATTTCATAGCCGAGAAGAAGTCTTTATATAAGTAGATTTTCACAAAACGTTTTTCGATTTTCTATTTTCTCGGCTTATACGTCAACATTTATGTTGAAAATTCGTTCGGAAACAAACTGACAAAAGGGCATAAAACGAATCGTTTTTGGAGACACACACTCGCAATCCGTGCTTTATCAGATATACACACGTAAAAACGCACAAGTTGCTACAGACCTGCAAACAAGTTGTAACAAGTCTGTTCATAAATTGTTCACAAGATGTATTCGCACTGCTTGTTCCGAATTTGTTGGAACAAGTTTGGAACAAGCTGTTGACAAATTGCAACAAGCTTGATGGGACTATCAGACCTGTTACAAGATTGTTCCAACAAGACTGTTACAGCATGATATAACAATATTGTTACAGCCTTGTGTTGTCAATCTTTTAACAAACTTGCTACAAAAGGATTGTATCAGAGTTGTTAGAACAACCTTGTAACAAGTCTGGTATCTTCGTCAAGCTTGTTACAAGTTGTCAACAAGTTTGGAACAACTTGTTGACCACTTGGTACGGGCAGTGCGAACACATCTTGTTGACGGCTTGTCTGCAGACTTGTTACAAGTTGTGAGATTTTTACGTGTGTAGAACGTTCGGCATCGCCTTGCGTTTTAGATCTGTTAAAGCACTCTTGCATGCTCGTGTTTTAAATATTACAAAAAAGACACTTGTGTATAGTATCTCACGCCTGTATTCTACATAAGCACTATCACATTCATCAAACTTCCCGCAACAATTCAAAAACACACTCAAAGCTCTATCAATACAAAGCAACCATGCATATATTCTAAAAGATACATGAGTGCTCCTTCTTACGCCACACGAACTCGCACTTCAATTCCACTAGAGTGTTTTTTTTTCTCGAGTACCACTTGAGAGTGACTGCACGAGCGAACATTCAGAATATAAGCGGTGTTTATGCTAGGTTATATATTCTCCTCAACTGTTTCCGCCGTGAATTTTGACACGTGTATGCCTGATTTAAAGACGAGATTAAGACACATTGATTTACTTGAAACGGCAGTCAAGTCACAATATCACACATACAACTGTCGTTCGTGTATTTCTAGCTATCTTTCGCTCAATTAAAGTTACCAGTTCAAACTGCATAGCAGTTCGACGGAAGCTGAAACAGTCCGTGGCCACTGTCAAAATATGACTGATAAAGGAAGATGGTGTTCACGGCCAATGTTAACCTAATTTTTCGTTGGGACTCACACGTCCAGCAAATTTAAAACATTGGACGGCATTTTATATTTTCTGTTCACCACCAAACTTTTCAATTTCAGTATGCGCTTTTCTAGCTGTGATAAAAGACTATATCACCGCATAGAAATCTCGAGCTCGTAATCTAATTGTTAATCAGTGCATCAGAGGCAGGCAGCCTTCCCTACTCTATGGGTAACTGAGTATGAGGTTATATATTTTTTTCTCAACTGTTCCCGCCTTGAATTTTCACATGTGTGTGTCTGATCTCCACTCGAGATAAAGACACATTTATCTATTTGCCGGTTTGCAATTTTTAAGGAGTGTTGAATTTACCTGCGAACAGGTGTATCTACTATATTATACAGTACTTAATTGATTTCCCTAAATACTTTTTCAGTTAAAATTGTCCTAATGTACATGCTTGTGTACCATGAATTGTGCCCTTAAAAACTGTTTACTATGGACATACAATATGTGGCATGATAAACAAACCTGTTCAATGACTGTAATTGGTTGTGACCATCCCGCAAACGAGTAGATTAAAGTACTGGAAAACAAAACAAGGCATCGGGAAGTCATCTTACAAATCGGCAGTGCCGAAAGGGTGCAAATAATTGCAACTGTTTTGTTGCAACAGCAACAAAACAGTTGCAATAAACCATTCCCCAATTACACTAACTTTTAAATTCGAAAGCAATTTTAACACAGTTGGAAAGAGCTTCCTAAATTGAGTGAAAATGTGAAGTTTAGTTGTAAAATATTTAAAAAATGTCTAAAATGTTGTAATGTAAAGTTTGCGAATTTTGTATACTTTTGTATTACGTTTTGTATTTACAGGACTATATTTTCCACATTTTACAATATTTTGCAACCAAACTTGAAAACTGTGTGAAATTTAGGATGCCCCTTTCAGCTGTGCTAATTGATTTTCCGAGTTCAAAAGTTTGTCTAAAGGGAGAATGATCCATTGCAAAAGCTTCAACCGCCTCAAAAATAAATCAGTACAGTAGGACTACCCTATTTTTGCGGCCTTTTTACTTGCTGCGAGAAGTCTGTTCAGCATTCTTACTGGGCAGATAATGCAATTAACAGGCTGGGATATACCATGCGTAATGGAGCATGCGCAGGGACACAAACTACAAAGATTCCATGGACGTGAGAGACCCTGATATCTATTCCCTATAATGGGACAGAACCTCTAGCCTTTCGCCAGAACCGTCATTGTGCATAATTACTTTTCAAAAAAGATTTATTAATTTGAAAAGTGCTCAAGATATTACACTTAAGTGTGAAACAGCCTGGGCCTAGATGTCAAACAGCCCAAACACTCGCAAGTGTAGTCGCAGTTTGTTTTTTTTCATTATATATGGTACAAAATAAGAAATCTAACAGACACTCATTACACAGTATAGCGTCCAGTGTTATTTGCATATCCTATAAAGTTGAATATCTCTGCAAAAATTCTACCAAAGAAGTTATATTTTTTAACAGATCCTGAATCTTCAAATCCAACTGGCGCTTGGAATACAAATTAGTAATTAGGTGAAAATTACATCACCGGAGCATTGGCGCGCTTGCAAGCGAAACCATTCGCTCGCTCCCTTATTTCTCAAGCGCGGTTTGTTTACCGCGAGCAACTTGTGGCAAGTGTAGGTCATGATAAGTACATTTAGTTTATATTGAATAATACTCCTCACCTTGTTTTAATGTTCCAAAGCTGCATAGTTCCCTGTTTGCTTCCTAAAAGTACTTTATTTAGATACGTACTGGGATGCATGATGGTTGTTATCTCAAATACTGTTACACCAAACTCCAGTTCCAAATACAACTCTAAAAACAAAATACCAAAAAAATAATATTGGACAAGCCATCGCCGATGTTTGTGTCGCATACTGTAATTGGAATGGTCACGGCTAAAGAGGATGGACAAGAGATAGATTTTTAAAACGGCAGCTGTTTTTCCAAGATTCTTATAACACGAAGCAATCAACAACCAGACATTTACATAACATTTCTAAACTTCACCGTAACCCTTACCTGAACCTAACCTGATTTAAGAATGTTATAAACCTCTGGTTCTTGTTTCGTTTTCGTTCTTCAGAATCTTGAAAAACAGCCGCTTATCAACCTAGCGATTGTTGATAACCTACCTCTTCCATTCCCATTAGCCATGCATTGACAATTTGGACAGTCGGTAGCAACTTTAATGGTCGGTAGCATTATTTATCTCATTCTCAAGACTTTGATTTTGTGTTTTAAAATTTCAAATAATCGAACTCCTGACTGCCACTCTGACTCTAACTCCAACCCAATTCGTAGAAAAGTGAAATAAGTACAAAAAGAAGTTTGACGAACTTTAGCATCAAGATTCGAACGCCTGCCTGATGTACTAGAAATCACACGCCTAGACGACTAAGCTAACAACACAAGCTTGCTCAAAACCGACAAAACAATTTGTACTTCACAATAAAACTTTATGCAATCGAGACCAGAGCAATCTGGGAACAAAATCAATGATGCTACTGACCATTAAGGATGTTACCGATCGTCTACGGCTTCTAAATAAGCATTGGAAATGCTCAGGTGAGGAACGAAACTCACCGAACATTCGTTGTTATAAACCACAAGTTCACATCTATTAAAGGAAAAGATCGGAAATTTTCCGCAATCATCTTTTTTTTTTGAAAAAAAAGGCCTCTGCGGAGGTACTACACACGTAAAAACGCACAAGTTGCTACAGACCTGCAAACAAGTTGTAACAAGTCTGTTCACAAGTTGTTGACAAGATGTATTCGCACTGCTTGTTCCGAATTTGTTGGAACAAGTTTGGAACAAGCTGTTGACAAATTGTAACAAGCTTGATGGGACTATCAGACCTGTTACAAGATTGTTCCAACAAGACTGATACAGCATGATATAACAATATTGTTACAGCCTTGTGTTGTCAATCTTGTAACAAACTTGCTACAACAGGATTGTATCAGAGTTGTTAGAACAACCTTGTAACAAGTCTGATATTTTCGCCAAGCTTGTTACAAGTTGTCAACAAGTTTGGAACAACTTGTTGACAACTTTGGAACAAGCAGTGCGAACACATCTTGTTGACGGCTTGTCTGCAGACTTGTTACAAGTTGTGAGATTTTTACGTGTGTACCTAATCAAAAAACCGTATTTGTACCACGTGACAATGTGATTTTTCCTGGCATCGCACGCATATTCCTCAGTTTCAAACCGAAGTTATCACATCGTAATATTAAATTTATCTGACGCGATGTCCCGCGAGAGCTACGCGCACCGATTTAAAGCAATAAAAAATGTTGCTTTTTTAGTCTTGCTAAAACTTATCACTAGTTCAAACTTTCATTCATAGACCCTCCGACTCGGTTGATTCGGCAAAATATTAACCCCCAGTAATGATACAGGATTTCCACTATATCATTCCACAATAACTATCATCTCTTCGGGTTAAAATTTTGCCTAATCACCCTCGCTACGGGTCTATAGACGATACTGTACCTCATATTTGGCTCGTCCAATCAAAATGTTCGATTAGTAGCACCGAGCACGTGTTAATAGTATTTTTCAGCGAATACCATACCCATAGAAAATTCTGACCCTAGGTTTTTCCTCCGATTCTCCCGCAAGAAAGAAGGTTTCTTCCGACTTTCAATCACCCGGCCAAAGATTCGACTTTGAATCACCGGGCGGGAGATTCGACTTTTTTTTTCAAATTCAAAATAGCGGAAGCTCAACAACAAGAAATTGACAAAGAATTCAAAGAAAATTTTTTATGTGTTGAGATGTGATATTTCATACCTCAGGATAACTTTTCATCGAATCCCCCTCATTGCAGGTATATCACTGATAAATACCCCCCCCCCCTCCCCCACAAAAGAAATTGTAAAATTTTAATCTAGACTATTCTTAACGTATTCGGTCAGCCTTTCTAGAGTTGTTTCAAGTTAAGTTTGGGCAAGGAAAATATTTTAACAATTACATTTTTGAATTCCTGAAGCTTTTTCCTTACCAGTAGACTTGATCTCCCAAATTTTCAAACAGTTATTTTTATCAACAGATAGTAAGTGGTGCGCAAAAGGAAGAAGAAGGTGAACTTCTGTTTCATGGCCAACATATTCGCAAATCTAAAAGACACGAGTCGGCAATGATTAGAAATACGTTAAAAGTACTACAAACAAAAGTATATTGTTTTCAGCTACTCGCTATCTATTGAGGAGTAGATAGTAAATAAATCAGCCAATCAAATTACAGCATTTGCAACTCTTATTATTATTATTATTATTATTAATTAGTTCTCCAAGCATTTGGTTTTTCAGATTAATATACATGTAAATTATATCTTAATTATTTTATTGTATATTTACAGTTTGAAATCGTTAAAATTAGATAAATTCATTAAGATTTTAAGAGAAAAAGTTCAAGCAGATAGTTATAAAAATTACTTTTAAAGTCTTTACAATTGTCATGTACAGTAATGTTACAAGGTAGAGAGTTCCACAAAGAAACTGCTCGGTATTCGAATGTTCGTTGTCCGGCCGCCGATCTATAATATATATTTAGTTTTTGTTTATTTCTGGTATTTCTATCGTGTAAAGATAGTCTCTCCTGAAAATATGAATTGAGATAGTCAGGGGCTAGTCCATTCAAACATTCGAACGTTAGAACGCCAACAAAGTATTTTAACATGTCTGAGACAGGCAACCAATTCAGTTGTTTGAGAATTGGAGTAATGTGCTCATATTTTTTTGTTCCTGTGATTATTCTCGCCGCGAAGTTTTGCACTTTTTGTACTTTTTCTATGTCCTTCTTGGTGGTACTGGACCATACGTTTGAGCAATAATACAATTTGGAAAATACTAGGTGTAGAAAATACTACGTGTTATACACTATACGTCAACATGATATTCCATACGAGAATGCTTGGTGTGGAAAAATCACTCCAGCAACATCTCTGAATGCTTGCAGTGCGAGGGAGGTTGATTTGGAGAGAATAATACAAGAATATAGTAAAAAAAACATGATACTTGATATTGGAACACATCCAATGTTTGATACAGACAGAACTTCGAAAACACTTGCATTCATAATTGTAGACCTAATAAGGTTTCTTCATCTAAGATTTACTTTTCTTGATTTCTTTCCTGAAACTGGCAGATTAAATTCGGTGGTACTCAAACATCCACTCTGTACTGTAGTGGTCGTAACTGACTCCTCGAGCGATTAACCAATAAGTTAACTGTTCAAATCAGATTACAAAATTCTTTAGTTTTTATGAACAACGTAATCTTTATCTTGTATTGCACGACCGTAGAAAGCTCGAAGCGTTTTGGAAAACACGTAATGCAGCGGTTTCGTAAGGCGTTAAATATTGGAAGTTGTACTGTCTCGTATTTTTTTCTCCACGCAAATAAACGAATATACGGATATGTTGTTATAGAATATAAAGTTTAAAAGATCTTTCCAACTAGGGAACAAAAAATGTTGTCATATACAAGAATTTTTTACACAACCGACCCCAGCAGAGCCTAAAATAGTTTCAAAATTTCTCAGTACCAAATTCCCGAAACAATCACCTTCGATCGGAAAATTTCAAATTTTGTTGGATTTTTTTTAAAATTTAGTTTTATTCATCCGTTGGTTAAATTCATTAACTGGAAATTATTTTATTCCCAAATTTCTAATTAACTTGCCTGGTGACTATGAAACAACTCCATAAGTACTGGAATTTAAATTACACTTTAGTTTCTAAGTGATAGTTTTAATACTGTAATTTCACTATAAGAATGCTCTTGAAAATATTCGAATATAGTTCATCTATAATCTAACAGAAATCTAAAGGAAATATTGTTGAACTGTTGTTGTTGTCAACGTGAATAATTAATAATTTATATTTCGATTCAAGCAAATTTGCTTCATTACTTGCAATATCACAAATGATCAGTTTGTTCAACTCATGTGCTTTGTGACTACTATTTTGCATACGACAGCCAGACAGTGTAAAACATGTATACTTCTAGCAGACTATAATTGACTTCCAAAGAAAAAAATAACTAGACAAAATTTCTAACCACGTTAGAAAAAATAGATTTTGGTTGGAAAACTGTGGGCCACTGGCCATTATTTAAGGCTCTGATTCCAGAAAGCTATTACAACAAGAGGCAGAGAGGGTAGTCCAGTTAGAAATATCATACCCATGATCTGTTATCATAAATAATGTATCAATAAATGGCAACACCGAAATGAACATATAAATATTATTGCAAGCATCACAAGAACATCACAAGAACATCACAAGAGAACCTGTTTTCCTCTTTTCCATGCTTTGATGTTATTTGCTGCAGCTGTGATAACGAGTTCACTGTGAGTGGTGATACAGTTGATTGAGTCGTTTTGGGGTGTACCTTAAAAAAAATTAAACAAACCCCACACCATGAATTAATGCATAAAGGACCAAAACTGCTAAGAGGAATATTCAATTTTAAAACAACGAATTTCTTACCAACAAAAAGCAAATTCAACTTCTTGCACTAGGAGAAAAAGAGAGGAGATTTTATAAGTACTCCGAAGATCAATAAATATTTCCATCAAAAATATTTTCACCATCCTATTCTATTTTTAAGATATTCTATAACTATTTGCCAAAATAACTTTCCCAAAAATGACTGTGACATGGGCAAATACGTCGAATTTCGAGGAGTACTTACATGAATATAGATTGAGATAATTCATTGAATTTAAATATATTTGTCTGCATCAACTCAGATTGAGTAACTGAGTTCATTTCATTTTTCATTCCCAATCAACCACTTGATCAAGAAGGAGATTTTGATCCATAAACTGGTGTGGAAAGTTCTATGGGACAAGCATTGCTAAATTTTCTCATTAAATTTTTATCAGACTCATCAAAATGCCAAATACAAATTTTTCTTCATTTCAGCAATAGATTACATGTGGTATACCATGTATTAGTCTCTATTTTATACCTACTGTTATTATTTTTGCTGGTTGAATTATTTGCTTCAATATATGAACAAATCAAAAACCACATATTTGTTTCCTGACAACAAAAAACTTACAGCTTAGTAAGCAGAGACAACCTGACCATTGAGGCTGGACAGTAAATTCTGATTTTGAAAATAATTAATTTTTTATACATACTCAGAAAAAAATATTGGAGAATATGCCCACCTTCAAACTCACATAATTTTTTTTTCATATATACCTTAAATATGTTTTAAATATATAAATCTATTTTCAAACCATGACATAATGATTAATGAACTCCGATGGGAAGGATGTTTTTCTAGTACATAGTAAAGGGGCATACTGACTTTAATCAGTTTGACAGAAATACCAACATTTTGATTTTTCAATTTGGTTGATATGTTTACCTGCTAATTATTCAACTTTTACACATTTTCTACTTAACTGGCTAACTATAAAATATTCTTTTTCCAGCCACAATGACATAACCGAGCTATTGTAAGGTTAACCCCATGGTGCAAACTCGACACCATGAAGGCAGAGATGTGCCAATATTTACTATATATAATTACATATCAAATAAGATTTGTTAAATGTGTATGCTAGAGATATCTGTCTTTGATTGCATGGACTGCATTCTGGGATAGTGTCTTTTTAACTTCACAACTGAAACATTAACATTAATGTGATTTTCACTTGTACATTCAAGGTATAAGCAACAATAAACAACTACTGTTGCCGGTGCACATAGATAAGGGTAGTGTGGTCCAAAGTACATGAAAGATATAGGTTCTTTCACAACCTGAATTCAAGTAGTGAATGAACCTGACAGTACACCTTTCATAACCTATAAACAGACCTTCACTTGACAGAAATTGACACTACACCTAGTGTAATGAAATTACCTTGTGTAATGCAATTAGGAAGATTTTATTTCTGGTTCACATTACACAGGAATCTGTCTAATGCGGACACAGGACCCTGTCGCCAAACTCAAACATACCTATAAATTATCAGTATCAGTAGACTATCAAGTAATCAAGTTTCACAGCTGTTAAATACTTACATTATAAAGATGAAATGATTTTCCAACAACGGTAGCAACGAAACTTTCATTTCTCAGAGCTTGTAAAGCAAGAGGGACACCGTTTGATACATAACCCAGCGCGCGAAATGGAGAAAACAATTGACTGCCTGTAATACTCATTCCTCTTGCACCCGCCATCTTGGAAAAACACACGTGCTCGCGTCCATGTACTCAGTGGACAACCGGGGGGGAGACGCAGATGTGATTGAACTGTGTCTTATTGAAAAATTTCCTGTCTAACTGTGCTGGGCTTTTTAGCTTTAATAATCACACTTTTGAATGTATATATTTTGTTTTTAGTTTTATTTGCACCATTTAAAGATCTTATGGGCTGTGGCTTTGTACAGTGGCGGATCCAGGGTAAGTCAAAATAAATTATAGCAGCTCAATTTTAAATTCAAAATAGCTTTATAACAATGTCATAGGTTATGAATTTCAAAAGAATAATATCTAACCAATGAAGCTGCTTTGAAGGTATTTTAAAATGTAAATATATCCTAGAATGAGCTGTGGTAATTTATTTTGACTTACGCTAGATCCGCCACTGGCTTTGTACCTATGGGCTGATGATTTTTTGCGACTTACTTGTCTCTCTCCCCCCCGTATATACAATTCCGAATGTGTTTTAATTTGCATGATGGGATGTAGAATAAATTTCGCAACACGCTCACACGCATCCTTATTTTACTTTTGACAACTGATAAAGTAGCCGGGTTTTACGACACCTGCGTTGAACGTACTTAATTTACTACGAAATACTGTTATCTGTCTATAATATTATAATGATTTGTTGTATGTGGTATTAGCCTGTCAGATATACGTATCGATGTTGGTGATTTTTCGTGTTGAATGAATTTTGTGGCAACGAGAAGGCTGTGACACGTTTTATTTTACACGGACGCATTGTGCCTGTTGTTTTGTTTGGAATACGCATCACCGAAACCGAAAAAAATCGCAGGAAAGTACAAGGCATTAGTTGGGTATAATGCTTGTTAATTCATCATTAAAAGTGATTGCTTTGACGACTTTATTTTGGTTTTCTGCGATGGTACTAATGTTTATGTCGCACGACGATTTTACACGGAACTCATTGGAAATGCTCAATGCTCCAATGTATCACAATGACGACTATAAATTCATGCATAAAGTCGGAGTAGAACCTCTTAAGCCAATTAACCATGATATAAAATACCCGTGGCAGCAAAAGGGAGTAAATATTTCAAGACAGTATAGAAAGAACTCCGGTTACTTAGCCAGTTTGTCTAAGAAAGTAGGAAAACTAATACACGGCAATCAAAAAGCGTTGTACGACAATAGTAAAATAAAAGAGACAGATCCGTACGCTTTAGGTGCTATGGGAAAGGCAGCTTATCTCGATAATGAAGAAGATAAAAAGTTAGCACAAGATCGTTTCTCTGATCATTCGTTTAACTGGGTTTTGAGTGATAAGATTTCACTTGATCGGACTTTAGATGATTACCGTAGCGCAAGGTGAGTATTATCACTTGTGTAAATATATATTCTTATTTAAGTATAAACAATGTTTACAAACAATTGCCCTATTTTACAATCTGACATTGTACTGTCAGATATTCTGTCAGATAAAGTATGAGTGAATGGCTGGGAATTGTCATTGCGATTTCCGGTTCGTGAAAGTTTCTCTGTTAATTATGAACTCTTTTTCCTCATTCAAATGTTTATATAATTTTATGTTTACAAAACAACTTCCTTTATGTTGAACTGTAGTAGGAGCTACACTATCAGCCATCATCAGTGGTGATGCTATCAGTGTATCATCCTCCAGTCTAGTACACAAGTTTATAGTTATACTAAAAACCCAGGTTGTCAATGTCAAAATATTAAAGCATACAAGCAGCAACAAACAAAAATATATTTTCTGCAGAAAGCACAAACGGGGCTCTGTTTGGGGGGGGGTGTTCTAATGTTGCCATTCTTAATTTCAAAACTTGCCATGTCACATTTTGAGTTAATGTGTATGTCATGATTTCACATGATTTTCAGTTGACATGCAGGGTGTATCAAAAAAAAGTAATCAAACTTTGCAGTGCTCTAGCGCGTTCATTATACAATCTACAGAAATCATTCTTTCGCAGGCGGAAAGACCAGGCTTTTAGCTTTCGATTGTCATCATTTTTATGAAATTTGGAGAAAGATTGGGCAAATACGAATCAAATGAAAATAGCCAGTCGAAATCGCATATTTTCACCATTGGGAATTTATTGAAAATCTGTTGAAATTTAAGCCCATTAGGGAATTAAATTACAAAATTAATTGACCAATTTTAGCTTAGGTAGTAAACTTCCTGCATTTTATTAGTGATGTTAATTGTTTCTCGTGACAGATAGATGATTAATGAAATTTTCTTTTCTTATTCGCTGCGCTAGTAATGCTCAGAGGTGAAAATATGCGATTTTGATCGGCTATTTTCATTTCATTCGTATTTGCCCAATCTTTCTTCAAATTTCACAAAAATGATGACAATCGAAAGCTAAAAGCCTGGTGTTTCCGCCTGCGAAAGAATGATTTCTGTAGATTGTATAATGAATGCGCTAGAGCACTGCAAAGTTCGATTACCTTTTTTTTGATACACCCTGTATATGCTATTTTTTCAGTTTTTCTTTCTAATGTGGGCAATTTGCTGTTGCAATTTTAACCAACATTGATGTTGGCTGTTGCTATTTTAGATCTTGCATGTCACCGTTTAAATAACAGTGTCTCAATAAATACTTGTGAGTTAAACAAAAGATATAAAACAAAGAGGCATCAATGTGCAACATGGCATTGACATGAGCACAAGCATAAGACCACAAGCATTAAGCTGTGGTAGGGCAAAGACAATTCAATAGAAAATTCTTTCTGCTTTGTCTTTTCAAACCTCTGTCAATGAGTTATCCTTTGTTATTTTGTTTATGCTTATCTTGTCAGGAAGGATCAGGCTTTATGCTTGTAGTTTCCACCAGGTGAATTGGTTAAAATGGATTAACAAACAAATTTGCCCAAAATGAAACGGGCTTAGTTTATGTTTATGATTATGTTAATAGTCCGATGCTTGCGCTTATGCTTAATGTTGTCGGTTTGTATCTTGGCGATGCAGCCATTTTTTGTGTTAGACAGGTAATGCACATTTGTATAATTATGTATATATTACCATAACTGCAGCATTATTATTTTTGTAGTAACAGCATGTTGCCAGTAACAATGTCCTTTAGGTGGAGGATAGACCTCCAACATAGGGGACAAAAAACAAACTTTACCTAGAATATATGTTACTTATTTGAATGACCATATATATTTTTCAGGTAAGCTTATATATAGATATATGAATGGATCATATAAACACATCAATGAAAGTCCAACAACATCTTCCTTCATTTTTAACCTATTTGTTGAGATTAAACTAATTCAGCAAATAAATCATAAAAAAATGCGGGGGGGGGGGGGCTGTATACTGCAGGCTCACAAAATCTAAGTATGTGCCTAAATATTCATATTTGAGCCTGCAGTATAAGTTCACCAGTAATTACAAGATGCATTTAGTGCAAAATCGTAACATTCAGCTCATCAGTGATAAAGTTTACCCAATAGTAAAAACAGGGTGGCTAGTTTTAAAACATTGTTGTGGCACACAGCACACAACTAACTTATTACAACCTCTTACTACCTACATTAAGCCATAGTGATACAAGTTTCGAGATATTATTTGGGAAATTTGTTTCCTATAAATGTTAATTTCTTTAATTTAACTTGTTGTTAAAATAATATAAATACCTTTTGTGGATCAATATCGACCCAATTTTACACTTGCACAAATCTTAAAACATTGCCTTGACTGGAAAAATAATATTTTTTATACTGAAAACATGTCTAGAAAGCTTTTGTTGTCAAAAAGTGTTTGAATTTCTTAGGAAACACTTTTGCCTCCTGGCTAGCAATGTTCCGCCATTTTTTAACTTTATGTATAAACCATTTTATTTTTTGCGCTAATAATTGCCAGCAGACTACCTGTAAGTATTATCAGTCGCGGTACTTGCAAAAGAGGCGAATCAGTATCAGATACGTATTTCTCCGATTTCTAAATACCTTGAAATGCAATAAAACATGCATTATGTTGTGTTGCAGACGAAAACACTTTAAGTCAAAGTTTTTTAAAGAACTCCGAAACAATATCCAGTATAAGTATTTTTTTAATCTAAGTATCGTTTTTTTACGCGTAGCATCTAAAAAATATATTATATACCATTCGTCAAAGTTCTTCTTTTCATGTGTTTCATTGGTGGAGAGCGTATCACGTGAGACTGTCGAAATTAAACTGCCTCCTTCGCATCAGGGCGCAAGGGAGACAATGCATTATATTCCATTGAATAATTGAACAAAAAAGTCACGTGCACCATCACGTGAACACGCGATCTTTGTACAGAATTGACATTTTGCACAGAATTAAATTGGACGTTTTTTAGAAAATTATTAAAATATTTCATGTATTTTCGTATGAAGTTCACTGTATTTTTTCTCTCTTTTGACGATTATATATTATATAGTAAAATACTTAGTCTTGGGTCAACAAAACGTACTGTTTCCCTGAGTCTCAGTCGATAAGTGTTAAATGTTTCCACCACAATGTTTTCTTGTTTGACTAGGGTTTAAATAGTGAATGCTGTGAACAAATGTAAATCAGAACTTCAACATTTTTATAAGGAGTTGGAAGCTGATTAGTTTCCTGTCTGCAGCTAACCAACTATCGTGTGTTTCCTATTTTGCCAGCTGACAGGTGTTTGTTGAAGATCAACAAAAAATCCTGAAAGTATGCATGTTCAACTGACAGAACATTTCATATTACGCAATGAAACCAAACAATCATATACTTTGTAATATAAATAAGTCCACGCTTAAATTTTTATAAAATTGTTGGATTAGGATAAAAATTCCTTCATTTTATTAAAAGGCATGCGCACAAGTGCCAAAATGGTCCAATTTCCAAACCATGACATAATGGCGGACGATTTTGTGCTTCTCAATGTATGTTCTCACTTACCGGGTGGAAATTGCCGGCCGGCATTAGTCCCCTGGTTCTATGATAAAAACAAAAATATTTCCTGGATAATGCTCACCTCATAATACACTATAACACTAGCCACAAATTGACATTGTTGAAATTATCAATAATTAGCGATGCACGATGTTTTCGATGTTTATGATGCAATAATTGCAATAATGCGTAGAATCGTTTATAGTAAATGACATTAATGACAAGTTGTAGTGCGCAGATGCGAAGCGTCCGTAACATAAAAAAGTTCCTAAATATAAACAATGTTTTAGGTGAATGGTTTGTCGCCATTCTAATCTGGTGAATTTCTGACCACGAAAATTCTCCGGTCCTTGGCCCGCGCCCTATTGCCCAGTCCGCTCCTGAGCCGATCATATTAATGTAAAAATTAATCATAGAAAGTTCGAAGCTGTTCAGTCGAACTTGAAGGATGATCTTGTTACGCTCGCTGCTCTGATTGTATTAAAACTAATACAAAGCCCAATCGAATTGCATTCATGAACTTCTTGACTCTTGTTTCTTTTAGTCATGAAGGGTAATGGGGATTTAATGCTGAAGCGCAGCTCCTTATATACACGAGAAATGCCAAGGAGGGAGAAATATTATTGTAGCAAATAGCTATACCCTCATCTCTATTCAGAGCCTGCTTGATGACTCGTACGATGTACTCTGTACCATGCGGGGAGTGTTAGAAAGAGTATCTGGGTCAGATGAGACGCTGGTCCAACAGTCTAAAGGAACATGAATAAAAAAACCGTTTCAATGGGAAATCAGCTTTGCTGGTACATGTATGCGATACTAAACACGCGATTGCGTAGGGTGATTCTAGAATCATTCCCACCAGCAATCTTTGTGGCCAAAGACGGTAGCTATTTGCCACAAGAATGCTTCTACTTTCTTGGCAAGTGATGACATCTCTCAAGTGTGTGAGAAGCAGCGCTGCAATATCAGATCACCGCTGATGAAGACACTAAGCTTAAACACAACTGGGGTAGCTTGGGTCACATGGTTATTGCACCTGGATGCCGTGAACAAAAAAAATTGAAGGCCAGATATTGATTCTTAGGTGGCTAGTTTATTTTTTGGCAGCGATAGGAAGTCCCACGCGTCATGCTCTATACTATGTTGTAGGGTCTGATACAATCCTTAATCCGGTCGCCTTCCGCACATAAAATATTTTACAACGAAAACAACAATCTAGTTATGGTTACAGCGGCCAAATATATCGTATGTAATTAGCATTAACCAATCAAATATACTCTTGCTAGAAATAGGCCAATCATTGTTACAACCGAAATCCGGCTGTAATGGCACAGACCTTTAACGACCTTATCTAAATAAAGGCTTGATCGCAGGTTAGCTATTGGACACTCGTGCCAAAAACTATTCGACATGTTCCATATTGTTTGCCATTTGAATATTCTGTGAATGTTCTAGATAGTTATTCCGGAGCGAAATTTTGTCAAGTGCAGGACTCTAATATGCGCCAGATTCTAATGCGTGTCTTATGTATATCTTTATAAAATAACGCGTTTAATACGCGCGCTCTGATTGGTCAATAGCCGTGTTTAGATTAGGCTATGCAAACACGGACATTTGAATTTTTATACCATGGAAATTAAAGTGTTGCTATTTTATATTGTTGTTATTTTAATAAGTGTTGTTATTTTATTCCGTGTTTGGAAGGCCTGACCCAGACAATTTAGGTATCACCCTCCTTTAGCTCGAGTTTTTCAAACTTTCCTCAGTTCTTGCAAAATCTCAGTTGGATCAGGCCATCCAAGAACAGAATCGATTAGGTATTTATATTATTATATATTCCTAGCACAGATGATAAGTGAAAGAAAAAAAAATGAAACAGAAATTAAAACGTCCATGTTTTGTTGACAGGTGTAAGGTGAAGCACAACCAGTACCCAGAAAAGTTACCAACAACAAGTGTAATCATATGCTTTCATAAAGAACGACTTTCTGTATTATTACGTACAATCCATAGCGTTATTAACAGAACTCCACCGGAATTGTTGGCGGAAGTTATCGTTGTCGATGATTTCAGTGAAGATGGTATGTAAAAGTACATAATTATATCCTTTATATGAGGTTTTAGTGTTATGCTACTTTTTGGCACCGACCAACTCCAATGTAAGTACGCAACTGGTTCAAGACTTCTCTCGTCTAGGATAACCTAGTATTCAAGTTGCATTTTCTTTGTTGGATTACTTGTATTGTACTAAATAAAATTACTCAGCTGTTGATGAAAACTAGTTTGTCAAAAAGTTGTAATTCGTGCGTTTTACACATACTTTAGCACATCTGACAAACAGTTTATGTCATGCTAAGTGTAGTACGAACAGAATGCATAATCCACCAAAGTGGACGGGTTTTCCTTATTGGAAGCACTTAGCATTAAAATTTAGTCATGCATATATAATATAGTACATAATATGTGTAGTTAATGATGCTCGATTAAATGTGTTTCAAGCTGGCTTTCATCAACAAATTATTTTAGTTTTGGAAATTGATTTTGAAAAAGTATTCTTGGTCTAGAAAAGTGTCAGGCAGTTGCCTATATCCCCCGTACGTGAAAAAGGCAATTTTTCCTTGAGAATTTTTATTTGCTCGTTTGTAATGCCAAATTTGACAATTTTTCTTTCAACAGGGACCTGTACATGTCAATAAATAAACTTTGTGTAAACAAAATTGTTTGTCTCTACGGGCTTTACACCATTGAAAAAGCGTATGAAAAGAACCGTAGAAAGGACCTGAAATTAAGGTATAAATTGGTTTTCAAAAAGCTATTCTGAAACTGATTTTGAAACATTTTACAGAACGTCTTGCCAAGCCACTCGACGACCATGTGGCGAATATGGCAAAAGTCAAAGTGTTAAGGAACACAAAACGCGAAGGACTGGTGCGAGCGCGGTTACGAGGTGCACGCGATGCTCGTGGAGATGTTCTCACGTTTCTAGATTCGCATTGCGAAGCAACTCCGGGCTGGGTCGAACCATTGCTAGCACGTATTGCAGAAGATGAAAGTAATGTTGTTTGTCCTGCTATTGAGGTACTTAATGCTGATACATTTGCCTATCAGGCTTCGCAGAATGCTGAACAAAGAGGTGGATTCAACTGGGATCTTTTCTTCAAATGGAAAGGCATACCTCCAGCAGAACAAAAACTTAGAAAAGACGATTCTGATCCTATACGGTAAGTACAATAATTATTTAGTAATAAAACAATTAGACACTGGAGTATATTTCCGCCATTCATCATTCGTGTTAGCATTGGTGCTTTGAGTTATCAATGGGTTGGACAACATTGTCAGTGTAATGGCATAAACATAGTGTCCGCGAATTTCCGGCGCAGTTGAAAACTTACCAGACAAATCTTAAATGTGTCAATGAGAAAATGTGACTGGCACTTAATCTACACCGGTTCCGGTTGTCAAGATTCGTGATAAGCACATGTCAATCCTATTTTCACTATCATGTATTAATTGAGGAACTCTATTTGCAGTACACCCACAATGGCAGGAGGATTGTTTTCAATAGACAGAAAATATTTCTTTCACATTGGATCTTATGATGAAGAAATGGATATCTGGGGAGGAGAGAATCTGGAACTTTCTTTTCGCGTGAGTAAACCTCTGCTATACATAAATCTCGTAATTGACAACTTTTTGCTTTTTATTAACATATGAAAAACATTATGGCTGGCATTGTTCAACCCGGAATGATTTCTGACTCATGTAGACAAACCTATGTTTTTCAATAGGAATAAGAAAATGAAAAATGCATACGGTTCTATGGAACAGTTTGATTTTATTTTTTGATTTGACTAAAGTGACACTCCCCTGAAGGGGCTTTTCAGTGACAGTGATAGCTACGTATATATACATATATAACAATTAATATGGTTATTATTTTGCTCTAAATGTACATATGAATTAAAATAGAATTATTTGAACAATAAAAAAGTGCAACGCACTTTACAACAGACTCGACAACAGTGAAATAGATATCAACATCATCAACAACGACAGCCAAAATAACAACAGTAAAACATTTCAGTCCTTATTCGACGCGGTTGACACCGTTTAGCCAAGATTGTAGCGAGATTAAATGTTTTCACTTAAAAAGTATTGTTATGTTGAATGAACTTGTAACTTGACTTTCGATACAGCATCGAGAATGGAAAATAATTTGGGAAAATGATATTAAAACTGTTCACGACATTTGTCGTTGAAAGTCAATTTCCACTATCTTGGCTTCACCCGACCATAAGACTTTTTCCTGAAGTTTTCATTACAGTAATTTATGGCGTTCATTGGACGGGGGAACCTTTACGAAACATGTACGTTGCAGTTTATGCACAACTGAATGTACATCTTTTAAAGAATTTGACTGTCTGGTTTGCCAAAAAATGGAATCATCACGAGACAAGGCTAGCTGTACGAAGGGTGTGCTCACATGAATCCTGATTGAGTTTAACTCCAGAGCGAGATCATTGTTGTATTTGCATGCATGAATCCAGAATTCGTCACAACGCATTCCGCATTGAGTTCCATTCCATTCTTCATTCCCGATCTAACAACGCTCGATCCGGAATAAAATGCCCGTTCAAAGTAAACTTTGAGATTTTTGGAATGAAACTCGGAATGAAATTGCCATTCATTATGAGTGAAATAAATATTGCTTGCAAAATAAGAAGTTACATTCATTTACTTGAATGTATAAGTGCTAAGATCACCGAAGAAATAAGAAAGTTGGCATAAGAATTGGGAACAAGAACAACAGTTTCAATCCTGAGTCAGGTGTCGATTTTACGCAATTTTTCATTCCACAACTCAATTTGTAAACATGGATTACGTACGAAGTTTCAATTGTGATTGAAATCCAATCCGGACTCATGTAAACTACTCCTAATTTCAGAAGATTAGGTGTTGTTTTAACAGATTAACCAGTTGTTGTTGCTCATATCTTCTCGACTTTTTTATCCAAAACGGCTGTAGTATTGTTTTCGCGCCATCATAACTAAACTGACTCGTGTCACACTTTTGCATTAGGTGTGGATGTGTGGTGGGAGACTGGAAATCATCCCGTGTTCACGTGTTGGTCACGTGTTTCGTAAAATCACCAGTCCATACAAATTTCCAGACGGCGTCGATAAAACGTTGAGCAAAAATTTCAACCGTCTTGCTGAGGTGTGGATGGATGAGTATAAAGAATTGTATTATAATAAGAAACCGCAGAATCGAAATCGCGATTTTGGTGATATAACTGAAAGAAAAAATATCCGTGAAAGATTAAAGTGCCATTCGTTCAAGTGGTATTTGGATAATGTTTACCCAGATATAAGAATGCCTGAACTCAATCCACCTGCTCAAGGGGAGGTAGGTTTATTGTTTTCATTGTCTTCTGCCTATAGTCCGCTAGTCAAATTGCGATGTATGTTGTCGAAAGATTGCTAAATATCGATGACCGAAAAACGTTTCCCGTTTCCAACATTTCGGGGAAAACGATTCTTCTTTCATGTTACGAGTCACGAATATACCGTCTTTTATCTTATTACCAATTTGGAACTGGGTTCAAAAACAGAACATTCGCGTGATCGTAACATAAATGTATAACCGGTTAATTTACATACCAGGGAATATAAGTTCATTTGGCTTGACAAGTATCAACTCCCTGCTAAAATGATAAGCAATGGGATAAATGGATGTGCAATAACGCCCCCTGTTGCTTCTTGTGAAAGCATTGTAAATTTTTTATAATATAAGTACGAAAGGAGCGTGCTAGTCATTCAGGGGGGATCATCTAGTCACACTTTTCAAGGTTCCTCTGTGGTAACTATTACCCTTGTGATTCATCTCTCAATGCTTGATAAAGGAGTTAGGAACTAATTTCAACCAACAGCGGAATCCATTGATGACGAATCGAGATTCGGAATTTATTATCTGAGAATCACTTTCCCTGACAGTTTTTGTAACATCACAAACAAATTCAAAAAGTCTGTTTTCTTTCCTGTTGGGAAGAGCTGTGAAGCAACGTTTTCGTTATGGTTCTTAGTATTAAATGTTCTACAGTATAATATCTCTTCTCACAAAAAGTATCAAGAATTGAACTTGCAAAAAATTACGCAAGCGCCTACTGTTTGTTTCACGACAGAGGAAAGGACCTTTTTGCTGTTTCAGAATTTCATTTGTTTTCTATAATTACTAGGTTTTATTTGATTTTTTTCGAAGGTCCGTAACCCTGAAAGTAGTTTATGTCTCGATTCTCTGGGGATGAAATCTGGAAATAAGTTGGGCTTGTATAGCTGTCATGGTCAAGGAAATAATCAGGTATTTTACCTAAAATATGTGCTTTGCAGATCGTTTTTACGAGTTGCGTTATCACGACGCAACCTACCTCCAAAATGTGTTGTTGCTGGCTGAGAACTTAATCAACAGTTTGCAAAATAGTTTGAATAATGTGGTGTTTAATTGCAATATTATGTTTTATATTTCCAGTATTTTATGTTGTCTTCGCGTGGTGAGATATTGTGGTGTTTGATTTAAGAAATATAAAACATTTTCCGTGTTGATATACAGTTATATCAACACGAGTGGAAATTGGAAAAACGAGAATTCCACACAATTTCGAGTTTTTCCAATTTTCACGAGTATTGATATAACTGTATATCAATACGGAAAAAATGTTTTATATTTCTTTTATAATATAGCACAAAGAACTTTAACAGAAGAGTGGCGGGAAATTTTCCGTGTTGGCATAGATTTATATCAACACGGCTCTTAACCAATCAGCGTTCAGAATTTACAAATGCTATAATATAATGTTTTATGTTTCCAGTATTTTGTGTTGTCTTCACATGGTGAGATCTTGTGGGAAAGCGAGAATTGTGTTGATAACTCTAAATACGAGCCTGGTGGCTCAGTTGAACTCATTCCGTGTCACGGTATGGAAGGAAATCAGAAATGGGTTCATGACCGTAAATCCGTAAGTATTTCATTTAATTTTGTTTTACTCTCGATTTCAGTTTGCTTTTGAAAAATCACTTCGAATGTTCGTTTGTAAGTTCAGAATGTTCGCTGCAAAGTTCCAATGTTTGTTTTGAAGTTCGTTCCGAGTATTTACAATGATTGGACAGTGAGCAATTTGATTAGCTGACTTATTATGGCAGCCAATCAGAACTTGCCAAGCTGGCTCATCGTAAATTGTCGGAACGAACTTCAAAACAAAAATTTGAACTTTGCAACGAACATTCCGAATTTACAAACGAACATTCGAAGTGATTTTTCAAAAGCGAACTGAAATCGAGAGTAATGAGTATGGTTCAAACGCCTTACCCTGGTTTAGCTGTAGTAGTAATATGTATTAATCAATTAACTTTTTGTCATAAACATATCCCGCTAACAAAAGAGCACACCAACCGCTCCATTGTTATTGCAGCGATCAGTGGAAGTGAAAATACCAAGCACGCAGTGTGCTTGCCAATCCGCGACGGGGATTTGACTCAAAGCCCGTTTTCCACTTGGCGAATTTGTTCGCGCGACACAAAGCGAGAACAAGAATTCGACAACGTGATTGGTTAAAATTGGTTAGCGAAAAAAAATGCCGCGAACAAGTGGGAACCGTTCCTATTTTTTTCTGTTTGCGCGAACAAATTCGCCAAGTGGAAAACGAGCTTAACGACTCTGTGCGCTTAGTATTTTAATTGCGACTGATCTTAAGAAAACTGAAGACAATAAAGCACGTGGGCTCGAGGCTGAGGCCGCATAGTTTTATGTGCTTGCTGGCTGTCGTCTTTACAAACTTTGAACGTTTTTAAGGCGCAGTGTCAGACAATTTTGAGCAATTCTTACACTTGTAAACTTTGCACAAAACTGAAAAAGAATGGTTGTGTAAGCACGTAATAAGTCAGCAGATGCAAAAACTTTGTGCGTAAGTACGGATGATCATGATTAACTGACGACTAAGTTGATTGCATTGTCATTTTTAAATTTTTCGTTGGCAAACAACAAAAAATTCACGCTTTGATAAATTGTGGCAAGATTTTGTCTAAATAATGCTGCATGTTGTTCAATGTGTTTAATATTTTTCTCATTTATGATGTACATATTTTGGAAGCTTTTGGTAAAAATACCGTGACACTGCCCTTTTAGGCATATTGTGTAATATTTTATTACATTTTAAATAGGGCACAATCAAACATGGTGTTAGTGGACAATGTTTGGATCGTGGTCCTTCCATGCAATCTAAAAACCCAGTAGTAAATCCCTGTAATGGAAGTCCTTCACAAGTTTGGGTTTTCTCAAGATATAAAACTGAAAAAACAAATAGAAAATAGACAATAATTATTATAGTATATTTAAATTGAATTTTGTAGTTTTGGTTATATTCATGGAGTAAATACAAAAATCGCCTCCTTGGGATCATCGGTGTGTTTTTGAGGTCAATGTATTTTAAATTGCCTATCTTGCTGCTGTAAAATAGTACATCATATATGCTCATCACTCCCGATGATCCTCGTAGTCATTTGATTTATCGTCATTGCAGACGAATACTTCAAGTTTATACAATTTACACTTTTATATAACGTTTACACATACCATATAAATGCGTTGTTACGTTGTACAACCTGTCTCGCAATTTTGTTGCGACAAGCATTGCACGAGGTAGAATCAGGTTCTACTTTTCGCAACGAATTTTTTAGCAATTGAACAATGTTACATCCCTCTTGCAACTTGTCTCGCAACATTTCTGTCGAGCAGCCAATAAAAACTCGCTGTTTGGAAATAGATCCCAGCCTCTACGACATTGTGAGACAAGTTGAATAGTGTAACAGCGCTTTAGAACCAATTTAAAGGGATATGACAATACATTTTTAGACTATCGATATACAAGCTTTGAAGTAGCTTAACAGGATTAGTACAAAGAAACTGGTCATCCGCCATCTTGAATATTCACAAACATTCACGATGTTACAAGCATGGGAAATACTTTGTTTTTTGAAGAAGCAATTAGCATTACAGTTAATTCAAAGGTTCTTATCAACATAAGCGAAAAAAGAAGGCTGAAAGAGCATGCCCGTTGAAGAAACTACTGCAGAAACCTAAACAATGACTAGAAAGTTTAAAAAATTATGAATACACCGAATTAAGCTTCGCGTCTAATTCCTGTATAAGCATGTTTTTTGACGTTGCTGACTGGTTGCAAAGTACTTGGTAATATATACAGTATAATTTTAAGAGGCCTTTGCGTCTCAATCATAAAAAGATGTGCTTTTGTGCCTTTAACACTTCTGATGAGTAATATACGCGTTGTTCTATTCTTTGTTGACACTGACATTAGTGTTAAGGTTTCACAACGGCAGTAGGTAGTCGTCTATTTTCTCTCATGCCTGGCAATTCTATCCAACGGTCATTACCAATGGTCAAACATTCAACCGAGTTCAGGTAGCCATGTCGCTGATTCCATCCTCCCACGACGTAAACCACTTCATCCATAATAACAGCTGAGGAACCGTACCTTCTGTGTATCATCGACGGCAGCTTCTGACTTTGTCCGGTCACTGTTTCGTACATAATGACGTCATTTAACACCTGGTCATTCTTATCTGCGCCACCGATAACGATGATCATAGTTCTCCAAGTAACTGTCGACATTCCGCAAACGCAATACGGCAACGCTTCAAGTCGTTTGCGTTCATTCTTTGCGAACTCATAGGAGACGACACTATCAATGGCATCCTTGCTTAACCCCGTTAACGTTCCTCCCAGAACAAAGAGTTTGTCGTTCACGAGTTCTGATCCGTGGTTTCGTGTCGCCTGAAGCATTCTAAACAATCGCTTGGAAGAATAGGGCGGAACAACGAGCAACTCGTACACGGCATTCGACGTTTTATTTTCGCTCATGTTCATCCCTCCAATGATGAGCAATCTGTCTTGATAAACTATCAGGGAATGGCTCGATAATTTGACAGGTAGTTTACCTTCAAACATTCTCCATTGCAAAGGATGCTGGTCCATCTTTAAGATCTCTATGCTGTCAGTACAAGCACGACCATCAAAGCCGCCCGACACGATGACGTCTTTGTTAAAAACGCAAGAAGCCGCTTCAACTCTTGGCTGATTCATGGACGGTAGCATTGCCGACATCAATCTTGCTATGTTGTATATTTCCACTGAGTTTAATATCGTACCAGCATAATTCCAGCCACCCATGATTATGATCTCTGGCTCATTGTTAGCTACATAGCCTCTAACTGCTCGTGCTCCGTCGCTCACATTCGCTGCTGGCAGTAACAGTTTTAACATATCGGCCACTGTCTGGAATTCTTGCTTCATTTCTGCTTTCATTTCCGCTTGGGTTCGTCTGATCTCGTCGACATTTCCCTAAATTGTAAATAATAGCAAAAATGGAGAGTTTTAGTTCAACGTTCACGGCAAACGGCCATTCTCGGTGGGTGTTGCAGTGTAGGTGTTAGGGTTAGATTCAGGGTTAGGTGTTAGAGTTGGATTCAGGGTTACAGTGTACGTGTAATTCAGGATTAACCATGTAGCTATGTAGCGTCGTAGCTATGTAGCGTCGTAGCTATGTGCTGATGCAAAAACGAATTCTTCAACGAATCAATCATAAACTGCGTTATGTAGTCAGGCGAAAACGATGCTTGCGCTGTCATGTGAGTTTATATATTCACAACGTAAGCTGAAAAACATAGCTGGCCATGGTGATAAAAAAATCGATGCTACGACCTTTAGAACGCCAGTGCAATGCTCTGGCAACTGTGCCAGCGACGTGGCCGCGTAGCTCAGTTCGCAGAGCATTGGGCTCGAAACGACCTGAGACCTCCAAAGGTCTTAGGTTTGATTCTTGCCGAGATCAGGCGCGTATCTTTCAGCGACTGCCGCAAACATAAACACCGCAAACATAATATCTTACTCACTTTCAACTCCATTACTTTAGCATTTAATTCATCTTGCTTTCTTTCGATTCCTACTAGTTGACCATTCATTGCGTTCAGGTCCTTATTAAATTGATCCTGCCTTGCTTTAATTTGATCTTGACTTCCCTTCACACGGTCCATATCATATTTTATTTTTTCTTGGTTTCGTTGAATGTCTGTGTACTCTACACATTTGTCGCTGCTACTGATTGCATTCTTTCCTCGCTTGGCTCTTGCAACATCATCGCACTTGAGATGCTCATTGCACTCTTGATCCTTGTCTTTTTTACAAACAACCATTTCACATCTCTCGCAGGAAATGGGAGCAAATTCGCATTGTTCGACATGGTACTGAAGATCTTCAAGGCGGACATACTCGGAACATCCTCGACTGTTGTACTCGCAGTTGATTTTCAGGTCTGCTAAATAGCTCATCAAAAATCTTGGTGGATTCTTCAAGGTTTCTGGAGTCAAGTGCTCTCTGCATTCCGGACACGTTTGAGAATTTTCAAGATGTCTTATTATACAAGCATAGCAAAATGGATGTTCTTTGTTTTGGCAAGCTTTAGGATTTCTGAGTACGTCTTGGCATATAGCGCAGATAAGGCCATATCTGACAGGAACTTCAAAACGTCGCTCATCATACCCTTGCTCGTTGTTTTCCACTCTGCGAGCCATTGTCTTAATTGTGCAAATTTTACCAATTTTTATTCATAATTTTATCTAGGGAATGTCAACCTGCAGCCTTCTATTAGACAACAACCTGAAATGAGATACATGTAATTTAGTCCTCGTCTTGTGTAAAGGAATCTGGAATCCACTAACCAGAGACCAGAATTCACTAGTATCCAAAATCCACAACTGATCCTCACGTTTTAGTAAAAATATTGGTTGCAACGTTTAACAATTCTAGCTGTTATTTCATGATTGATTGTAATTTTACGCATGTAAATGAAGCCGACGTAAGCCCGAACTTAACCGTGACAATTCCAATAATTTTCTGGATACAAATATTTTACTGGGTTGCAACGTTCGGAGGGGTGGAATCCACTTGTAAAAATTGCAACTAGTTACTAGGAATCGGGAATCCGCTAGGAAGAACACAGAATTTACTAGTATGAATCCAGAATCCACTAGCAAAAATCCGCAATCCAGTAAAAGGAATCCGGAATCCAGCAAACGGAATCCTGAATCTTTTGGATTCGTTTAGCCGAAGGTGGGTTTAATTAATACAGGGTGGCCCCCAAAAAAGTACTCCTCTCTGATTTGATCTTACGCGAGCGAGGTTCGTGTAAAATCATAAAGTAGACACATAAAACCCCCTAAGAGCAAGCTTCTGCGGAAAAAAGGGACATCTGAAAGATAGAATAAGCAATTTGCGCAGCGCAGTGTCAGACGCACACACTATTCAAAACATTTCGAACTAACGTTGATAGCATCGATAGTGCAGTCAAGGCACAAAACTTAGTCTGCAGTATATACTTGTCGAAAGTACGCATTTTTCATTGACTATCTAATGCACATGACTAAATTTCAAAATTTGTGTCTCAAACTCTGCACAGAATTAGCAGTGACAGTCAAATGAATTTTTCACTGAAATTCGATACATTTGGTTCAATTTTTGTTTTGATAAAACGAAATTGATCTATTTCCTATTCAAAATAGACATGCCAAACCAGACATGTGATTTTATAATCGGTAATATGTTTTAATATCTCTTTGATATGTTCTTTCATTTTTCTAGCGTCAAAGGATGGTTATAGAGAGATATTGAAAGATCCTATGTTTTTTTGTTATTTTGTTACGTCTGTTCACCTTTTTTAATGCTACATTAACTCATATTTAGACAAACTATCGTACATCTTGTCAAGTCCATTCAGTCTTTCCTGCAAACGTTGGTAAATGTATAAAACGTCACCACCGAATTCCCCTCTCCATCCTGAAATGCCCCTCATTACATTGTGTGTGTGGTGCATCACGATATACTTTTTAGAAATTTCAAATGCTGGTAAACAATATTGGGCTAGTTTTGCCATTTCCATCAAAGTGCCAGACAATGTGATCCGATCCCTAAATAGGTCTTTTCCTCGAGGAATCAACAACACATAATTAATTAAAATGCATAAATCAATCATGCGTTTGAAAAATTATACACTCATGCACCAGCCTTCTATTTCAGTTAGTTTAAACAGCACTTGTTCAGTGATAGGTCGAGATGCCCGTTTCTCGAACCTGCCACAGAATAGTAAATAAAAAAGGAGAACTGTCACTCAGCAATGCAACCCTAGATATCTCATATACACTAGATTGTCCATCCCACTATGCATCCCACACTGTGGGCACGCGAAAATTGAAGCCGGATCGCAGGCTCACGGAGTTTACACGGAGCATGACAGTTTTAAAATAATAAATCATTCCTCTTTTATGCATCTAAAAAGTATTTAATACACAAATGCAGAAAAGCATAGTATTTTGTGAAGCATTTTTTTGATGAGTGGGAACGACCAATATGGCCATGGCTATTGTTATGAGGGGAAACCGCTGAGATTATTGGCTTCACTTTTGATATATAGATCCGCTACCTAGTGTATGTTTGATATCTGAGTGCAACATGCAAGGCTTAATAACTACACAATACGATTTGCCTTATACGACTCTTACCCTATCGCATGCTTTTTAATAAGGCCTTTCTGATTTATCTTATGTTCTGAACCCACTCGCCGAGACGTTAAATAACTTTAATAGTCTTTTATACTATTGTCAAATGCAGAATCGTTGAAAAGATCATCTCACCTGCGGAATATCGCGAGAGACTGCAAGAATCATTTTCCTACTTTGCCATAATTATCTATGCTTTACGATTTGTAGTCCACCGAAGCGACGAGACGACAGTCGATCTTTTCTATGACTCTGCAATAAGACAACGATAAATTAAATACACAGATTGCTTTTCAGTTAACCGGTAAAACCTGTGATTGCTTGCTACGAAATGATTTTTTAATACTAAAGTCTGAACATGTTTACAGCCGTTGCAAACCATTGTAATACAAACTCTACCAGTGGCGCCGTTTGAACTTTGAACAGTATTCAACAACCGGCAGCACAATATAATATCATATTACCATAATTTTCCTGATAATTTTCACTTACCATCACACATTTATCAATTATCACATTATATTTTGTAGTTCAAAGAACCAAAATCTTCGATTAACATTTAATACCTAAAAAGTCTTACTAACCAGCAAAAATTTAATCTATCTGTGACTAGTTATTAACTTCCTGGAAGTCTCCTTCTTAAATTTTGCAATCTTGTGACTTCGGCAAACATAAAACCCGGACTGTTCAGGTTCAGGACTCATCTCCAACACATTAAAAATCCGGACTATAGGACCTTAAACATTGACATGAACCTTTAACTTAAGACATCATCAGACTAAATGGTATAAAATTACATGAGATTTGAATATATATGTGCTAATTATTATATATTAAGGTGTTATGTTACGTGGTAGTAAGGAAGATAAAGGATAGGAGGGTGCAGGATAGTACATGGCAGGACGATACAGACAAAAGACACAAAACAGACGCAAAACAGCAGATGATATATTAAAGAAGGTTAAGTGGAATAGAGCTGCCCTGGACGTTAAGAGAGGGTTTGAGTTTAGGTATAAGGACAAGAGTCGGAGCAAGAAGAGAGAATTTTGAAGTCGTCAAAGTTGGCAGAGTGACTTGTAGTGTTTAAGTGAGAGAGTATACTAGACATAACTGGACTGAATGACGGTTTTCCACTTATAGGAGTGATTCCTAAGTGTTCCGATATTCTGATGTGTAAATGGCGCGTGGTTTGACCCACATACGACGCGGAACAGCATTGACACTTAAATAGATATATACAACACCAGATCTCAGAAACTTAGGGACTTTATCCTTAAAAGAAAAGAAAGAAGAAATGCGTGTGGAGGAGCAAAAAACAAATCGAATGTTAAGATGGGGATAAGCAGCATTGCAAAGTCGAGTGATTTGGGTGCAAGTTTGAAGAGAGTGTGAGCCCGTGAAAGGAAGGCAGAAACAGATAGTTTTTTTAGGGACCGTGTGAATAATGGGTTTAGGTTCGAAAATATCGTTAAGGAAACGACGAACAAGATGGTCAAACATATGGGAAGGGAAACCATTCAAGTTAAACAGTTTCCTAACAACTTCCAGCTGAATATGAGAGTTTTCATAGCTGGAACAGATGTTGAAAATCCGATAAAGTAAGCAGGAGACTAGAGAACGTTTATAAGCAAGAGGAATAAAGCTGTGGAAGTTAGTAAAGAGACCGGTGAAAGTGGGATTACGGAAAACAGAGGTGGAAAATTTACCGTTTTAGCAAGTTATTTCAACGTCGAGAAAAGGAAGGTTGCCGTCTTTTTCCAGTTCGGATGCAAAAGAAATGTTGGGGTATTGGCGGTTAAGATGGTTGAGGAAAAGAGGTACATGATCCAAGGATCGGAAAAGAAGAAAACAGTCATTACCACACCATCTGAATTTATGTCACTGTTCAAGAGTTCTTGAACAAAAGAGAAAGAATCCTTG
The DNA here is from genome assembly GCA_963855995.1 of Muricea muricata. NCBI lineage: Eukaryota > Metazoa > Cnidaria > Anthozoa > Malacalcyonacea > Plexauridae > Muricea > Muricea muricata. Next base: position 46,819,264 of record OY979717.1, read on the forward strand.
ATGACGAGAGAGCTGGTAGAAAGAAATGAAGAGTTTGGCTATATGATACGAACAGTGGTTGATAGAAGATAGAATAGGTCTTAAAGAGATAGAGGATTTGTGGATTTTGGAGAGTCCATATACTATGCGTATACGTGTACCAGTAGGATACAGTTCCTTGTAGGTTTATTCGCTAATGCAACTGCCGGCTTTGAGTTTTGTTAACAACGTTTTAATTTGATTCTCGCGTTTGAGAGTGAGCTTGATTGCATCGTCGTTCAAAAGTTCAAATTTTGAAGTATCCGACAGTATTCCATCCATCTTTTTATTGTAGTCATACTTATTAAGAATGACTACTCCGTTGCCCGTGTCGGGTTTCATGATGACACCACTTTCACCGGTCTTTTTACTAACTTCCACAGCTTTATTCCTCTTGCTTACGAACGTTCTTTTGTCTCCTGCTTACTTCATCGCATTTTCAACATCTGTTCCCGCTATGAAAACTTTCATATTCAGCTTGAAGTTGTTAGGAAACTGTTTAACTTGAATGGTTTCCCTTCCCATATGTTTGACCATCTTGTTCGTCGTTTCCTTAACGATATTTTCGAACCTAAACCCATTATTCACACGGTCCCTAAGAAAATTATCTATTTCTGCCTTCCTTTCACTGGCTCACACTCTCTTCAAACTCGCACCCAAATCACTCGACTTTGCAATGCTGCTTATCCCCATCTTAACATTCGATTTGTTTTTTGCTCCTCCACACGCATTTCTTCTTTCTTTTCTTTTAAGGATAAAGTCCCTAAGTTTCTGAGATCTGGTGTTGTATATATCTATTTAAGTGTCAATGCTGTTCCGCGTCGTATGTGGGTCAAACCACGCGCCATTTACACATCAGAATATCGGAACACTTAGGAATCACTCCTATAAGTGGAAAACCGTCATTCAGTCCAGTTATGTCTAGTATACTCTCTCACTTAAACACTACAGGTCACTCTGCCAACTTTGACGACTTCAAAATTCTCTCTTCTTGCTCCGACTCTTGTGAATTAATGATTCACGAAAGCCGGCTCCTTATATCTAAACTCAAACCCTCTCTTAACGTCCAGGGCAGCTCTATTCCACTTAACCTTCTTTGATATATCATCTGTTGTTTTGCGTCTGTTTTGCGTCTGTTTTGTGTCTTTTGTCTGTATTGTCCTGTCATGTACTATCCTGCACCCTCCTATCCTTTATCTTCTTTACTACCACGTAACATAACACCTTGTAAATATATAATAATTAGCACATATATATTCAAATCTCATGTAATTTTATACTATTTAGTCTGATGATGTCTTAAGTTAAAGACGAAACGTTACCAATAAAATTTATTATTTTAAATCTTACTGTCTCATGGCTTTATTAAAAGTTATATGTTGGGCTCTCATATTTATTATAAGAATAAAAGTGACAAGTCAGTCATATCTCTAAAACGCATGCGTACTACATTTCGTAGTTTCGAAGCAGGGTAACGAGCCATGAATGGACGTGTCCTGCTCACATTAGCAACTGTGTGTGGTATATATATCAACTGTGTGTGGTATATATACGTGGTATATGTATGTGGTATATATATATCTACCTATGACACTCTGCGCATGCCTGGATGCGTTGATGTCCCCGTGTTGTCCCACATGTGTCTGGTGAGTGCACTCGCATGTGGTTATGTACGAGTATCATGTATCTGGGTATGTACAAAACATGCTTGTCTGTAGATAGTATATATATATATATATATAATTGTGCAAAATGCCTCAAAAACTTACCACTACAGTCTGTTTCATCCAGAGGGAATCTTCAGATATGGATGAAACAGACTGTAGTGGTAAGTTTTTGAGGTATTTTGCACAATTATACATTTCGCTCTGTCTATATGTCATTGAGCGCTCTTTTGTATTTCGCTAACCAAAACTAGCACATTATATATATATATATATATATATATATATATATATATATATATATATATATATATATATATATATATATATATATATATATATATATATATATATATATATATATATAATAACAATAATAATAACTTTTGAAAGTATTCAAGATTGAAGAGTGCTCGATATTAGTTTTAATAGAGCAATTCAAATAGTTTATTTAAAACAAATAGTTACAAATTTCGCTACACAGTGTTTCACGCCAGAAGGCGATCATCAGGCGAATGAATACTCGTATACTATATCGTTAGACGGTTTGTGTGATGACGCTCGTCATATCGCTTGCGCTAACAATTTAAATTTGAATTATGTATTTGCACGAGCGCGCGCGCGCTTGAAGTTCTGTGCGTTGAACTTTTTTCTATGGCGGCACTTCGTGAAAAGCTCTGATCTCTTGTTCAAACGTGTTCCTGCATACACTGCCGGCGGAAGATCATGCGACCTATGCTTAGAAGAAAAGATTTTTATCCTGAAATCGAATAAGGACAAAACGTTGAACAAGAGATCAGAGCTTTTCACGAAGTGCCGCCATAGAAAAAAGTTCAACGCAGAGAACTTCAAGCGCGCGCGCGCTCGTGCAAATACATAATTCAAATTTAAATTGTTAGCGCAAGCGATATGACGAGCGTCATCACACAAACCGTCTAACGATATAGTATACGAGTATTCATTCGCCTGATGATCGCCTTCTGGCGTGAAACACTGTGTAGCGAAATTTGTAACTATTTGTTTTAAATAAACTATATATATATTTATATATTATATAATTATATATATATATATATATATATATATATATATATATATATATATATATATATATATATATATATATATATATATATATATATATATATATATATATATATATATATATATATATATGATATAATAAAAACAATGTTGTATCTGATCTAATATTAAAACTTTAAAAATTCTTTATTTAAAACTATAACATCTAACTGAATTTTCGACCGCTTTCTGCGGCCTTCTTCAGAGTAATAAAACATATACATAAACTAAGTTCAAGTCAGAATTAAATACTGGCAATGTGTCATTACTTATTCGCCGTCTTTTGTATTACTGTAATGATGTAATTAATGGTAAATACGCACTTGGGAGTTCAATATGTTCATTTACACTATCTTTTGTCTTAACTGAATGAACTGCCTCCAAAAATAAGCGTTTCTGATGATTAATTACACCTCGTTCCAATATCTCGACGTCTGTTAATCTCACTTCATGGCCTGTAGTTTCTGCGTGATCTTTAACCGCCGAATAATTATGTTTTCTCACACCGGGTTTATGTTCTGACCATCGGGTCTCCCACGTTCTCTTTGTTTCACCAATATATGTAAATGAGCACGAGTTACACTTAACTTTATAAACAATGCCCTTTACTCGATTGGGTGTCGGTCTTTCCTTCGGCACTCGAAAAACATCAGCCAATGTCTGACATGACTTCTCTAAAATGCGCTTGACCGTTCCGTTAATCCGTTCAATTACGAGATCGGACATGCCTACCATATGTAAAAGGCTTGTCAGAAAGGCTCAAGCGCATTTTAGAGAAGGCTGGTGTGCGGACAGCGTTGAAGCCATGTCAGACATTGGCTGATGTTTTTTGAGTGCCGAAGGAAAGACCGACACCCAATCGAGTAAAGGGCATTGTTTATAAAGTTAAGTGTAACTCGTGCTCATTTACATAATTATATTGGTGAAACAAAGAGAACGTGGGAGACCCGATGGTCAGAACATAAACCCGGTGTGAGAAAACATAATTATTCGGCGGTTAAAGATCACGCAGAAACTACAGGCCATGAAGTGAGATCAACAGACGTCGAGATATTGGAACGAGGTGTAATTAATCATCAGAAACGCTTATTTTTGGAGGCAGTTCATTCAGTTAAGACAAAAGATAGTGTAAATGAACATATTGAACTCCCAAGTGCGTATTTACTATTAATTACATCATTACAGTAATACAAAAGACGGCGAATAAGTAATGACACATTGCCAGTATTTAATTCTGACTTGAACTTAGTTTATGTACATGTTTTATTACTCTGAAAAAGGCCGCAGAAAGCGGTCGAAAATTCAGTTAGATGTTATAGTTTTAAATAAAGAATTTTCAAAGTTTTAATATTAGATCAGATACAACATTGTTTTTATTATATCATGATAACAACTGATCGCCCAAGTAGCATATATATATATATATATATATATATATATATATATATATATATATATATATATATATATATATATATATACATATATATATATAATAATTAGCACATATATATTCATATATATTCATATATATATAACATATTCATATATATATATATATATATATATATATATATATATATATATATATATATATATATATATATATATATATATATATATATATATATATATATGTATGTATATATATACCGGTATATAACAATATTTAATTGAATAAGTTGCTACTTAAAGTTTTATGCAACAAGCAATCATCAGGCAACATAATAATACGCTTATGTTTTTACGTTACGCTACTCGCAATGAGTTTGCTGACGCGTGTTCAATTCGTTTGAATTGTCCCGCGTAAAATTTGCGCGCGTGCGCGCATTTCGTGAAAAGTTCGCTACGTTTATTTCAACTAGAACCAGAGTTATGGTTAAACATAATTTGTAGTTTCTCTTCTAAACATAAATTGCAGTCGTTTCTACCGGCTTTGACCGAGCTAGAACGAGACAAGATTTATCTTATACTGTTTCTTATTTAGCTTTAAGTTCCAAATATGTTTTGAAAGTTCAGTATTGTTCTTGCATTTGATATCGTCGAATGATTTCTTGTGATTCTGTACCTATCTTTAAATGTCGTCGCTGTCATGCCGATGTAGGTTTTTCTTTCGTTGCTGTCTTTCGTTATCACTTCCGCTTTGTAAACTAAATCTTTCGTCAAGCACACTTGGTTCAGGGGACATTCCTTTACATTCCTACAATTACATTGTTTATCTTTGGTGGACTCTTGGGCGGATTTAGTTTCTCTCATGCAGCTATAGCTAACCTTGATCGTATTTCGGTTGAAGATTTTATGGATGATGTTTTAGGAAAATGTTTGTCGATTGATTTCAGGAAATCTCCAGCAACGTTGGTTCGCACGGTTTTACTATAGGGTGGGTTGAACCAGATGATGTTTCTTGATCGTTTACGTTTTTCGTTTTGAGATCGGCTTTCGGTTGTGGGCGTTGATTCAGCAGTTGGGTACTGGAGTTTGGTATAATCCACGAGCCGCAGCGCGGAACGCTGCCGGGGCGAGGGTTACTAATTCTGAGATGCGAAGGCCATCCGCCATTATGTGTTGGTTTGGTTTGGTTTGGTTTGGTTGGACGTTCGACCCTTTAGCTGACGTCATTGAATTCCGAGGGTTTTTTAAAGTAAATGTCATGAAATCTGTCATAAAAAACAATAAAATAAATCAAAAATACGGAAAAGGCGACGAAAAAACGCGCCAGCAGAAGGAAACAAGAAAGGAAATGTACATAAAAGGTAGCCATATTCAGACTATTCAGTAGCCGTAATGATTCCACATTTTAATTTCGAAGTTTACGTTTCTTTGTTTTGTAAAAGCAAGACTGTAGCTTTATTGTAAGTGTGAAAATAATTTACAGGTGAAAAATACGACCGTAGCTATTTTAATCATATAAATGCATGGCTTGAAATGGTTTTTATGGCAAAACAAAGATTTAATAGTTTATAAATATTCATCAAAACGTTTTAATAAGTAGCGTAATAAATTGTATTTCATACCGTACCAAAGTTCACACTACGCATGATGACATACGGACCACAGACATTTAAAAAAATTAAGTCTTCATTAAGTCAAATTCTTTCATTATTTTCACAGTTAGTTAAAAACTGCCGAGTCAGCGTGTTGCTATGACAACAATCCGAAGAATACTTCATGTTCCGAAAATAAAGTTGTATCTTTGATATATTGAGCCGATGGGGGTTGCATGCATGCATGTATTCCTACTAATTACTTTGTTTTACGGCTTTGTTGTAAGTAGGAGCTACAGAGTCAAACATTTGTTTGTCCGATGACAATGACGCCATTCTGCGGTTGATTGCTGCTGGGAGGTGTTTGGTTATTGATGGAGGGTGGTTGGATTCTCTGTGGATATACAGTGGTCGTTATTTTGTTTTCTGTAAGACTTATAAGACTCATCGGTAATAAGATTAAGCATAAGAAACAGTTACTGTATAAGATAAACTGGTCTATCTTGTTTCGTTCTAGCTCGGTCAAAGCCAGTGGAAACAACTGCAATTTATGTTTAAAAGAGAAACTACAAATTATCTTTAATCATAACTCTAGTTCTAGTTTAATTAAACAGTGAACTGTAATACAACTGGAACGCTAACTAAATAGAAAAGTTCAATCAATGGCTGAAGCCAAGTTAGTTTTTCTGAGTTTTGAGACGAAATACTTAACGCCAAAGATCAGACCGTATATCAAATTGAAGGTATTAAAAAGTTACATTTAATATAAAAAATTCATGACTTTATACAAAAAAGAAATGCCTTAAAAATACGAAAACAACGGCAATTTTGCAAAATACGGCAAATTCCCCTTCAAAGTTTAGAGTGTTTGTCTTTTACCTAAAGCCTCAAAATTTCAGTTACACCAAATACAACTTTTTAATAGCTTTCCTTTGATATACGACCCATTTTGTGACGTTTAGTATTTCAACTCAAAACTCAGAAAAACTGAATCAAATTGGCTTCAACTTCCCCCTGACTTATCGTTCCAGTTTACTTATAGTTCAATTAGCCTTTCTCACGACCTGCGAACAGGTGCATGTCCGCCATGTTTGGGTACCAAGCACTGAGCTATACTATATATCTGGAGATCGCATTCCTGTCCAAAAAGTGTAATCGAAAACATGGCGGATTGTGACGTAAAACGCGTCACTGGTCCCTATATTTTTTTCGGATGATCGCAGGCCAGAAAAACAGTCCAAAGTTTTCCTCCCCCTCTGTTCCCCCTGGATCATTGCCTAAATTTTCAACAAAATTTTCTGGTCCTTGCTGAAATTTTTTAAACTGCGATTGACTTTGTTTTAATAAGACATGCCTCGTCCTTGTTCCGTTTTGTGGTGCAAGAACTCTCGAAAGAGAAAAGGAATATCTTTTCACCGGTAAGTTTTCCTCAATATTTAATTTGTGCTATAGTTATACGCATTTCTTTTATACGCGAAATGTTCGTCACTCAGTTGTTTGGCATCTCGCCATGTTTTGACGAGATCAAAACTTTTGCTGTATTTTTTCAGCTGAATATGTGGTAAGGCGATGTTTGTTTTTCGTGATTCTATACAAGCTTGTTTTTGCTTTTAAGTTTGAAATTATTAGGAACAGGCCCGAAAAATACAAGCGAAATTTACTTGTTATAATGCAAAAAACTTACAGCTTGCCTTTGGCTGTGACACTTTCAAAAGCTGAGCTGTTTTCGCGAAAGTTTAGTTAATGATTTACAGTGCTTCTCAACTGGAAGCCGATTTCATACACACGACGTCGACATGCTTTATAAAATTTACAGACAATTGTTTTTTTATCCAATTACAGTTTTCCAGATAAAATAAAAAATCCAGAACTGCACGGGAAATGGGTTCAAGGAATAAACAGCTGTTCACCAGTAGAAATTGTTCCTGTGCAAGACAGCCGAGTTTGTTCGGAGCATTTCAGTGCTGAAATGTTTGACTATTGTGGGCTGCATGGCGAGACAGCAGTATTGAAATCAAATGCTGTGCCAACGATATTTGAAAATCCTGAACTTTATAGCGAGCAAGCGACACCAACAATATTTGAAGTGCATTCTCAGGTCAGTATTTTTCACCCAAACATTATGCGTATACCAACATAGATTAGCTTGAAGTGTTTTACATTATTTTGCATTTTTACATGTTTTTTATATACAAAACTAATGGGGTTATATACAATAATCTTCCCAATGAAAAGTACCTGCCAGGTTACTTATGATTGGAATTTGGGTTGGAATTTGAGCATATTTTCAGTTGCTATTCCTCTCTCTTAAAGTATATGTGTACATATGATATATTATTGAATGTGATGTCAGTACTGACAATACAACTTATAACGTGGAGATCACTTGTTATGGTTAGTGTATGATTTCTAGCATACCAGCATGCACATAGTGGTAGTACTTCAGCAACCTGATGCATGGTTTAGAAATCTAGCCAGGCTGGGGTGTTGGTTTTTGTTTCTTTAATTTATTTTTTCCTTACACTAACCCAGTCAGTGTTACAGTTTCTTGTGCGGGGCGGGGGGCTCCTGGTTGGCTAGCAGGAAACATACCTCACAAGCCAGGCAATTTGAGAGTAGTGCCTTCCAGAGGCTGGCTTTGGCAAATTGAAGCCTCTGAATACCTAGGCACCCATTATCCATCAGTGATGCAGTGGATAAATAGCAATACATTCACCAATATTGTGTTTTATATATAACAAAATGTATGAATTCATAACAGTGAATTCTGCCAATTTATATATACATGTAATCAGTGGTGTAGCCAGGGTCATTGTTTTGGGGAGGCAAGTAGCAAGCGGTGAAGGTATTCTAGAGGTCTGCCCACCCCCCACTTCTACACAGATTTAGACTTTTCGAATGGTCTTCAACACAATTGGGGGGAGGGGTCGCCCCCCTTAACTACACCACTGCATGTAATCACAAAATTAAAAAATATCATAATTTGTTGTATAAGTTATTAATCAACAATATTGTTAAAAATTTTAATGTTTTATCAGAAATTAATATAATTATTATTGCATAGGTGGAGGTGTCAAGTGAAACAGTACAGCTTGCTAACAGTAATGAAGAGTTGAATGAAAATGGCAAAAATGCAAGTGACACAGTGGAAATCACTAGTGCACGTATGGGTAATGTAGAAAATGTTGAAAATGACCATACATACTTTGTAAGTTCTCCTAGTAGATTAAAAAGGAAAGTTGATAATCTGCTGGACACAGTTGAAGACCTCAACAAGAGATTGAAGACATCTCATGTAAAAGTGCACAGGTTGAAGAGAAAGGTACAATCGTTAGCTTTAGTGGTAAGTGAGTTAAGGAAAAAAAAACCTGATAAGTAGTGATTGTGCCAGTCTCCTGGAGACAACTTTTTCTGGAGTTCCTAGAGAACTTCTGAAAAGGTTGGTGACACAGAAGAAAAAGAAGAATCCAGGTGCGTACCCAAAAGAGTTACGTACATTTGCCATGACCCTAAAGTTTTATTCTGCTAAGGCATACAGATATGTGCGCAAATCTTTTGATTTAGGTTTGCCAGATCCATCTACGATCAGCAGATGGTACAACGTTATCGATGGAGAGCCAGGGTTTACACAGGAAGCATTAACAGCCTTGAAAGCAAAAGTTTTTGCTGGGCAACGCGATGGCCAGAAGGTTGTTTGTGCTTTGATGTTGGATGAGATGTCTATTCGGAAGCATGTCCAATGGGACAACAAAGCAGGAATGCGTCGAGGTTATGTAGGCGTTGGTACAAAGATTTATGATGACTCACTGCCGGTAGCCACGGAAGCTCTTGTGTTCATGGCTGTCTCTGTGAATTCTAACTGGAAAATTCCATGTGGGTATTTTCTGGTAAATGGCCTCACGGCTGAAGAGAAAGCGAACCTGACGAGAGATTGTCTCACGAAACTGCATGAGACGAAAGTAAAGGTGGTCTCCTTCACATGCGATGGACCAACAACTCACCAAGCAATGTTGAAATTGCTTGGTGGCCGACTGTCTGCTGAAGATATGCAGGCATACTTTCCACATCCTTGTGATAATAATGAGAAGATCTATATTTTTTTAGATGCATGTCATATGATAAAGCTGGTGCGAAATACCTGGTCAGACTGGAAAGTCTTACATGATAAGGATGGCAACACCATCGAGTGGAAGTTTATTGTAAGATTGCAGGAATTGCAAGAAAAGGAAGGTTTGCGTCTAGCAAATAAATTGCGATCAGCGCACATAGATTGGAAACCTCAGAAAATGAAGGTAAATTTGGCAGCACAGACTTTGAGCTCGAGTGTTGCAGATGCTATAGAGTGGTGTGAAGGTAAGGGAATGCAGCAGTTTAAAGGCTGTGGCCCGACAGTAGAGTTTATTCGCAAGTTTGATCGTGTATTTTATGTTTTGAATTCTAGAAATCCAAGGGCGAACAACTACAACGCGCCGATAAGAAAGACGAACTATCAGTTCGTTAAGAAGTTTCTAGATGAGGCCTGTAAGTATGTTAAAGATCTGAAAGGACCCGAAGGCCAGTCAATGCTTATGTCACAGCGCAAAACAGGTTTTCTAGGTTTCCTCGTTTGTATCGAGGCAGTTCTTGGAATGGCGAAAGATCTGGTGTGTGGAGAGGACCCAGTCCTAAAGTATATTCTGACGTACAAGATGAGTCAGGATCACCTGGAGCTGTTCTTCGGTGCCGTGCGAGCCGCTGGAGGGTGGAACAACAACCCGACGGCGTTACAGTTCAGATCTGCATACAAGCAACTGATGATGAGACACCAGATTACTGGAGGACGAGGAAACTGCATTCCTCAAGACGACACTGAGATGCTAAGCAATTTTGAGGACAATAGCAATAGAAGATCTTCAAGGATTGAGATCGACCAGGTTACGATTGTAAGAAAATACGACTTGGCTTTGAGACCTGAGCCAGTTACAACAGATCACGATTACTGCGATGCTCCAAACGTGATGGAACTATCAGAGTTTAAGTCAGCAGCAATATCGTATATTGCTGGTTATGTTGTGAGGATGGTACAGAAAAAAATCCATTGTTTAAAATGCTTGGCCGCGTTAACGACAACCAAAGAGAAGATTCCGGACCTGTTCGTGGTGTGGAAATCGAATGGCGGTCTGAAGTTGCCCTCGCCGGGGCTACTGAAGATCTGTGAGGAAACGGAGAAATGTGTGATGAGAATGTTAAAAGTGACCAATGGTGGACTTCCACACGACACGGGATTACCAGACGCAATTACCTCGACGGTATTGGAAGTATGCGTGGAACGCGATGTGTTGAGTTCGTTGAAAGAACAAATGTTTGATTCGACAGCAGTGAACAATCGCGTGTTCAACTTAATTAAATGCTGTTCAAAGTCTTATGTGACGATTCGTATGCATCATTTGGCGAAGCAGATAAATTCTAGAATGCATGAGAGGTTGGTACGTAAAGAATATTCGAAACTTACGTTGTTTAAAGGACAGTAAGATTGCGATATGGTCGGTTACTGCACATGTTACATGTGTTCGAGGATATGACCGCGACGTTAATGATACTGCACATATTAAATGTGTTCGAGAATTAACGTTAAAATGCTAGCAATGTGTCAATGATACTGCACGTTTTAATACGTGTTCGAGAGATTGACACGAGACTCATGTCAAACTGATTTGTTAGCAAGTATTATAATTTTTAAGTTTAAAGGGGTAAGTATAATGAACTTTAGTTATCTATTCAGTATACATGAAAGCCGATATATAGCTAAATCTTTAAATAACATTTTATTTTTATCTTTATACTAGAGTAAACCTGGATGTATAATGCAACATTTACTAATATATGGCAAGCCGTGCACAGACCAGCAAAGTAATACCCAACGTCAAATCCGAAACAAAGACATTTGTCCATTTTATCGGTACGTTACGCATGAAAAAGGGCACAGTGTTTGGAGTTTCACGAAGAAAGGTTGATAGATAATATAATTAGTTGTCGACTCGTACGTGACTAGAAGGGGTTTTTTTCAGACGGCTGAACCTCAAGGCGTGATATTCATCGTTACTGCGAGGCCCTATCCTTTTACTATAACATAAAAATTATTTGCATTCAGGTTAATTGTATAATCCTCTGAATCAATTCATTGCTAAATAAGAAATAATAAGTTCTAACGCTTCAACATTTATTTGTAGCGTAGCTCCCTCGGCCTAAAATATACAATGTATACGTGGTACAACGAGTGGTCAATCCTTATCAAATTTAAATCTTGGCGAGCAGCGTTAAACAAATATTGTGCGACATTATTCGAGTAGTACAGGTAATTATAATTAATATAATAAAGGGTACTAGTAATTGTAGAATCATGCTAATGAACGTATCTTTTTTAATGTATAGATTCTACGAATACCGAGAATTAGTGGATTAACAATCCACTTTTGCCTTTCTAAAAGTTTAATTAATAAGGATTTTTAAGAATCAGTTTGATTTGTCAGCCTGAAGTGGTTTTTTTATTTTGCGTACCCATTTGACCAAATTTCAGGCTGGTGGTTCTTAACCCACTGGGCACTGGGTTTTTTATGCGGGGTTTTACTGTATACTATATGTGAATGGAATCATAGAAAATACTGGTCATTTTACTTAATATATTATAGTACTGATTACAGAGATGGCTCGCTGGTACGGTCATGAACTAAACGTGTTGGAGGATTGACACGATGATACAACGAAACCTGATTGAATTTAATCCCACTATAATAAGTAAGTATGTTTGAAATTTAGTTTTTGCTGGATATTTCGTAGGCATATAGCATACCTACTAGTTTTTTCTTTAATTTCAGCAATATTTAAGTACATATAATTGAAGGAATTTCAGTCTGGCAAACTCGTGGAAGGGTAAGTGTACAGAGACAATGTCGTGTATTAATACGACCACTTTGTTATTACGATCATTTTGTTATTACGACCACTCCGTTAAACTAATACTTTTTCACCACAATATGTTTTTTTCTATGACCGCATTAAGCCCGGCGCACACTAGCGTTATCAGCTGAGCTGAGCGTCAGTCGTGACTGTTGGCGTAAGCTGTTTCCTCAAGTGTGCGGTGTCATATTCTGTGATTTTCGCCACGCGTGCCATCGGCACCTGATATTCAACATGTTGAATAAATTCGTGCACGGATGAACATTTCCTCACAGTGTGCGCGCTCTCTGAGCTATCAGCTCAGTAATCGATACGAATGCGCATGCGTTTGTATCACATATTCGACTCAAGATGGCGACAAACAACTCAATAGTGGCTGAAGCAATCCTTGAGGATAAATTAGCAGATATTTGGCCCGATTATCCGTGTCTTTACGATATGCGCTGTCCTGAATTTAAGAATCGGGATCTTCGCAATTCAGTTCACGAACAATATTTGCACATGCCCCTTGTGCTTGGCGGCGTGAAACCCAAGATTTTTCACGTCTTTCGATTAGCTGCTCTTAAGCGTCTTCGTCTTCGTCGCAGTAACAAAAGGTAAAGCAAAATTTCTTCATCTTCTGACCAGCTCGAATGATAATTTTCATCAATATTCGCCATCTTGAGTCAAATATGTGATACAAACGCATGCGCATTCGTATCGATTACTGAGCTGATAGCTCAGAGAGCGCGCACACTGTGAGGAAATGTTCATTCGTGCACGAAATTATTCAACATGTTGAATATCCGGCGCCGATGGCACGCGTGGCGAAAATCACAGAATATGACACCGCACACTTGAGGAAACAGCTTACGCCAACAGTCACGACTGACGCTCAGCTCAGCTGATAACGCTAGTGTGCGCCGGGCTTTAAGAACACCTGTGCTGTAATTTGATCCCGACGTTTATTCAACCAAAATATTTGGACCCAACGGCGGTCGCATACTCGTACTGACAATCACTGCAGACCAATACTCAAAAGTTTAAAAATCTATTTACTATGTCGCCATATCGGTATGTCACACTCAGTCTATACCTGCAGAGTAAAGAACACATGCAACTGAACTTGGTAATGATCATTTTTGTAATTTTTAACAAAAGAACAAATTATTTCTGATTTTTTTTTTAAATTTTTGCTTAGATTTTGTCAATTTCTCTGTCTACATGCATTTGGTCTGCGATGTCGAAATAAATAGCCTGAAAACAGGTAACAAATTCTTACTACGTAATTCCACATAGATTAAATACTAATGAGTTATTAACCTAACAGTGAGTAATGGCTCATCAGAAACAGAAAACTGAGCGAAATATACCATCTTAAAATGGTAATTTTATTGACGTTTTCTATTTCCAGGAAGGTATTGTAGATGGTTATGGATCAACTAGAATGCCATTTGCATATATGTCTATACCAACAAAGTATTGTGCTATTAATTGTATTATTTGAAATAATATGTCTAAAGCAGTACACAGTAAAACACCGCATAAAAGATCCAGTTAATTTTGACTTCAGGCTGAAGTGTTTCTTATATAACTGGTACTTGGAACAGAAATCAGGCTGAAGTGGTTCTTAACCGATTCTTATTTCCAGTCAAAAGCAATTGTTCCTGGTATGGAGTTTTAAACCTCTTATTGTGTAAAATGTCTTAAATACATTATGAAGATGAATTATGTTGTGAATTAATTCTGTTTTGGTGAAATATATGCATGCAGGATGTGGTTGAAAAACAATTCCTGCTGGCAATATCACAGTATTTTGCTTTCCCCCTGGTACATTATTAGCACCTATTTCAGCTAAAAGTTTAATAAGGATTTTTAAGAACCAGTTTAATTTCTCAGCCTGAAGTGGTTCTTTTATTTTGCGTACCCACTTGCCCAAATTTCAGGCTGGTGGTTCTTAACCCACTGGTTCTTTAATGTGGGGTTTTACTGTATACTATGTGGATGGAGTCATAGGAAATGCTGGTTATTTTACTTAGTATATTATATTACTGATTACAGAGATGGCTCGCTGGTATGGTCATGAATTAAAACATAGTGTGCAAGTGCAACGAACAGTGGAATCAAGGAAATTTGTCAGAACAATTAGGACATATTTGCTTATTGTATATGCATTTTTATCTAATGCAGTTAACAGTATCAACATTGTCTCAATAATTTGGGGCTGTGTGTCCAACACGGTCGTAATAATATATAAAAATGATGCCAGATATATGAAGGAAGTTAGCAAGTAGATTTTCCTAATATGTGCAATAAATCTGTTTACTAGTTGTCGCTAATAAGTTAGCTTTGGTATTTCATTACAATTGATCATAATGAAAAGGGTGGAGGATGTATATTTTACCAGAATGCATTAGGAGCATCAAATATAAATAATGCTGAAAAAAGGTGACAAGTTACAAAGCTAATTGATAGAAATTTTAGCATAAGTAAGAAAATAACCTACTATCTTCTGTTCGTTCTTCAAAAGACGTTCCAGATTTTGGACCGTTATGCATTCTGGTAAAATGTGCAATGGTCATTGTGGTCAATTTGGTGTTTATGCTATCTGGAGGTAACACATAATTACCTAGTGCATAGAGACTTAGCTCACCCATAAAATTGAAGTAAGACAAGTTGCTTAAAATGAAAAAAAAATTATGCTGATTACATTTCAGTTTATAGAATAACTCATTAAAACAAATGTTATTGTTTATTAAACAATTAAACAAGTCATTACAATATTCAACATTAAATTACTATTAAAGTTATTAACAAATGTTGTGTGCCCCTTTTCTCGGCAGAGCCAGCATATCATTCCTGTAAATCATAATTTAAAATTTAATAGACATAGCACAGTATATAGAAATTATTTTGTTTTTGTACATACTTGCATTGCACTTGTTCATTTGGTGGCCTTTTAGGCCACACTTCCAACAACACCCTAATTAAAAAAGAAGTCAATTGCATCTATTTATTGTTGTTAATTGTATTTGCACATTTTATACCAATATACACTCAGGGGTGCAGCCAAGGGGGGGGGGGGCTTATTGCCAAATTAAGCGATTATTTCCATTTCCAATCTAAGGCAAATAAAGAATTACTAAAAAAGTCGTTTCTATTTTCTATCAACTTGATGGTCTCGTAAATTCTTCTTGCCCAAACTTCCAGAGTGAGGGAACCCCTATTTTTCAGAAACCCTATATAGAATTTTAAATTTCCCCAGTGGGGATGTTGCCCAACACCCCTTAAATGACCCCCCCCCCAAAGTCAGGGCCCTGGCTACGCCCCTGTTAATACACTGTAACTCAATTCAACCTACAATTATTATTACCATACCTTTAACCTTCCCTGATAGCTGGTCAGCTTCTTGTATGGGGATAAATAAAAAGATCAACTTTTAATTAAAAAAATTACAATAATATAAAGATTAGCAAATCAAGAAATTCAAGAATGTGTGGTAACCTAACCCTTATTACCATTAGGTATGTGCATTACAATAATAGTCAATAGAAAAGAAAGTATAATTTTTACCACTTCCTCCTTCATAGTTTTCTTCATCTACAAATGATAACAGATAACTATAACAAATGAACAAAAAGATCAATTTTTAATTAAAAAATATACAATAATATAAAGATTAAGAAATCATCAAATTCAAGAATTTGTTGGAAACCTAACCCTAACTACCATTTGGTAAGTGTATAAGAAAAGAAAGTGTATAATTTTTATAATTTCCTCCTTCATAGTTTTCATCATCTACAAATTACAAAATAATACTTGGAAAATAAGATACATGTATGCAAGTAATAAACAGACTACAGATAACTACCTGCAATGAAGTGAACAAAAGATCAATTTTAATAAATAACCACCCATAATAAAATCAGGAAATTCAAAAATATTTGACATGTGCATTACAATAATAGTCAATAGAAAAGAAAATGTATAATTTTTACCATTTCCCCCTTCATAGTTTTCTTCATCTACAAATTACAAAAAATACTTGGAAAATAAGATAGATAGATGTATGCAAGTAATATGATATAAACAGACTATAGATAACATAACTGTTTTATGAAACTCAGATCATGAAATATACTGTAGATGAAACACCTTCATTCATTTATGTAAGCACATTTGTAAAGGTTTCGTACATGTAAAAAAATCTCACCTTTTTTCTCTCGTTTGCTATCTGTCACTAAAAAACCACAAAATTTTCCGTTAAAGTTTTTTATTTGAGCAATAGAAAAAATATAATATTATTATGTACGTACGAGCATAAACAAGAACAATGAGCATTTTTTATAAACAATTTCTTACTTTTTTCCTTCGTTTTGTGTATCTTCTTCAAAATTACTTTTGTCATCATAGAAAAAATATAATAAAAAGGTTTTAAAACGATGTTGAGTTATCAGTGAGGGTCGGTAAAAACTATTTAAATTTCGGCATTAGAAACAGTCGCTTCGTAACTTTTAATAAGCAAAAAATGTTATAAATAAGCTCTTTTTTTCAAAACCTCTAGTTAATGCAAAACATATAGTACATTAAAACTCAAACAGTCTTTAATTCAATATAAAATTTTAAAAAATACAACACTTGCGGGATCTTGATCGGATCTGATTTTTGGATTTTTTTATTTTTTATAAAATCAAGGGGGGTGGAAATCGAGCCCACTATCCATTGAGCCCCTACTGGTCAGCGATCATCCGAAAAAAATAGGGACCAGTGACGCGTTTTACGTCACAATCCGCCATGTTTTCGATTACACTTTTTTGACCAAAAATATTAGGGAGTGCAGTCTCCAGATATATAGTATAGCTCAGTGGTACCAAGTAGCGCGAAGAGCGAGATGGAAAACACGACAAAAGTTGTTTTTTAAAAGCAAACTACAATGTTGAAGTTGAAGTTTTAAGCGGTTAAAAATAAGCAGGCAGTTTGATTTTTCGTTGCTAAGTAAAAAGTATAGTTAATTTCATCCTGGAGAAATTCTGGCGTCAAACTTGCAAAATATAAAGAGATAAATGATTTTGAACGAGCGAGGAGCCAACTCAAGGTGAGAACATTTTTGTACTCAATTGCTAGGTTTTCAAATCCGAGCTATGTCAATTCTACTACACCTAAGGTCATATCATTTGGTACATGTTATCATGGACCGTTTCTGCATCTGGATTCGTAAAAAACAAGACTCTAGTACAAAAATTTAAAGGTTTTTTTTTGTTGTTTTTAAAACATGGTCGCGATATTGACTCGATGATTTAAAGTTTTGTCCCTGGTATAGTAATATTTTCTGAACCCAAGCAAAATAAACACCAAAAAAGGTTGTAAGAGGTTATATAAAATTTCTATAAATTGTGTGGATGTGAGCTACTGCACGTACAGCAAATTTGAGCACTTTCAAAAGCAGTACATGTACCGCCTACTGCAAAGATTATGATTCCTTGGGTTATTACTACAAAAACCCGTTTTCGAACGTCTAAAATTTCGTACACTTACTCCTTAAAATGCAGATTTATGAGTATGTAAGCAGGTAATTTATAGTATTTTAACAAAGGAAAGTCAGCAGCCTTGTTTATTTCTATTTTAGTATTGTTTCTGTTTGGTTTTAGCTAATATTTTCTGTAGCCAGAGTCAAATCATCATGAAACTCGTCGGGTCAATACGACCGGGTCGCGACCATGTTTTAAAAACAACAAAAAAAACCTTTAAATTTTTGTACTAGAGTCTTGTTTTTTACGAATCCAGATGCAGAAACGGTCCATGATAACATGTATCAAATGATATACCTTAGGTGTAGTAGAATTGACATAGCTCGGATTTGAAAACCTAGCAATTGAGTACAAAAATGTTCTCACCTTGAGTTGGCTCCTCGCTCGTTCAAAATCATTTTTCTCTTGATATTTTGCAAGTTTGACACCAGAATTTCTCCAGGATGAAATTAACTATACTTTTTACTTAGCAACGAAAAATCAAACTGCCTGCTTATTTTTAACCGCTTAAAACTTCAACTCCAACATTGTAGTTTGCTTTTAAAAAACAACTTTTGTCGTGTTTTCCATCTCGCTCTTCGCGCTACTCAGTACCCCAAACATGGCGGACATGCACCTGTTCGCAGGCTGTGAGAAAGGCTAATGAGTTTAAATAATCGTAGCGAACTTTTCACGAAATGCGCGCACGCGCGCAAATTTTACGCGGGACGATTCAAACGAACACGCGTCAGCAAACTTATTGCGAGTAACGTAAAGCAAAAACATAACCGTATTATCACAGGTATTATTATGTTGCCTGATGATTGCTTGTTGCATGAAACCATAGGCGGCCCAAAAATGTCTGGTAATTTAGTGCACCGCAAGCGCGAGTGGTAGCGTATTGTTTACATATATAAAATACATAAGGTTGGCAACTAAATTTCACCTGACGAACATATGACTTTTGTTAAACACAAAATACATCGCTCGTGGAATTAAAAACAAGTAAATTCGTGTTTCAACGAAGTCACCTAAACCACAAGAAGAAGCCCACCGACTTACCCAAAGCCGAAAGACAAACGTTAAAAGCACTTAGGGACAACCCAATCATAATCATCTTACCGGCAGACAAAGGGAGAACAACCGTCGTAATGGACAAAACTGATTACTCTAACAGAGCCAAAGAACTACTTTAAGACAACAGAACGTACAAGAAGCTTGACAAAAATCCAACCAAAACAATGATAACCCGCATCAACAAGAGACTTAAAATAAGTCATTAAAAGACAAACAAAAACTCGACGACCGACCTACCACAAGATACGACCTTCTGATGCCACCACTGCCCGTTTCTACGGATTGCCAAAAATCCACAAACCAAACACACCGCTTCGCCCTATCGTCTCACTTCTGGGATCACCGACATATGAACTCTCAAAACACCTGGCCAGCATCCTCCAACCACTGGTAAAAACATCAACCCACTCTGTTACATTCCTCCAACACATGAAAGAACTCAAAAACGAACCCGATGAAACGATGGTGTCCTTTGACGTCGTGTCCCTGTTTATCTCTATCCCTCTATTAACAGCAAAACGTATAACAGACGACGACCTTCTCACTACCAATTTATCTTGGACCGGCAAAACAAATCTAAGCAAATCCGACATACTCGACCTACTAGACCTCTGCCTATCAACAGAATTCCAGTTTGAAGGCACATTCTATCAATAAACAGCAGGTACACCTATGGGCTCTCCTCTCTCCAGCTTCTCCTAGAACGCCGATCAATCGACAACGATGGAAACATAAAACTGTGGCATCGCTACGTCGACGATGTACCTTCTATCATTAAAACACACCACATCGACAACCTCTTTAAGACAATCAACTCCACCACAGACGGCATCACATTCACAATGGAGAAGGAAACGGAAAGAAGAATTGCATTCTTAGACATCGAACTCACAAGAACTGACAACGGCTCCATCGAAACACGAGTACACCAAAAAAACACCCACACCGACCAAATACTGAACTACAACAGCAACCACTCCACACAACACAAAGCCAGCTGCCTTAAAACACTCCTCGATGGCGTACTAGACGCACAATAGCACAGCGGAGGCAAGAAAACATGACCTCATGCAGACACCTCCATAAAACCTTCAGAAAGAACAACTACCCAAAGCATTTCATCAACTCTGTCCACAAATGATCCCAACGCCCGCAACGATCACAAAGCAATAACGCAGGAGAAAACAACAACCTGGAATTCAGGCGAATAACCCTACCCTTCACCAATAAAATTTCTGAAATAACGGCAAGAATACTTGAAAAATACAACTTAAAAGTGGCACACAAATCAACAAACAAAATCAAATCTCTTTTCAACAAACAAAAAGACCAAGCGAACAATGAAGTATACCAGATACCATGCCAAGATTGTGAAAAAGTATACATCGGCGAAACATCAAAGACCATCAAATCACGCATAACAGAACATAAGAAGGCCATCAAATGAGAAGACACACGATCCCTCCCGGCAAAACATGTCACCGAAAACGACAGATTTGACTTGAAAAAGATAAAAATATTAAACCATGCGAAAACAAGCGAAGCACGAGAATTTAAAAAAGCATGGCACAGCTTACAAAATCCCGCAATAAATAGACACATTGAAATCCCCATAGCGTATCAGCCACTCCAACACAATGGTGGCGCCAGAAATTTTCTGACGGAGGGGCTATGTTCCCCGACGGGCGGGCTATATTCTTTTTCATGGTTAGGCACGGTAGGCCAAATTTTCGTCAGTTTTCCCCGACAAATGTATAAATTTTCCCCGACGGGGGGCTAGCACTTTTCAACAGGGGCTGTAGCCCCCCCCCCCCCCAGCCTCCCTTTGGCGCCACCAACATCACCATAACACCAACAGAGGATCACAAACAACCAATGAGAAACCAGAACAAAACCAGCCAATCAAAATCATCCAAAGCCAACCAATCGACAAACCGGAAATTCAACCAATCAGACGCTCACTTCACCTATGCAAAAAGACTGATATAAAAGCACACCAAACCAAACAATCCTGCATTGCCTGACGAAGACTTGAAGGAATAAGTCGAAAGCTCGTTCAAAAGAAAACAAAAATCCGGAGAACCTTATACGAACCCCCCCCCCCCCCACGCACACACACACACACACACACACATATATATATATATATATATATATATATATATATATATATATATATATATATATATATATATATATATATATATATATATATATATATATATATATATATATATATATATATATATAAATACAAATAAGACACAAAGACTTAGCAAGTTGTGTAAGGCATATTCATTACTATTTAGTTTCGTACTACACTTAGTATAGCACTCTTCAGACAAATAGCCTAAGTTTTAGGTAATAGCCTTTGTGTTAGCCTAAGTTTAGGTAGTAATAGCCTTTGTGTAAATATAGACACTCGATCCGAACGTTGTATCCCAATAAGGTTACTGTGTCCAATGAATCATTTAGTTAAGCGGCTAACGTCCAAAATCGTACACTTTAATAATAGAAGGGGGATACTTTGTATGTTTACTATTAAACAGGTCATCAACAATTTTTGATATGGATCCAAGCTTAATTCAGCTGCGGTGCCGAGATATGCGCATGCTTTAAAATGGCCAACATGAAAACGATGGTATGGGCTGGGAGGTACGTGAGATTCTTAGGCCTGGGTCAAACGTCGCTCTTTTCATGCACCGAACTAAATGCAAAAATTATCTTAATTTATTTTTTCCCGAAAAAGCGGGCTGGTCATGCGCAAATTGTCTCTTTCTTATATCAAAATGGCGGTGAAATATCACAATGCCGAATGTGACATATTAGGTTCGACGTCTAACTTGACGCCGCTCCACGCTCGCTCCAATGTCGAACTCAATTGCATTAAGTTCGGTGCGACGTTTGACCCGGGTCTTAGAAGATCCGATTGATACCCACAGCTCATCTACGGGAAGGAGAGAAGCAATAGAAATAGCTAGTACCAGGACATCTGTATCGTTCGTTCTGATCTTTATACGATGGTGACCGTTCAAACTAGCATCAGAAACATGGATCATCATTCGCGAATCCGCTTCCTCATGACTGCAGGGGGCAAGACTACTCACATCTGTATCATCTGAGGATAAAATGCTGACACCAAGTGTTGGGAAGATTTTCTTTCCCTCGGGAATCTGGAGCATTACAACCTAGAAAGTAATGATCAAATGTATTTGTATTATAACAGCACAATGCGTATTAATTTTGCTTTCCATTTTGATTTTATATACAAACCTTAGTTGACAGTAACTTAAAAAGTTCATCCTTGTTGCTATCTACTCTGAGAAACCCTTTCCAGTCTGATGGAATTCTGGTTGAGAGCAAGGCCTTTCTTCTCTGATCTTAACGAATATACAAAAACAAGGTTTGTTTACTGTTGTACTGTAACTGAAACATAACTGTAACGGTGTTAATATTTCAAATTAGATTAATAGTCATTATTGTTTTTACCTGAACCACGTCTTTCTCTGGCTGCTTTCTTCAAAGAATCATCTTTGTAAACATACCACATAATATCAAGTCGTTGTACATGTTCAAGCTGTCTCAAGATATAGGGTGCAAATATAACATCGAAGAATTCTTCAAAAGTGCTAACTACTTTGGGCTGTAGCATCTGTGCGATAACAGGACCATCTAAAACAGTGGCATCTACCAGGCTTGGCTGTCCCATTGTCAGATTGCAGGCTTCCGTAAAACATGTCACTAAGTCAGCTTTTGTTCCACTTCGGAGTTGTCCCATGTGTGTTAGAGAAGGGGGGCAAGGTTGGTTTTCAAACTTAAAAAAATCTTCAAGGTTACCATCCCAAGGTTGTATAGGTTAACCAGACATTTTAAATGGTATTTGGCTTCTGTTGCTACCATGTCTCCTGATGCAAGTTTGCCGATGAGCCTGTTATTGTTAGTCAGAGAAGCACATGATCTTACTTTTTCATCCACTTCAAGGGTAGAAGCAAAATGAAGATTTCTAGGGTTATCACTTGATTTGCAGAAGAAACACTGGTTACTCGATTTTAAACTGGAAAGGCTGGACCTCCTTGCTTTTACAGGACTGCAGCTGATTTCAGGTGCAGATACGCTTTCAAGGCTCATTTCGGAGCTTACCTCGTTCTGTGACTCCAGAATTTTTCTTTTTTTCTCACGGTCTAATTTCTCATTACTAAAGCAATTTCTGCAGGTCTTATGCCACTTGGCCTTTTTTTCGTTTAGGGTTTGTTCCACTCCTTGAACCTGATTTAGTACTTCAGTATTAATATTTTATTGCACTGTATTTATTTTTCGAAATTCCTCTAAGGTTGTAGCGAACGACGAATAGCTTGCCCCAACATCTTTCCTTTTGGACAGTGCAGGACATTGCAAAGGCTCCCCAGTTTTGAATGATTGACAAATAACACAAAGATCCCAGTCCATGGAGCTAAAAAAGAATATTTATAACCGAAAAAAAGTTTTGTATGTTTTGAATTTAGACTGATTTGAAATCTGAATTGTATACGAAAAAAGATATATTTACAATATTAAAGAGTTGAAATGTAATTTTCTTTAATATAATAATTAATGACTGAAGAGCAAAGAATATAAAAAGATAAGTTTACCTGCTAGAATACCTGCAAGTACAAAATGGCTGCCATCTTGGATTCCGCAAGAGGCTTAGGAACTCGTACCAGGTCTTTTTAAAAAACTCATAAATACTACCAACTCAAGAAATTGTTGACTGAAAACATTCTTTAGCTCAACTGCATCCTGGTAAGTTTGTTTTGTCATTAAAATATCAAAAGCACAACGTTAGCGTTCATAAATCTATCACAACCACGCAAACTTGTTTTTTTATTGTTTTGATGGTTCGCCACAGGATCCCAGTCAAAATTCGTAAATTTGCAAATAAAGGCCAGGTGATTACGCATTAAACAATTTCTTGCAGAGAATGATATCCTTGTAACTAGTATATCATTATAAATTGTAAATTTTCATGTTGAGTCGCATTATCGGTCATTTTCGTTCCTAGCCTCGTTTTCATGTTGGCCATTTTAAAGCATGCGCATATCTTGGCACCACAGGTGAATTAAGCTTGCATCCATGTAAAAATTCCTTATGACATGTTTAATAGTAAACATACAAAGTTTCACGCTTCTATCACTAAAGTGAACGATTCAGCACTTTTTTGGACGTTAGCCGCTTAATTAATTGGGATTATCACGGTTAGAGTTAGGGTTGGGGTTGGGGTTTGGGTCAGGGTTCATTTTATGTGCATGAAATGACAATTCCAATAATTATTGGAATTATTAAACGTTGTCACCAATAATCTTATTGGGATACAACGTGCGGATCGGCTGATATAGATGAAGCGCGGTCAGCGAATTAAGAGCATAGTAATAAAAGAATCGTTCTCTGACCAGAAGTACGGCATAATCATGAATGTGCGTAAAATAAAACCCATTCCACCACACTTTGGCAGCTGATGACAGCTTTGTATGTCATGTGATATCAATATTTGCTTGGCATGACCTTCATCAATCATTAACATTATTATATCGATGCGTTCTTCGTAGGACACGTATGGTATTAGCAGGAGCTAAAAAAATTCTGAACTAAAAGTTCCAAAATGCATTCCAAAAACAAAACAACCTTATTTTCAGATAACTCATATGTTCTCGGATACCTCTGCTCTGATGATGTAGAACTGTTTTGTATCGTCTCGCCCCCCCCCCCCCGCCTGTATTCATTCATATACAGGTTCTGCTCGACTAATTTCAGTTGTTATTAAAGTTGATTTCAAAGGATGGCCAATATAAAACGTTGTCACGAACAATCTTATTTGGGTTACAACATATGGATTGACTGAACCAGAGGCCGTCACGTCCATGATAGAGAGGTTCAGATTTGGCTTCCAATACCTCTACCACTACCTTAATCTATCTTTCGGCCAATCAGAGGTGTTGTACCTACCCTATTAACCAATCAAATTGTTTAGAAATCTAAAAAAGGTAGCGGTAGTGGTAGAGGAAGTCAAATCTTAACCTCTCTAATGAACAGGCGCTGTGGTTGGTTGATTAAGATATTATATTGCCTATTAAACCTATTAAAAAAACGGGACTGTGTCACAGTTATATTTTAGACGATACGCTGAAATATGAATACGGAACTAATTAAAGCCACTCAATACAAGCACCCTCTTCTAGAAAACTTTGCCTATATATGCATGCATATCACATAGCCATAGCTACAGAAATAATTGAATAATTATTATGTATACCAAACAGTTTTCGACCCAAGTTTGACGCTATCACTATGAAATTTTCTAGATAGACAGACAGATAGATAGGTAGGTAGATAGATAGATAGATAGATAGGTAGGTAGATAGATAGATAGATAGATAGTTTAAAAAATGTTTACAAAATGTAATAATATTCACTTAATAATGTATACTATTTTAATTAAAACAAGGTTATACTATTACATTATTATGATTATAGCATATTCTATGTACTATTAATTATAATTATAGATATGCTCAAGTTTATGGTACCTAAAATTCTAAAACTTTCGAATTTACAACATTACTTTAGATGCTTGACTAGGTATAAAGGAGTTTTTAAATAAGGGAAGTGTATACTGTCTCACAGTTCGTAAAGTGACTGTAGATGTAGATGATCCTCATTGCTCGTCTTTGCACCCGTTCTAATTCCTCGGAAGATACGAAATCATAAATGATTTTGTCTTCTACATATTGTCACCAAAGTAGAATAACGAAAGAAAACAACGAAATATTAGGCCCAAAACTTCCGCGTCTTATAGCAACAAACCACGACGGCTACGACAACCACGATAGAACCGATGCCCATGAGAACCTCAATCAAAGTAACTAGAGCTTTACAATCTCCTTCTTCACATTTTCCATCTGAATTGCAACATTCTCCAGCACCACAGTCGTATATAGTATGACACCACGACTTTTGGGAGCAAATGTATCGACATACATGGTCAGAACAGCAAGACTGTAAACGTCTACAGTCAGTACATCTTCTTGAGTACCATCGTACATTTATAGTTTCTACATGTATAAACATACGGCAAATAGCAAACAGAAGAACACAATAAACCGCTGCCGTATTCTTCATACAACCCATCATTTCCAGTGACTGTTTTTACTTTGTTTGATGCGAAGATGGTTATCTGTAATTTTTGTGCATACAAAGAATTTAAAAACGAGCAATCACAACAACATGGCCAACTATTTCGGTCATTGAGCCCTCAATGACGCCAGCGGATTTTCAATTCACCAAATTAAAATGAGAACTAGATTTGCTAAATTTCATTACAAAAGGGTGAAAAATGCAAACATTGCAAAAACTAAATATTTTCCAATTGCCAAAATGAGAGACCCTACTAGTGTTCATTGTGTACATTTGGGTAAAAAATAAAAAATTAAAACTTGCCTTTCCTTTTTACGTATGAAATATCGTCAGTCATAGGGCTATGAATAATAATACCGCTTGTTTTGTCCCAGGGAGGGAACAACGTGTCAACCAAGGAACACGAAATTAAAACAAAAACTTTTTAATTCGCACAACCACGGTGAAAACTATACAAATAAATGAAAACAAATATGGTATACAATTACCAATATCTAAACAAGTAAATGGACAACTGACGAAGAAATACAACGGAATACATACATCTTTGGCTATACTCCACTCAGAGCGTTTATATTGCTTGGGTGTTTCTCCAAATGACTTGTCTCCAAAATACAAATTCAAAAATGGCCGCCAAAACAAATGCGACCGCGTTTTATATGCCCATATGGAGGCCTGGGCCAAGTTCAACACAAAGTTCTTACATCAAGTACATTACACTCCTCGCCCAAGGACGTGAATATCGTCCTTGCTACTATTATGTTGACTAGGCACATAAGGTACTCAGCTATTAGGCATGCATTATAGGAACAAGTTCGATTCATTCTTCTTTCCGTCTCTTGAAATGGCAATTTTTGCCTTTCTGACCTTCCCGTCTTTGCTGAGTATCGCTTCCACGACTCTACCAAGAAGCCATTGATTACGTGGGCTTTGCTCCTTCATGATGACAATATCCTCTTCTGTCAAATTTGGCTGTCGTTCGTTCCATTTTGTTCTTTTCTGATGAGATTGAAGAAAACGTGTCCAGAATGGATCGGCCAGATATTGTGATCTTCGCCAATGACGACGTGAATAGACATCTTCCGGTGTAAATACGCCTGGTGGAGGTAGAAGAGGTCGGGTCTTCATAGTTAACAGCATATTAGGTGTAAGTGGCTGGGGTTGATCGATATCGGATGGTACGACGGCGATAGGACGTGAGTTGATTATGCCAGTAATTTCAGCCATAAGGGTAACCAATAGCTCATGTGTCAGCTGTGGACTTCCAAGTTCCAGGAACATTGCGTCTAGTACTCGTTTAGCCGTGCCAATTTGTCTTTCCCTAACCCCACCGAAATGCAAGGCATGTGGAGGGTTAAATATCCACTCACAGTCTTGTTCTGTAACGTATTTCGTGATAACCTTCTGGTTCAACGTGCTCAGAGCTTGATCTAATTCAGATTTTCCTCCAATGAAATTAGTACCTCGGTCACATCGTAGGAGAAATGATGGGCCGCGTAAAGCGAAGAATCTTCTAAGGGCACAGATAAATGCGAGCCCGTCTTCATCGTTTCCAACACCTCGATACGAACAGCTCTGCAATTTAAACACGTGAATATCAGTCCCCAACGTTTTGCGTTGACTGCTCCTCCTCTTAGTTTTCATGTTTGGATAGTCTAGGGTCTGAACACGTCGAACCCTACGTTGGTAAACGGTGGTGGCGTTTCCAATCTTTCGCGTGGTAGGTTGGCCATGTGGTGCGTTAATAGCTTCCCTCGCAATCTCCGACAAGTGACGCATCGCTTGATTCTCTTTGAAATCATCCGATTTGCTCCGATTATCCATATCCGTACTTGACGGATTTTCCCATACGTAATCTGTCTGCCCTTATGGTGGACGGATTCATGAAAGTGGTCGATTGCTAAATTCGCCAAATGACAATCTCTAGGGAATATAGCTGGATGTTTCTCTTCAAATAGTTGTTCGGGTTGTCGTAGGCGACCACCGACCCGAAGTACTCCGTTATTATCGATGAAAGGGTCGCGGCTGTGTAAGCGTGGCTTCTTCAATGACTTCGATTGTTGTATTATCCTTATCTCGGGAGTGAACGCGTCCGCTTGCGCAGTCTTCATCATTAAGTTTTGAGCTTGGTTCAGCTCTTTAGCTGAAGGATTTGTAAGAGAATGCTTCGAGGTTGGAAAGTTCGGTGGATTGCTACGAGTACGTCTGGTGTTGGGTGTTGACAAGTTTTCTCCTTGCCGTCGGGCTTTGACTCGCTTTGCTTTAACAATAAAATTTGCTAGAGCTCTGCAAAGTGTAGACCACCTTGAGAAGCGATTGAATCTTCCCGATCCCAAACTTTTAATTCGTTGAGCTTCGGACGAGTAGGTTGAAACTTCGGGACGAACTTCGGGATCGTCGCTCATAAAACTAACGTCGTGATCATTTGTTGTTGGGAAAGAATAATCATTTCTTAGAAATTCCGGGCCATTGAACCATGGAGATGCCACAAGCTGCTTGGCTGGTGTGCCACGTGTAGCGATGTCTGCAGGGTTATGAATGGTTTCCACGTATTTCCACTGTGAAGGATCTGAAATGCTGCGAATGATCTGATCCTTGTTCGCTACGTACACGTAGAAGCGTCGGCTCTCGTTCTGAATACAGCCTAACACCACTTTGGAATCGGTGTAGAATACAATTTCATCAATATATCGCTATAAATTATATCACTATCAATATATCAATATAAAATAATCGCAGTTCACGAGTTATCCACTTCACTGCTTGGGCTGATAGCACTGCGCCACAAAGTTCGAGCCTTGGAATAGTCGTTGCTTGTTTTGATTGCTTTATCGCTGGCATCCGAGAACGCGTGAATTTCTGATCTTTTCGTTTTCGCCGAATGTTTCTGTATCACGTGATGTAAGACCGTCATCTACGTAGAAGTCTTCGACGACGGAATCTTTGGCGTCTTGATCAAACTCATTCTCTCCTTCTTCTGCCATTTTCCTAAGGCCAAACGTAGCTACAGCGCGACTTGATGTGTTGCCAAACAAGTGCACCACAATTTAATATACGAGGACTTCTTTTTTGTTTGTCGTTATCAGCGAACCACAGGAACCGCAATAGATCTCTATGTGATGGGTGGACATGGAAGTTGTGGAACATTTGCTCTATATCACACATCACACCAAAGGCATTTTTTCTGAATCTGACCTATATTCTCTGAAGACCATTGTGCATATATGGACCTGACAAAAGTTCTTTACCTGAGGAGTCGAATACCACTCGGATCTTTTTTGGTTTGCGAGGATGGTATATGCCAAAATGTGGTAGGTACCAAATTTTCCCAGTTTCTTTTGGAGGAGTTGCTTCGATTGGTATTAGTACGGCATGACCGCATTCAAACAGTTTTGCTATAAAGTTGAAGTAATCTTGTTGACGAGTTGAAGCTTGATTTCGGTTGTCAGGGACGTGCATATCGTTAGATCGCAGGGGTAGTGGCATCTCCCAATGTCCTGTTTGATTCTGTGGATATTGGACTCCATTATTTGAATGAAGCGTTGGTCTTCTATTGACATGGTGGTTTCGTTGTCACGATCTGTTGTTTGGTACTCATCAGGGAAGTTCTCTTGTACAACGTAGTTATTTGTGAAGGGTGTGAACTCATGGTATGAGATCTTTCTTGTGTTGCTTTTATCTTGCTTCGGTTTGGCATTACGTTGCAAAGTGCTCACCTCAACTTGTTCGAA
This sequence comes from Muricea muricata, assembly GCA_963855995.1. Lineage (NCBI taxonomy): Eukaryota > Metazoa > Cnidaria > Anthozoa > Malacalcyonacea > Plexauridae > Muricea > Muricea muricata. The sequence goes on from OY979717.1 coordinate 46,849,410, forward strand.
ATGTGTCTGTCTTGGTGGGTCGTAGTAAATTGTACGGTGGGTACTGACATGAATTGGTCCTCCCTGACGATCGACACAGGCTTGTCCGCATATCGACCAACCAATAGGTAGTTTGTGCGCCCACAGAGTTCCATTAGGACCGTTGCGGAATGCTCACACTTTCAACAGTTTTGGCGCATTTCGACCAATTAAGAGCTGAACTTTCGCTCTACTGTCCAACGGGAAAATTTCATCAGCATTATCTCGAAGGTGGGTATACTGCATGGCAAACTCTGGTGTGGGGATTTCACTCTTATCTTTGGGGATGTTATCACATTCGATCAGTGTCGGTAGCTTCATTGGTTTTCCTTTAACTGGTGTGACCATCAAACCCGGGACCCGTCGACCAAACCTTGTTTCTTTCGAGCCACTACATGTTGACAGCAGGTATTTCTCCTTTGGTCCTGATTAACCAAGACCGTCAGCTAACTGCGGGCTAATCATAGACGCGTTACTTTGCTCATCTACAATGGCGTAAACTCTGAATTTCTTCTGCGGTCTGTCTGGATGGGACACGTCAAGCAGGGCGACCTTGCTACAGGAAACGTTTCTGTCGGCGTTGCAACCAATACTAATTCGTGCAGATGTTATTTCTTTGCTGCGGGCGTCGTTGTTCCCTTTCTCCTTGTGAAAAAGCGTTGGGTGACGTTCACTGCTACATTTCCCACATTTCACTTTCAATTTACATTGATTGGCAATGTGTCCTGCGACCAAGCATCGGAAACATAACTTTTCCTCTTTGATCCATTGCGTTTTCTCCTCCAGGGTTTTTTGAGCGAAAGAATTACACTCTGAAAACGTATGTCCGATGCATTTGTGGAAAGGACAGCGTTTTTCTTTAACTTCTTCATCTTCTGTTTTAGTTTCTCCCGCCAAGACCGTATGCAGAGGGTCCTCTGGTGGAATAAATGGTGGTAGAAAAGGCTTTCTCCGATCTCCTTTTCCTCGTTTCTCGAAGGCTGTAACGTTTGGATGGTTCTTGAGTAAGGACTGCTTCTCGATCATTGAAGCAAACATGGTAAAATCAGGATAAGCATCTTCGTTTTTCAGGGTGAATTCAACGACTTGCTTATCCCATTTGTTGCGAAGGGATTCTGCTAAGTTACAGAGGATTGGTCGAATGGCGTTTGGATAGTTGAGGCATGCTAAGCCAGGAAGTTGATTAACTTGCGAAACCACGTCCGAGCACAAGTCAGAAAATGCTTGGAGTTCCTTCTTATCGTATTCTCCAAATCTGGCTGATTCTCGGAGTCTTGTAAGAAATGCGTTCGTAATTACTGCAACGATGCACTTTTCCAAGGGTGGAACATAGTAGTAGCGTTGCCGGAAAATATATCTGGGTGACATTTCGGCAAGCTCAACTTTGCCAGACTTGCAGTTAGCTTCTCGTTAGTCGTAGCTATCGCTCCCATACATTGTTGGACTACGCGGCTAGGTTCTTGTGTTTCATATATATGGTGTCTTTCTGATGGGCGTCCGGTGGGATGGAATAAAGTCTTATTGCACTCATCATCAGCTTCTCGCTTAAACTTTCTTATCACTTCACCTTGAAACGGAGGTTGACTTTCTACCCAAGCGTTAGTACGTTCCGAAGGTTCTACGATAGCTTCCCGACTTGATTTCCCGGAATAGGAAATGTCTTCCTCCTAGATAATGGATCTTTCAATGGCTTCGAGCTTTGCCTGAGCTACTGTTTCCAATTTCCGGGCTCCGAGAACTGCTATATCGTGTTCATGTCGGGCTTGTGCTGCAAATCTCTCTAGCGCCTCTTGGGATTCTTGTTGTTTCCGCTCTTTCTCCATTTGAGCAATTAATCTGTCGTACTCCGCTTCCTCTTTCGCGGCAGCTGCTTCCGCCATTGCTATTCTTCTTTCTAAATGAAGTGATGAACGTGTAGATCCAGTTTTCGCCGAAGTTCTCAATTTTCTGGACCTTACGGAGGACGTGTTCGCGACTCTGCTTTTATTATTGTCAAGTTTCTTTGCTGCCTCTTGCGCAACGAACTCAGCTGCGTGCAGGAAACTTTCGAACGCTTTCCTGACAGTTGGCTCCACGTCGGTTGCTTCACCCCACTTGTCCTGTGCAAAGAGTACTTCAAGACTTTCGACGGAATTTACGAACATTCGTCTCTTCTTTTCGAGCGAGTCTAGGGCTTCCTTTAGCGCTGAATTCTCCTCTATCACTTTGTATACCAGGTTAATTGTAACTTGTAATGCTTTCGTTTGTTTGTTAAATGTTTTTTCTGGTTTATAAGCGTGTTCTGGAAACCTTTATGCGTAAACGTTCTCGTACGCTTTTCTCCATGTTCGGAAACGACTGGGCTGGGTAGGCTGTTTCCAACATATTCCGCCATTTTGTAAGTCCACGACGTCGTAGGATTTGACCAGTAACACTCTCCGAATAAACCAGATTTTTCACTGTTGTGTCCCAGGGAGGGAACAAAGTGTCAACCAAGGAACACGAAATTAAAACAAAAACTTTTTAATTCGTACAACCACGCTGAAAACTATACAAATAAACGGAAACAAATATCGTACACAATTACCAATATTTAAACAATTAAATGGACAACTGACGAACAAATATATATATATATATATATATATATATATATATATATATATATATATATATATATATATATATATATATATATATATATATATATATATATGAAACACAGTGTAACGAACGATTTAGTTGTTATATATATATATATATATATATATATATATATATATTGTTTTCAAAATTTAACAACTAAATCGTTACACTGTGTTTCATGCTAGGCAATCATCAGACAACTGGTTACATTCCATTATACCTCCATTTTTTATAGTCTACATTGTGGCGACTGTCATTAAAAACTATTGTTTGCAAATTGTTTCCTAATTGCTTCTCAATTGTCCGGTGGAATTTCTTTGACGTTGGAAAGGATGATGACATGTGATGACATGTTGAAAGAATTTTTGTTGTGAAAGATAATGTAGAATTTCTCTGTAAGGCAGAGGTTGCAAGTTTTTGAACCGTTCCTATGGGTTGAAGCTTTGTCTAAAATTGATCATTCGATGTTTACATCCAGGGCCGTGGCTAGAGCGTTAATTGGGGGAGGGGGGGGTGTATATTCATATATTCGTGTTATGCCCCTACTAATTTCTTTTGAAATTAACCCTAATGACAACTGATTTCAAAAGAAATTAGTTGGTCATAACACGAATATATGAATATACACCCCCCCCCCCAATTAACGCTCTAGCCACGGCCCTGTTTACATCTTCTATATTTCTGTCCCTCAAGTCCCAGATATAGTTTGAAAGCTCCGTTGCGTTCGCTTTTTTACGGCAGCGTAGTGAGTTTCTGTACTTGTAGAGCCTGTCCTTAAACGACCTTTTCGTGAGCCAATGTAGTTTTTCTCCTCGTTGTTCTTGTTGTTGCTAACTTTAGCCGTGTATATTACGTTCTCTGTTAGGCATTCGCCTTTCAGTCTGGTTGAAAGTTAGTTTGTTTGCTGACAACGATTCACTGACATTGAGAAGCTCTTCATTGAAATACAAATTAATATCGTTAATATTGTTACTTGAGTAAGTCATGTGAGTGTCGTCAGCAAACATTCGTGCACGAGAATGCGACAAGCAATTGGGAAGGTCATTTATATGTATTAGGAATAAAAGTGGACCCAGTATAGTTCCCTGAGGAACTCCACAATGCATTAATCGATAATTAGAAAAAAGATGCCCATTGACATAGCATCTCTGTTTTCGATCGTTTAAATAAGATCGAAACCAATTTCCAGCAATCCCATGAACTCCATATAGTTTTAGTTTGCCTAACAGTATCTCGTGATCTACGGTGTCAAAAGCTTTTTTGAGGTCTAAAAACATAACTGCATCAACTTTTCCGGAATCGATGTTAAGGAAAGATGATGGGCATATTTGTTTTTGCAGGTACATAAAGGAAATTAAAATTCGGTATCTTGCACAAACATGTCAGTTATCTCTTCCGTTAGCGTAAAAATATAAGTAATGATACTTGAACTGGTTAATGTTTGAGAAATTAAAGTCGGTGTCTTGTACAAATATGTCAGTTATCTCTTCCGTTAGCGTCAAAATAAAAGTGATAATACTTGAACTGGTCAATGTTTGAGAAATTAAAATCGGTATCTTGTACAAATATGTCAGTTATCTCTTCCGTTAGCGTCACAGTATAAGAAATGATACTTGAACTGGTCAATGTTTGAGAAATTAATTTGGTATCTTGCACAAACATGTCAGTTATCTCTTCCGTTAGCGTCACAGTATAAGTAACGACACTTGAACTAGTAAATACTGTTTTGTTAACGTTTTATTTTTTAAAATATACAAATATTGCAGCTCCACACCTGTTTGTGTTGAGCACTATCGTTCAAGATTTGTTGGACCGAAAAATCAACACTATACACTATATATATATATATATATATATATATATATATATATATATATATAGTGGTATATATATATATATATATATATATATATATATATATATATATATATATATATATATATATATATATATATATATATATATATATATATATATATATACTAGTATTGAGTTTAGAATCATATGAGTAGAGTACCACACTCATCAGGGTGAAATCGCGTTTGATGTTGTGCTTGGGAAACTTGAGGTGTTATATATACATGATTGGCGTCATCGAAATAGTGTTATATTACATGGGTTAGCTATTGATTGCAAAGCAGGAAGTCTTTCCTATGTCTACAGGCTGATAACAGTTCGTTTCTTGAGTTCAAGGAGCTGAGATGCGGATAATAAATAATTATAAATTTTTCATGTAGGCATAGGTTGCATCGTTTGGTTTTGCTCGAATAACTATTGCATATTTTTATGATATTCTGCAGAAAAGTGGTTACAATTACCCGCTCAAATACAACCCTCAACCTCCAAAACCAAAGCACTCTAGAAGGAGAAGCATTATATGGTTCAACCCACCTTATAGCGCCAATGTTGCAACGAGCATTGGGCATAAGTTCCTTCAAGCTATAGACGAATGCTTCGATCCCGCAAAGCCACCCTTTGCACAAAATACTGAACCGCAACACGCTGAAGCTAAGTTATAGCTGCATGCCAAGCATGCAGAACGTTATCTCAGCCCACAACAAAACTATACTTGCGAAACAGCCTCAGACCAACACCACCGATGCAAGTAAAGAGTGCAATTGCCGCCAGAATGTCTCGTGCCCACTCTCTGGTAAATGCCTAACAGAGAGTGTGGTTTATCAAGCGACAGTGACGAGAGAAGATACCAAGGAAGAGAAGACCTATGTCGGACATGCGAGGGGACAATTCAAAACACGCTACAATAACCACACTAATTCTTTTAGAAACGCTAAGCATAAGCATGCCACTGCACTCAGCAAATACGTTTGGTTTTTAAAGGAATCAAACGTACAATATTCAATGAACTGGAATGTCATAAAAAATGCAATAGTTATTCAAACAAAACCAAACGATGCAACCTATGCCTACATGAAAAATTTATAATTATTTATTATCCGCATCTCAGCTCCTTGAACTCTAGAAACGAACTGCTATCAGCCTGTAGACATAGGAAAGACTTCCTGCTTTGCAATCAATAGCTAACCCATGTAATATAACACTATTTTGATGACGCCAATCATGTATATATAACACCTCAAGTTTCCCCAACACAACATCAAACGCGATTTCACCTGATGAGTGTGGTAAGCTTTGCTTACCATACGAAACAAGTTTGTAGTGAATAAATGTTTAAATGAAGTGACTCAAGTTTGTCTTCTTTGTTATATCCGCTCTACTTCGGTATTGAGCACTCTACTCATATGATCCTAAACTCAATACTAGTCTATATATATATATATATATATATATATATATATATATATATATATATATATATATATATATATATATATATATATATATATATATATATATATATATATATATATATATATATATATATATATATATATAGTAATGTGTAGATTGATCACACAAGTAAAAGTATAGAGAAAAAATTTGTTGTGGAAACGATGAAGATGGGATAAAGGATATCATTAAAGTGCAGAATGAGTGCTATTTAATGATATCCTTTATTCCATCTTCATCGTTTCCACAACAATTTTTTTCTATATATATATATATATATATATATATATATATATATATATATATATATATATATATATATATATATATATATATATATATATATATATATATATATATATATATATATATATATATATATAACCTTCCATGTGAACTGATCATGCATCAGAGATCATGCATGATATTTTACAATTGATTTCTAGGTTGCATGCATTGGTTGCACTTTTCCTACATGTAGTCCACGTTATACAATACGAGCGTGTATTTAAACGATGCTTGACTGCTTGTTAGTTATATTTCCTGATGTGAAGCCTACTTGGCAATACCGGATGAGATGGCGTAGGAGATCTCGGCTCAAAAAAGGCATAGTACAAAACATGTACCGGGCCCTGGACTGGATTGGACCCAAAATTGGACTCAAAATTGGACTCAAAATTGGACCCAAACAACCACGAGAATATTAATTTCATTTTACAAAAAAGGCAAAAAAACCTCACCTTTCCTTGACCTATCTGTTTTATACCACGTATAATACCGTCCAAAGTTCTATATTGTGTTTTATATTAACCATTTCCAAGAAAACGAACTAATGCTCCTTAAAACTCTATCCCGACAGGTCCCAGGCGCCGAGGTCGATATCGACCCCGACTTTTAAATTCATATATCTTCACTTGTGGTTGAGATTTTTCGATGAAAATACCACCATTAGATCCGCAGCATTAAGTTTGTCTACTTAGTGTATATTTACTTGCATTTTGAAAAACATTTTTGTGGTATTTGAAGCAAATTCTTGTCTGGAAGTGAGAATTGCATCCGTGTAGGTGTTATCTTGGTGTCGGATGACACAACTAGGGACATGAGTAATCGGAGAGAGCAAAAAATTTAAAAGCTGCAACTTAAACAACTTTTAGATATTGCACTAAACTAAATAATGAAAAAAAGTTAGTTGTTTGTAATAAACTAATAATTTTAATTCCTGTAACGACGCATGAAGATTGGAAAAAGTGACCCACGACCTTACTCACGACATACGACAAAACACGACATACGACACAGAGTAAGACGTGTTAAATCATTGTTTAAAAATAACGGCGATGCCATTACAAACGGAACTACATTATGGTGCGCTTTTGTCTGACAAACCACACAACTATTTTAAAATATATATGGTTTTATAAACATATTTAGCAAAGAAAAGTTTGCAAGCACGTTGAAATGTATCTGCGATATGGAATATAAAGAGGGTCTGATAGATAGTATCTATTTTGCTTATCGTTTATATACGAATATATTCGAGGTCATTCAGATCATTCCGCATTCACGGCGCAAATTCTACTTGCTGTTTTGCGAGTTGTTTAACGAGCATTTGTCCGTTTTCTTAGATATGGTTAATATAAAACATAATATAGAACTTTGGACGGCATTATATGTAGTATAACAGATAGGTCAAGGAAAGGTGAGACTTTTTGCCTTTTTTGTAAAATGAAACGCGCTAATTAATATTCTCGTGGTTGTTTTTATCAGAAATATATATATATATATATATATATATATATATATATATATATATATATATATATATATATATATATATATATATATATATATATATATATATATATATATATTTGAGTCCAATTTTGAGTCCAATTTTGGGTCCAGTCCGGGGTCCAGTCCATGTTTTGTACTATGCCCCCAAAAAATAACTCCAGAACGCCATTACGCCAGCCACTTAAAGAAGTTTGATGGTACTTGAGAGACTGTTGACAATTTTGTTGGCACCATACCAATTCAGGCAAACTTCTTGAAGTTCATGCAAGGTTGAGCTGCACTATAAATTGAGTGAAACTAAAGTACGGTTTTCAGTTGTTTGTTATTTATATCGTAAACATGATGATACCTGATATCAAAATGTTGGACATCTATTTTTTCTTGTTTGCGTGCATGTCCTTAGCAAGTGCTAGGCAATATGCTCGTGTGTGTTACTACACAAACTGGTCTCAGTACAGAATTCAACCTATGAGTTATAAAATAGAAGACGTCGATCCTTCTCTGTGCACTCACATTATCTTTGCATTCGCTCAGATTAATGGGGCAGACCACACCTTGCAAAAGATCGAGTGGAACGACATAGAGGCGTACGGACAATTATCTCAAATGAAAAAGGTAAATTTATTGATATATTCGTTTACTGTATTTCTTTCAAACAATTTCAAACCGACATATTCAATTCACAAAAATTTAAAGTAAGGGTATATATAAATTAACACGACAATAACTGGGGCACGCGATTACCAATACTGTTTCAATTACTTGACAATTGAGTTGCAATTGAAAATATATGTATTGTTATGAAACATGTATTTTGTCCCTCTATATGTTGCTATAAGAGATCGTTTAATATCTATTGTTCCGTTCAAATTCATTTGTAAATGTCAACTAAAACCAACAAGTGAAAGCAGGTGTTATTTTTTACAGCTAATGTAATATCAACATCCGAAATGTAAGATTAATTAATCTTTTCAATCTTTATGTCATCCAAGGTAGAAAAATCTTTGTATCTTAGCATTTGAGTCAGTCTTGGCAAGGGATTGTTTGGAACACCAGCTTCTCTGTTCCAACTCATTTAACTGCCTGTGCGTGCAATGTGCTGCTATGATTGAATAAAGTGTGATAAACTATAAAGTGTATCGTGTGTTTGTGTCGTAACGTTGCATTGGCAATCAGTATAAAAAGATTCTGTTTGGTTGCGAGGCCCTCGCGCTGCATATAAATTAATCTTGAATAAAGACTTTGTAACAATATATGTAACATTGCTTATACTTAGTAGCAACACGTTGGTGGACTGATGAGACTTGTTTTTGTTGGATTTATATGACATATGACATAGTGCTGTGCAAAAACTATGGGCACATTTTAAGAAAAGTGTTTCTATGCTGTCGAGGTTCTCCCCATTTCTTCGATAGATGACATAGACCTTATGCATAAATTGTGACTGGGACCGTGCATCCTAAGAAAAGTGAATTTACGCACTGTTATTGGTCACTCCTCGCAAACAGCGACCAATAACAAAGCATAAATTCTATACTAACTTGATAACAAGTAGCTAAGTTAAGGGTTGTAGAAGATTGATCAATATATTCAACATTTTTGTCTCTTGCATTTCAGCAAAACCCACATCTTAAAACCTTGCTAGCAGTTGGTGGCTGGAATCATGAAAATGAGCCAACTTCAAAATTCTCTGCTATGGTTAATACGCCTAAGAATCGTAAGAGTTTTATCGATTCATCAATCTTGTTCCTTCGTGAACATGACTTTGACGGTCTTGACCTGGACTGGGAGTATCCTGGCGGTCGAGGGAATTCTCCACCTGAAGATAAGCGACGATACACTCTCCTTTGCCAAGAGCTCCTGGGTGCATACAAAAAGGAAGCCTTACAGTCTGGTAAAGAGCGCTTATTGATCACAGCTGCAGTTCCTGCTGGAAAACCCTCTATCGATGCAGGTTATGAAGTCAAGGAAATCGCACAGTCTCTAGATTGGATCAATCTGATGGCGTATGACTTACATACCTGTAGTTCATGGGAAACAACAACAGGGCACCATACGGCGATCCTCGGTGACGATACACTGACAGTAACGTAAGGAATATGAGAGTAATAAGAGAGATTTTCTGTTCTAGTCATCATTGTGGCGACCTACGCCATATCGCTATTTTTTGATAACTATATGTTGTATGTTGAATGCAGGAAAGTTTGAGTCCCGGCTCCATTACTGTATTACTTAAAAAAAGTGTTTGCTGTTACTTAAAAGAAGTGTTTGTTGACTTGATCTTCCTATTTAGCTAATCATATTAATCAGATGTGGGTTGTCTTTGTATGGTGATAAGCAGATAACCTGCTGCATTGATCGAAAAAGAATATGATATACCTAGACTTTACCAGTCCAGCAGCACCTTTCGAAGTTAGCTACTTTAGAGCGATCTTGAACTCGACTCAATTTTGGTTGACCACATTGGACTCAGTACGACTTTAATCTCAGGTCTAGTGTGAACGTCGTCTAAATCAGAAAGGGCAGTTTGCAATTAACGAAGTTCTACTGAAATTAAATGTTTGAATAAGACAGACAGATAGCGTGACTCCACAACCAAACTTACGAACAATTCTTGTAACTTATATCAATGAAAGTGGGCGATGCTCCAAGTTTTTACATCATTGTGAACTTTTTAAAATTTAAAATAGGAATGTATCATTATCTTTAATGTTACAGGTTTGCCGTGGATTACTGGATAGAACTAGGCATGCCTCCCGAAAAAATTGCTCTTGGCATGGCAAGCTATGGTCGTTCGTTTACACTTTCCGACCCCAACAATTATGGTCTAAATGCTCCATGCAGTGGATTACCACAAGCGGGTCCTTACACCGGAGAAGAGGGATTTTTAGCGTACTACGAGATTTGTACCAAGCAGTTGACCATCGTTGAGGAAAACGAAGCCGGTGCACCTTACGGATATTCCGGTGATTTATGGGTTGGTTTTGATACGCCAAAAAGTTTGGAGTCCAGTAAATCGAAATTGGTAAAGGAAAAAGGTACATTAGTGTGTTTGGACCTGGTCTGTTGATTGGAAACGACGCATTTTTATTAACTTGTAGTCTTTGATCTGGTTGCATGTCTGTTAGCAATCATTGAATACGGATCATCAACACGATGTCAACCATTATCCTCGGACTTTGTTGATAATAGCAAACGTCGGAGTTGATTCTTCAATTCATGGGACTCATTCCACAATTGTTAATTAGTACTTATTCGATGTCTATTTTTAACACCTGATATCGTGACAAAAATCTATGACATTGATGAGAACAACAAAAATAATTATCTCACACAAGAGAAAAAAATGAACAGACTACTGTAATGTAGATAATAGCCAGCCGAAAACAACATTTATAGTCTCTCAAAATGTTCACAATTTTTAACATAATTGTTTTGAATATTTCGCTTACACACGTACACAGGTGCGAAATTAATCAATATACCAGTGTATAAGATCTGCTCATAATCATAATATACACAGGCTGTTGCTGTTTTGTCTTTTTCCATAGGCCTTCGTGGAGCCATGTTCTGGTCACTTGATTCGGACGACTTTCGCGGTAGTGAATGCGGTAAAGGAAAATATCCACTCTTTAAAGCTGTTTATCGTGCTCTAGAAGGAGAAGTGCCCAAAGAAAAAGAAGACCTGTGATCATTTAGTTTTAGCACAATGAATTTAGTTCGTAAATATCTATCCATATATTGTGCTACAGTTAAAAAATCAAATAGTACGATGTAACTTGTCCTAAATAATGTTTCTTTGTCAGAGATGTAGCAGTATACATTTGGCTAATAAAGAATAAACGTGATTTTTTAGTCAATTCATCGTTGGCATTCAGTCAAACCTTTTCTTTTCATTTCTTTTCATTCCTCAACCTTCATAGGATAGGTTTCCAGTTCGTCTCTTCATGGTTTCTTTTGTCTGCACCCATGCCCCTCACAGCTGACTAAATGCGTGAATTCCAGGGCGTACCGAGACCACTTTGTTTGGGATAGCTTGACATTTTGGGTGGATTGCCGGAAAATCAAAACGTAGGTCTGCTAAAAATGTTGTTAAAAGTACCTTCTGCCATTTTGTATTTTGCACTAATTAACGTCGATAATAGACATGTTTAACACCTAAACATAAAAATTAACTTGTCGGTTTCAAAGTGAACAATAGTGTCAGACAGAATTGTTCAGGCCTGTTGTCTGTAGACTTGCATGTAGAACTGTATTAACTCAATAAATGCTTGATCTGTTACTTAAATGAAGTGTTTGACTTTTCACTTGACCTTCCTATTTAGCAAATCAGATTAATCAGATGTGGGTTGCCTTTGTATGACGATAAGCAGATAACCTGCTGTATTGATCGAAAAAGAATATATGCATGCCTAGACTTTGCCAGTCCGGCAGCACCTTTCGAGTTTAGCTAATTTAGAGCGATCTCGAACTGGACTCAATTTTGGTTGACCACACCTGACTCAGTACGACTTTAATCTCAGGTCTGGTGTGAACGTCGTCTAAATCAGAAAAGACAGTTTGCAATCAACGAAGTTCAAATGAAATTAAATGTTTGAATGAGACTGACAGATAGCGTAATTCAGACATGCATGTAGAACTGCATTAACTCAATAAGTGTTTGCCTTTAATTTTTTTGGCAATTTTAAAATCGACTAACAACTAGTTACAACTCATTTTCCCACGAATAAGCAAATCAGCTTTGTCGTCTGCCTGACAGTCTACTTACATGCACTTGTGACAACATTTTTATTACACCCATGCTTCGCCTTTCCAAGGCAAGCCAGAAATTGTTACGCTCTCACCAATTTCAGCTGGCCTTACTTGGGCAAATGCTTTTGCATGAATTGACATCATCAACTTTATAACAAGTTCTCAATGACATAATATAGTAGTTGAAAAAGATGGTTTTAAATCAAAAGAGGCCACATTTACCTAATTTCAAGTGATCAGTGCGAAGATTCCGGATCCGAGTTTATCGGATAAAGAATTCGAAAGATCTTCGATAGGTGGATTTCTTGCATTTTAGAATAACATATTTGGTTATTTGGTTAAATTACAGACTATCTAGTCTGTTTGGACACACGGATAGTTGCAACAGGAGTAACATTGCTGTGTACAAGACAATGGGTTGTTTCATAAAACAAGACCACGTCCTGGTATTTTTCATGATCATAGAGTTTTTATGGACTGATTTATTGTTTGAAAACGGTAATTGTCGTGAACTCACGATGAATATAGTTCAGTTGATGTATGGTCCAGTCCATGTATATACAGTTAAGTTGATATACTCAGTTGAATGACGTAATCGCGCTCGCCCTTTTGGGGGAGTATGTGAGAACACAGCACGGAACACAACACTCGAACTCGTTTACAGTAACTACGTTAGTATATTGATGTTATAGATTTTTCTTTGAAATAAACAATATAATTATAGACAGTTCCTCCTATATTTACTTCGAACACGCTATTCTACACATTGATGCAACCTATATCTCTTCAAATACAGTATATTTTTATTGTATAAAAATACGGTATATATTTATTGTATTTATTGTATAAAGCAATAACATCACGCGAGGATTGTGATTTCCTACAAGAAGCATTGTCATACGCTGACGGTAGGAGTAAGCAATCTAACATTGATTTCAACGCCTCTAAGTGTTAAATTCTGACAAAATTTCGCCGAAAAAGCGCGATTGAAGCAAAGTGCTACCTTTGTTCAACTGAATTGATGCAAGTGGACAGTGAGGTTTACCTTGGAGTTACCGTGACAAGGAATCTATCTTGGAAACAACATATTATCAAAATTGGGTCCAAGGCAAATAAAATGCTGGGACTTTTACGAAGAACGTGCCCCTTGTTAACGAACCGCGATGCTTGAAGAACGTTATGCATATCATTGGTGAAATCCCAACTGTGCTATGCTACAGAAGTCTGGTTACCATCTCTATCCACCTACAAAACCAACCTAGAGAGAATTCAAAGGCGGGCCACACGATGGATCCTCCGAGTAAAAATGGGTGACATCTCCTACAAAGATCGTTTGTTGGCTCTTAATCTTCTGCCGCTGGCTTACGACAAAGAAATCAAGGATTTGACATTCTTTTTTAAAGCCTTGCACGGTCAGTATGATTTAAATGTTTTTGATTATGTGTCGTCCGTAAGCCATGCTCGTACCCGTAATTGTGTAAACCCTAGTCTAATGCTTAAAGTACCTTCTTGTAAAACAAGTACATTCCAGTCATTTTTCTTTAATCGTATTGTTCCCCTTTGGAACTTAGTATGTAGAACTGTTCAACTTTCAAACGTACGTAGCCTAGATCCTTTAACTGTTCAACTTTCTGACTTACGTAGCCTAGAGACCTTTAGATCATTCTTATCACGGACATATTTAGATTTACTTATTTCCTGTTACGACGAAGACTTGACCTGTACATGGTCATTATATTGAACTTGTTCATGTCATAGAGTAACACGAGAGGTAAACATATGCTAATGCTTGATCATAAATGACCCAAAATACATCATTTAGGTTACTAGAGTTCACACTCATATCATGGATAGTAAATAAATTATTTATTATCGATATCCATGCTATATCAGGCAATCATACCTTTATTTTCGATTTGATATTCATGAGATTTTCAAATCAAACTGATTCTCAAACTGGTAGCATATGCTTATTTACGATTGTATAGTTACGTATATTTCATTCTATGTACTGTCTGTCGAAGTTTAATTTCGGGAGAAGTGCCTCGCATGGGACCTCAAGTCTCGTTCGCACTCCTAACGTTTGGACATCGTCCAATAAAATATTTATAAATAAATAAAAAAATACCGTTGCTCAGGCATGTAAACCCCCAAAGTTGAATCTTCCTGTATTTTTGGGAAACCTGTTGGACTGGTAGTCCTTTTGGGACTCCTTTGAAGCTGCAGTCCACAGCAACCCCACATTAAATGTGACTCAAAAGTTCAACTACTTGAAGGCACAACTCAAAAATGAAGCTCTATACTCAACCACTGGTTTTCAACTTACGAACAATAACTATGAGCAAGCAGTCACTCTCCTTAAGAATGGATTTGGCCAACCCCATAAGGTTATTAACGATCACATGCAAGCATTTGTAGATATGAAGAACCCTAACAGACAGTTAGAAAACCTGCAGAAGTTTTACGATACATTAGAAACACATTTGCGGTCGCACTCTTGTGAAAAGGCACAGGAGTCATACGGTGACCTCTTGATGCTAATAATTCCCGGAAAACTCCCACACGATGTACGAAAGAACCTAGCACGCGATCATCCAACACCGATATATTGGACCACAAACGAACTACGAGACGCTCTACAGAAAGAATTACGGTTTTAGAGGCAGGAAAGTTTGTCAACCCCACGTCAATTCAAAGCAAGGACATTAAATCATCCATTACATCATCCGTTTACGCAGTTGTGGATCTAGCGTAAGTCAAAATAAATTACCACAGCTCATTCTAGGATATATTTACATTTTAAAATTCCTTCAAAGCAACTTCATTGGTTAGATTTTATTCTTTTGAAATTCATAACCTACATATGACATTGTTATAAAGTTATTTTGAATTTAAAATTGAGCTGCTATAATTTATTTTGACTTACCCTGGATCCGCCACTGCGTTTACACCGGTATTCCTGATAATCCCTCATCATCCTATTACACCAGTCCCATAGCCAAGGTACCTCCATCATGTGTCTACTCCCAAAAGTTACACTCATCTAAAAACTGCGCTGCAGTGGCGGATCCAGGGTAAGTCAAAATAAATTATAGCAGTTCAAGTCTAAATTCAAAATAACTTTATAACAATGTAATAGGTTATGAATTTCAAAAGAATGAAATCTAACCAATGAAGTTGCTTTGAAGGTATTTTAAAATGTAAATATATCCTAGAATGAGCTGTGGTAACTTATTTTGACGTACGCTAGATCCGCCACCGCTGCGCTGTAGCCTACACATTACCAAAAAGCGGCTATACAAAGTCAAGGCCTCAAAATATCGATCGAGAAATCGGTGACAAATTGCAATTGCAAACTTCACACATGTTTTTGCAGTAAGGACAATCGGCCATCAGCATCAAAGGAAGAAACAGCCCGCATTGAAATCAACCAACAAAACCTAGAAGCTGCACATGCAACTTAACATCCACAACCCAGATGAGTTATGTAGGCCCCAGTCCCTTTCAGACATCCTTACTCAAAACAGCAATCGCAACAGTCAAATCAGGCAACAATGCAGTTGAAAGGAACATTCTCTTTGATAAACGCGCCCAACGTACCTTCATTTCAGGGTCACTTGCAGTGTTTGGTGCACTTACCCCAATTAGGAGAAAACTCGATGTCGCTACATTACATATTCACACGGAATCGTCAGGATATATACCTATTCAAGCCCTCGCTCATTGTTCCGGAAATTGCCGATCCATTGCAGAACTCGATAAAACCGCTATTCAGAAACACCCCTACCTACAGAGTCTTAAGCTTGCACATCCGGTGACCCATAATGAGAACTTTGAAATATCATTGCTAATCGGTGCTGACCACTATTGGGACATTGTAGAAGATCACATTATTCGGGGCAATGGTCCAACAGCAATGAAGTCCAAGTTAGGTTACCTGTTATCTGGACCTGTGGCGTCTACTACCAACGTCGAAAATGAATTCAGCCTTTCGAACAAACATGCTGAACGTATAGTAATTACCTACCTTCCCGAAGAAGATCATGCTGTTGAACGCTTCGGAACCTAGAAAGCTTAGGCATTACCAAACCAGTTCCCTCCAGCGACGAACACGACCTTATTCATTGCTGTCAACAAACCTCCATTTCTCGAGAGCTAGACAGAAGTTACACAGCAAGATTTTTCTGGAAGAAGGATCATCCGCCATTGCCTACGAACAGCGTCGTCTGCGAAAAACGCACCAAGGCCGCTATTGTATAGTGATTAAGTCAAACACCTAATTTGCTATATACGTATGGTACTATCATCAAAGAACAAGAAAAAAGAGGCTTCATCGAGAAGATTTTCAATACAACACCTAACCACAACGTGCACTACCTACCCCACTATCCGGTTAAGAAGGGTTCACCAGCTACTCCTATCCGAGAGTACGACTGCAGCTGATAGACATCACCTAAGCAAGCAAGCCTTAATGAATGCCTTCTACCAGGTCCACCTCTTCTTAACGATATGTGAGCAATCCTTTTTCGATTTCGCACCCAACATTATGGTATCGTTACTGATATCGAGAAAGCGTTCGTTCACCTCAACCTAGATAAAGGCGATAGAGACTTCACTCGATTCTCATGGTTATCAGATCCTGCAGATCCTGAGAGCCACTTTGACACCTATCGATTCAAAGCTTTTACATTTGACTCCACCAGCTCCCCCTTCATGTTAAATGCAACAGTTCAACGACACTTAGAACACTTCAACTCGCCTGTCTCCCTCGATATAAAAAAAACCCCATGTATGTTGATAATGTAGTCTCCGGTACTGACATTGAAGCATCTGCAGTTAACTACTACCAGGAAGCAAGACCCATTGTGAACAATGTTAAATTCAACTTACGCTATTGGCCCTCTAATTGCTCTAGCTTACAAGATCTAGGAAAACACAGCAGATACAAATGTTAAAATAAACGTCCTCGGTATGCACTGGAATACTTCGTCTGATACCTCACATTAACCCACCCAACTGATCACCAACCGAGAAGTTCTTCAGCAGTCTTCAAATATATTTGATCCCTTGGGCATATAACATAGAAATAATAGATATAGAATGCGTACTCCTATCTTTTCTCAGTAAAAATTTTGTCTCCACAAAATGGCGGATTTATAAGGGCATTTTGGCTAGTCCCAGACTCTTACGCAGAGATTATCGCGCGGTTGCGAGGAGTGCGATTGTTTTTTTTTTGTCAAGCAAAGTTTACAGAAAGATAAAAATTCGTGATTTTACATGGAAAAATGGTTCATAAAAACTTTTAACAAAGGAAAACGAATTTTATGAGTTTTTTACGAGAAAGGATTAGTCCTGAGCAGATAATACAAAGAAATTGGAGTTACAAAATACAAGTTTTCAAGATTGCTTCAAAAGTCGACTGAAAAAGATAAAACTCAAAAACAGCCAGTCAGAGGATGAAAAACAATCTCAACAGGTGTGTTTTAGCGTTTTAAAATACATATATATGAAAACAGTTACGATGATTGATAGTTACAAAGAACGAAATGGTTACCTTTGTTGATTTTTGTCTGTGTTTCTTAATAATATATTTAAAAGGCATGCAATTTGGCAATGATAATTTCAAGTAATCGATATTTGCTCACACAATTACATTTTACACTCAACGTAATAGTTTACTATAGTTTACATAGCTGCTGTTTTTTGAAACGGAAACTTAAAGATATATTATTAAGCTTCAAAAGTCAATGAAAAAACGATTATTTGGCCACTTTGGCTTTGTTTATAGCGAAATTTTCAGTCATGCTTCGGGAATGCAAACTGTTTCAAAATTAAATCATGTTTACGCAAAACTACAACAGTTTTTTGTGTTAAATACACGACTATATGAACAACTATCTTTATTTCATTTTGTTTCTTCAAGAGCACTATATTCTAAACTGTAAATGTGATACTATTTAAGTGATTTGTTTATGATGAACTTTGTCTATACACTCTGCAGTTCAACTCCTGGTCAATTTCAATATGGCGGATTTAAAAGGGCACTTGCGAAAAAAGTGGAGACATGATTCGTGACCGAGTACGCATTCTATATCTATTATTTCTATGGCATATAATCACACCAATAACCATTCGTACGAAAATCTTCAAGCAGCAGCTTTGGCAAGAATCTGTCGATTGGGATAAACGAGAACTTAGTAACAAATTGGCAGAACATAGTCAACGATTTACAAACAGCGCTTATGATCACCATCACCCCTTGGCGATACCACATGAATTCAAATCCTCAGTTAAACTGTTTCGTTTATTCTAGTATCAAGGCATACGGAGCTGTCACATATCTTAAACACAAACACGAAATTTCCTTTGTTATGGCTAAAACCCGAGTTGCTCCAATTAAGAAGTCAACCTTACCGCAACTAGGGCTTATGGCGGCACAAATTAGTTCTAGATTATTTTCCTTCATTCACAACGCAATAAAAAGTCAATACGATACGATTGAAATTCATCATTCTGTGGTCTGACAGCCAAATTGTTTCGTATTGGATCAACAGCGATAAGCAACTTATTAAACAGTTTATCGCCAATCGTGTAGACTCCATTAAAGAGCTCTTTCCTCCCAACACTTGGCATTACTGTCCAACACGTGAGAACACTGCGGATATCCTCACTCGTGGTTTGACAACACAACAGATGTTGTCCTCACCACTACGGCAAGACGGTCCAGCCTGGCTCACATTATTCCACGAATATTGACGTGCCTGGACAACAGCAGCGACATTCCCAACGCAATCCACTGAAACGACAGAGCCAGCACCAGAAACAATCGAGTTCAATACAGCGCCAACTCAAGCAACAATAAATTCCTGCAATGAATTAGCATCCATTGTATCATTGACGTTGCATAATTCAGCCGTCTTGATCGGTTAATCCGAGTTACGTGTTAAAATTTATCGGACGATTAAGAAAACGAACATCCCCACACAACTTTCGTTAAGAGTCCACCTATAAATCGGAACAGGACAATCGTATTTCAAAGAGCAAATCTCGTGTCAAATCAAGTCTTGGTCAATGAACTACGGTTATTCCTGGATGATCAGCGTCTCATCCGTTTTTGGGCAGGGTTCACAATGCACCAGTAAGCAAATGAGCTAAGTTCCCAATCCTGCTTCCTACCAACCACCAATTTACTGGTCGTTTAATCTATCCACCATCAACAACTGTATTCGGGCTTCAGTTCAGATTTTGTTTCTCATAAGCAAGACAACTTCCGCGAAAATTCCTACTAAAATGGGTCATATGTCGGAAACGAGGTGGAAAATACATTTGAAAGTTGTCGAAGACTTGAGCGAAGGAACATCTTTAAGGCGTTCTGAAGATTTGCCAGCCGTAGATCCCTACCTCGAAAGATGAGATCTGAAAACGGAGCTATTTGTCTGTCGCGGAGGTATTAAAACGTCTACTAGACTCCGCACCCCTGAAAGAAACATTAAGTCAACGTGGCTGCGATTGGGTCTTCGTTCCTAAACGTGTCTTGGTACGGCGGCTTTTGGTAAAGACTCATCGGATTAATGCACTCAAGAAGGTCCTCGGAAGAGCACAAACCACTTTATCAGAATTACAAAGGATAATTGTAGAAATAGAAGCCATACTAAATGATCGGCCGCTCACTTACGTGTCCACAGATATTAATGACAAGAAGGCCTCACTCCACTTCCCACGAGAAAGTTGACGACGAAGACATCGATGATCCTGATTACGGAAATATCAATGAAGTGACAAAGCGAGCCTGAAGACAAGCCCCTCTCCTTCAACATTTTAGAAATCGCTGGAAAAACTAGTACCAGACAACGTTGCGCGAGTTCCATAAGACTACCGGAGATGACAAACAAATGATTAACATTGGAGATATAGTCTTAGTACATGATGATAAACCAAAAACTAACTAGAAACTAGCAGTAATTGAACAGTTTATCGAAGGTAAAGATGGTCATGTACGAGCAGCTCACATACGCCTAGCCACCGGAAAAACGAACCAACCAATTGCCAAACTGTATCCTCTCGAGGTGCACACAACACCTGAAGCAAATAATCCAGTTGAATTCACTATCGGTGATGCAAAAGCCTGACAAGAGCACCTGACCAATTTTGAATCTACCTCCTTCGATGCGGGTCTTCTAAGTGTAAAACTCTGCGGGTCACCAGAAAACATCATAGCATTGAGTATCCTTACACTTTACAAGATGACATTTTACGTGATTCTGAAAACGAGCGTGATCTAGGCATATGGATATCGAATAATTTGACGTAGCGGAAACAGGTGCTTGAGCAATGTTCAAAAGCAAGTAAAATGTTGGGTTTTATTAAACGATCAACAAGAACAATTACGAACTGTAAAGCACGTCAGACATTGTATTTTACACTTGTTCGGTCGCAAATGGGTTATGCTACACAACTTTGGTCTCCGCAAACACTTGACCTCATCTCTCGCTTAGAACGCGTACAGAGACGTGCTGCTAAATACATAGTCCTGGATCTACCTTTCATTTGTGAAACCAGCTACAAGAAAAGGCTTATTGATCTGAACTTTCTTCCTCTGAGTTATTGGCACGAATATCTAAACAATTCATGCTCTTTTTCTATAAAATAAATTGCGGTATCATGCGTATTTCAGAATCACTCCTTCCAAAACCTAAAATCTCTCGGTCATTGGATGCGAACTCTCATGCAAAAGTTCCAAATCAGAAAATGCAAGACTTCCACCTACCAACAGACCTATACAATAAGGACCACAAGGATCTGGAATATATTACCAAGACCAATAACCAATAAATTTAACTCTCTAACTATCTTTAAAGCGCTCTTACTTCCATATTACCATACTGCATTAGAATTGAACTATAACGTTGATGAACCTCGATCTTGGAAAACAATTTGTCGTAAGTGTAACCAAGCCCGTTACCTAACCAAACCTATTACGTGCTGTTTTTAAATTAATTGTAGTGTGTTTGTATGTTTGTATGTACTATGTGTGTAATGTAATGTATGCGTGTTTGTATGTGTGTAATGGAAACAAAAGAGACTTTTGTCTGATTGGTCGACTCTTTTAAGAGTTTTCTTTGATGAAATTTACTTCCGGTTCGGGAAGCCGTGAAGAAGCGGGCAAAGTTCTTAAAACAATTAGTCGACAATTGAAACAGCGTTTACAAATAGCATTTGCTTCTGATCTTTCTGAAATCAACGTTAATTGATGCAGCAAGTGTTTATCTTAGGCAGCCGTTAAACGTGGGAATTTTTATGCAGTATTTCAAAGTTTTAATGCCGTTCGTTCTGGAGCAGTGAAAATATACATGCATGTAATGATACAATGTTCATAACAGGCTTCACGTTTTATTATTGTTATATTCAATCAAAGGAGGCTAGAACGGCTAACTCGGCAAGTAATATTAATGATATATGGTCAGTTAAATGACTATAAAGTAAAGTTATGGAAACTAGTATTATAGGAAAAGCAAAGCCTTGTTTATATGTGTAATATTCTAGCCAAAAACAAGCAAAGAAGATACATAGCCTTCAACCATGGTAATTTCAAAGCTTGATATACAACTGATCATCTCAAAACTTTGTATGCTCAGACTTCAAAGATATATTATCTCGGAAGTGAGTTTTCACATTATGACAATATTTCTTTGGAAAGTCATTACCTTTTTTTTGAACATTAAATTTAAACGAGAGGGCTGTTTCGTTTTTCAGTTGCTCGCACAAAAATGCCTGGACTAATGTAACGAGCTCGTGTGACGGGAATTCCCTTTAAACACACTGAAATTATACACTCCTTTTTCAGTAATTACTGTTATTTTTTCAATGCAACCTGTTCCACATGTAGTTTTAATAGTTTCAATCGTGCGGGTTGTCGTTGAGGTTTAATGAAAGGACAAGATTACAAGCAGTGTTTGACTGCTTAGTAATTACATATATTTGTATGTTTTAGATACAGAATATTTGCAGATAAGTTTGTTTTTACCTAAACTTTTATGATCCCAAGCTCTTGAAAATGGTAAAGCATACGTTCATACGCTTTTTACTGTTTTCTTAAAATTTTTTCCTAAACAAAAATTGGAGAGGAAATGTGTATGTTGAAACTTATGAATTTTTCGCCGCTTGTGACGGGACGAAAACGTGTGACGGGAAAAGGCTACCAGGCTGAGTTGTTTATGTGAAACTACTGTTTAGAATGAGTTTTATTTTTTTGTTGACCCTGCACTGCATTCGTGGTGGGTAAAAAACTGGCCAAATAGACTCCACTACGAAAAAGCTAAAATTACTATCACGATAAATGTTGAAAACAAAAGCCGATAACTTTCAGACAAAATACAGTTATTACACGAAAATTGATAACCAAAGTGACTTACCTTATTAGTTTAAGCAAGTAAAATTTTGAGTTAATCAGATGCATATAAAACTGTCAATTGAGCACAATAGAAGGTATATGTCGAGGTATACATGTTCTTTGCCAGTTCATGTCAAGGAAACCGAATACGATAAACAGGGCTTCTTTTCTTATTATATTCGCTTTCGTAACTTAATTCTTTCATCATTTGACAACTCGTATACTCCCTGAGTGCTATATCTTGAATTAGCGCTGTTTTAATATTATCCCTTTGAAGGTAGAAACATCAAACGTCAAATCATGTATTAACGTAGTTGTATTCATGGAAGTGTTTTTTAAGACTGACACACTGATCGGGATTAAAACGTTTAAAATCTGTATCCAAAGTCTCAAAAGTGAGTATATCGAAGATAAATACCCGTACATTTACCAGCGTTAAATTCAGAAGCAACAAAGATAATTTCGAACTGTGATTGCTCATTTAGTTACAGTAGGCTAGTTGACCTTGTTGTTTTTTAAAATCTTCGTCTGCTTTTTCGAGCCTTCCCGAACCGGAAGTGAAATTGATCAGTGAAAGCCTTAGGAAAAATTGACCAATCAGACAAAAGTCGCCTTTGTTGCTCATGGATATTACCATTTTCGAGCAACCGTTCGGTGCTACTTTGAAAACGCGTTTATTTACATGTCCAACGTCACGTTGCGCGGTTGAATTGTTATAATTACAACCCGATAACCAATGAGTTTCAAGTGTTAGTGTGACGTGTTTTCCGTTTCTCACTCACTTGTTTCAAAAACGCGTGCGCTGGTTTGACAATATAATGATATACTATAGTTACAGTTAGATTAACTGACGAGTGCGAAGTTTTGGTATCAAAAATGAATGTAAACAAGAAAGGACGATCATATCCTCCTGGAAAAGCGCTTGACGTGGACTTACGTTCGCTGATAATCGATCATTGCCTAGGTAGCCTACTAATTGATGGTATATTTTTGGTTCAAAAAATGTGTATTTATTCTTATATAGGAAAATATATATACATGATGTAAACATTGATGCATCACAAGCTGACCGTGCATTGAACTGGACCGCGCGCATCAATAAAGTTGTAGACAGAGTAACACAAGAATAAATATACCAAAAATATACCATCAATTAGTGGGCTACCTAGGATCATTGTTTAAAAAACGGCGGTGACCCAGCGCATTTGTATTTACCTGTTACCTTACAATACAATACAGCGTGACAGCGAATACTGTCTCGAAAATTTGGAAAAATTTTTGCTTGAAAGAACGAACCGTTCGCCCTGCAGAAAAGGTAGGTGATCGTGTGATGAAGTTTTCTGACGGTGACCTTGAGTTGATTGAGGTACTAAAGACATTTAGAGGTTCTGTTCAACTACGTGAAATTCGTACGTTACTGGAGGAAGTTGGTGATGTCGAAAATATCTCTTTATCTTCTATTTCAAAAGCCATTAAGTCCAAACTTCTATCCGGAAAGCGTTATACAAGAAAAAAAATCACTCATGTGGCCAAAGAACATTTTACTCCAGAAAACATGGCATATACCCAGTTATTTATCAACTATATTTCGTCGAAAGACCTTACAAAAATCAAATGTTTCGATGAAGCCGGAATCAAGAAACTCGGGGTTGGCACTCGTTTATTTGGCAACTCTCCAGTTGGAACCCGCTGTGTGGAAATAACCAGAAAGGCCGAGTCACCAAATGCAACGTTAAATTTGTTGATATCAGTCGATGGCACCGTGTATTTTAATGTTATAGATGGAGCAACAAATACGATCCAGTTTTGGAACTTCTTTCTGGAGGCATCTGAAGCTGTGGACGAGTTTTCAGGAAGGCCAGCAATCGAAGTAGGAGATAGCTACAATTGTCATGGACAATTGCGCAGTTCATCACTTTGAAGGGGGTGAATATCTGGAAGAATTTCTGGCAGAAATAGGAGTAGAATTGATATATACCCCAACATATTCACCAGACCTTAACCCCATCGAACTTTGCTTTAATAAAGTAAAAACAGAACTCAATACTTATTATTCACATGATGTGCATGAAAATTTGAAGCTGGCAGTTTCTGATGCTATTTGTCGCGTGACACCGTCGGACGCTCGAAACTTTTATTATAAAACATCATACTTATTCCCAACATTATAGTTCTAACTGTATGTATGCTGAATACTGTTTGATATGAAGAGTATTAGTCTATACTTGTGATTGTTGCGTATATTAAACTATTACTGTTGGTATGTTCATCAATAATTCAACATTTTCTGTTTACTTTTGAGTTTTGACTTTTGTTGATATGATTTGTACCGGATGTTAAAGCCCATGTCGGCAGCGAAAAATTATGACAACAAAATTGTCTTGCCGCTGGAGAAACTTGTGCGGCCTCTCCAGTTTTCGTTAAAAATTCACAACTTTTGTTTCATAATATGTAACATATGAGTGGAACCCGTGAGCTAACACACAGGGCGTGTTAACGGTGGTATTTCAATGCGAATAAATATTGGTTACAGTCAAATCAGGTGTTCTGTTCTCCCCAATATTGGAACATTCAACATTCCCGTCAATATTGCAATGTTCATGCGCTAATTGCTCCGAGCAAGTTGCACCGGAACTTGCAAGTTGCAACTATATCAATTTTAACAAATTTGTTGATTTTAATACTTTTCTGGCAGATTTTCGCTGATAAAAGTGCTGCCAAGCGACTAAATATTGTTTGTAAATATGTTATTCCTGGCCAAATATTGTGCAAGATGACTGAATGAATAAAACACAGGTATGAAGATAACATTGAAATGCAAGTTTAACTTTCAATTCCTCACCCAAGAGAAAACAATTAGTTAGCAAATGCCCGGCACTTACGTGCCGTGCATTTATTTTACAACTCGTACAAAATAACAAAATATCAAACTGTAGGATATCAGAATAACTATCAAAATAGACGCTACCTCATTTCAGTGTAATAATTTTAGCTAGCATCAACAGCAACTATAGGTATTTGCCGTTCAATTTACTGTAAATTCCCAAAGGTCTGAAATCTTTTGTACTTGATACACCCTGTATTATGCAACTGAAACTCAACAACGACAACTTAATAACGTAGTAAAGGTCTTAGCGATTGGCTAAAACCAGCCAGAGAGCAAGTTTTTTAAGGCTTAAATGAGGGGTTGACAATTATATGTATTGTAAGTAGGTTCTGCTTCAGTATTACTGGTGACGATGCAGAGTATGCGGCCCTTCGTGCCTCCAAATATATTTTTTGAACTATGAATAGGCCTGAGTTTAAAGTTTGAGGTTGCGGTTAGCGTTTGCCGCACACGGTTTGTTAAACCTCTTGAACTAAAGTAATGCTAAATCACATATGCAACAAAACTATTAAATAAACAAACTGACGAGTAGTAAGTTACTGTAAAATTAGAGATGAATTGTACTTTACTTTTGTTCATTTGAAGGTATTTGAGAAAGCTGCATAAGTTGTTCAGCTGGATCATGTTCGGGCGAGGTATCAATCATTTTGTCTTCCTCGTGTAAGGGCACCGAAAAATGATGCGAAAGGTTTAAAGCACTGTCCAAAACGGCACTCGTTTCGACTTCCTGATTGAAGTTTGGGGGGCCCATAGTGCAACTAGACAGCGCATCGCTTTGATCGTATGTATAGAATGTAATACTGGTATTCCAGGATGGAAATATACGTTTGGTAATTGAGTGGCTTGGTGTGCATGATATTCAGCATTCATTGGGTGAATGAACGGTGCAAAAGGCGAACCACTTGGAATTGGCTTTGAATTGGTAAACTATAATTCTGCTGGGCACTGCCACTGGAGGTATTTGTCGTGGACGGTGCGCGGTTTTTATTACTTTCCATTAAACTTTGTTGCAAGACCATGTTTAATTGCTCCGCTTCCTCATCTCGATTCGAAGGAGCACGACGATAAAGACTCGATTTTTTCTGGTTTTTAACATTGCGTGACGATTCTTTTGGGTCAGGAAATGTTATTCCCTCAGATTCCAAAAAGCCTTTCGCTGGATTGCCTCGAAAACGAGATTGTTTTGCATGTCTGATGTGTATCTTTTCATCGGAGTCATCATCCGAGTTTTCCTTTTGAAGTGCAACGCTCAAAATATCAGACAGTTTATGCTTTGGAGGAATTCTTCCGCCATAGTGAGTCTTGCAGTATTTTTCAATTATAAAAACATGTTTACGTAAGAGAAGCCATTTTCTTTGCCCAGCATTTGTGTAATGATCTGCATTCTCTTTCATTAAACCAACTTCAATTTTGTTTGTTAAAGTTTGACTCAACTGTTTTGATGCATTTTCTTTATCACTTAATTCTCTTTCAAGTTTTGCGATATCCGCCCTAGTATTTTTTATGACAATCTAATCGAACGACTATCAATTTCACCAGGGTGGAGTTTTTCCTCGCCACACACAAAGACTGACTCACATTTTCCGTACTCACAATTGCGAGCAGTATGACCGAGTCTCAGATGACAAGATCTACAAAGATTGCCGTCATTGGGATTTGACTTTACGAGTAAAAGTTTGCGTTGAGTTTCTTGCTCTTTCATTTCGAGGTCGTAAAGTTTTTCCTTCTTCTTTTCGATGTCAAGTTCTCTCTTCTTTGCGTATCTTTGGAAGGGAGTCTCTACAATATCCTGCTTACTCGCTTCTTCATCCGTACAACGCTCGTTAAACGTCATGTCATCCCTTTCGAATGATATTGCTTGACTCTCATTGTCCTGAGAAAAACGCAATCTTTTCCTGGGATCTTTTATAGTCTCTTTTAAACTGTTTCCACATTTATTTGCGTGTACATGCTCTCTTTCATTCTTCTCGTTGCCATGGAATGACTTTTCAATCGGTGTTAATATATCGTCGACACGTAAACATAGCCTCTTCAGTTTGCTTTCTCCTGAGAATTGTAATGGAGTACACGAGCGAATTGCATCCAGTACATCAGATTCGTTTGAAATCGTGACAAATGTGCCTTCGTCGTCTCTATATTGTATGGAAGCCCAGTAGGCTCACGTCAACTTTCATAAAGAACTAAATGTTTTCACGTATCAACTCAGTATTTTCACATATCAACTCACTATTTTCATGCATCAACTCACTATTTTCATATATCAACTCAATATTTTCACACATCAACTTAGTATTATCACATATAAACTCAGTATTTCCGTATTTCAACTAAATATTTTCATACATCAAAGTCATCAACTCAATATTTTCCCATGTTTACTCAATATTTTTACATATCAACTCAGTATTTTCACATATCTACTCAGTATTTTTACATATCAACTCAATATTTTCAAATACTAACTCAGTATTTTCACATATCAACTTGGTATTTTCACAACTCATAATCGTAAACGTTTTTACATTTGTCAGAATATTTTGGATGTTTTCAAAAATTTTTTTGACAAGTTAAAAAATTTTTTGGCGAGTTGAAATATTTTTTGGCGAGTTGAAAATTTTTTTGGTGAGTATAGACCATCACGCAACGCGGGCTGTAATTTGGAAGCATCCGCGTGAAAATTTTCGGCTAGTCGTTTTTTATTTCCCGGTAAACGATATTTAAGTGACAATGCAAAGATCTTTTATGCCATTTATACAGTTTTAAGTATACATAGCAAGGACTAGATTTTAGACATCTTAAGGTCTTTATTTGTTTCTTTACACGTAGTAATTTCTTTTTCGTTTATTGAGGCCGATCGGTTTGGCCGCATTGGTTGCATGCGGCATGTGCACAATCGATGCTTAGTGGAAATTACTTTAATTTATTGGTGGCGTTTAGCTTAAAAAGGCCAAAGCTTTCCCGGTTAGAGTATAAAAGCAAGTTCAATAGTTGATGACTGTTGTATATATAGTACACACGCACACGCTTCGAACGTTACCTCCAAATGCAGCCAAATTCTTTGTTTAAGTATTTTAAAATCATGTCATTTGACTTTATTTTTGCCACTAAGTCGTCTATACGCTCGTACATTTCTGCAAAATATCAATATATTTTAGCCGGGCATGATCTATTGAAGAAACAACTGAATAAACGCAAACAGAGTTCCGTACCTTCTGATACATCGTCTGGCCAATCTTCCAATCCCTCTATGACAAATTCGTGTGAAAAAAAAATCAGTTAACAATAGTACAATATAAATTAAATGAAATTTGAAATGTTTACATTCGATCTGTGGCAGTGCGTTGCGTGATGGTCTATACTCACCGAAAAAATTTTCAATTCGCCAGAAAATTTTTCAACTTGCCAAAGAAGATTTTCAACTTGCCGAGAAATTTTTTTGAAAACATCGAATATATTCAGACAAATGTAAAAACCTTTATGGCTATGAGTTATGAAAATATTAAGTTTATCATGTAAATACTGAGTTGATACGTGAAAATACTGAGTTGATATATGAAAATAGTGAGTTGATATGTAGAAGTACTGAGTAGATATGTGAAAATAGTGAGTTGATATGTAAAAATTCTGAGTAGATATGTGAATAAAATGAGTTGATATTTGATAATACTGAGTTGATGTGTGAAAATATTGAGTTGATATATGAAAATACTGAGTTGATATGTGAAAATACTGAGTTGATATTCGAAAATATTGAGTTGATATATGAAAATACTGAGATGATATGTGAAAATTTTGCGTTGATATGTGAAAATAATGAGTTAATATGTGAAAATAATGAGTTGATATGTGAAAATGCTGAGTTGATATGTGAAGATACTGGGTTGATATTTGAAAATATTAAGTTCTTTATAAGAGTTGAAGTGAGCCTTCTGGGCTTCCATAATATTGTATACGTACATTTTGGTCATCGTAAAAATCGCCAACAATACTTTGAACTAAATTTTCTAAGCTTTCTAATTTGAGTGAATTTGCTTTATCTGTCGAAATATAAAGCGTTTTACATCGCTCGTAGGAATGGCCTATAGTACTTTTACTTGCACACTCATCTTTACACTGTACCAGAGTCTCTCAAACCAGCGCACGCGTTTTTGAAACATGTGAGTGAGAAACGGAAAACACGTCACACTAACACTTAAAACTCATTGGTTCGCGCAACGTGACGTTTGACATGTAAACAAACGCGTTTTCAAAGTAGCACCGAACGGTTGCTCGAAAATGGTAATAGTTCGAACGACAGGAGAATTGCCCTTTTCCCATCGATGGTTAACGGCGTAAATATTGACGAAATGTTCGTTGATTGCGATGGTCCTACACTGGTAAAAGTGCATTCTAGTTGTGTTTTTAAGGTAAATAATTTTATAGGTTCAATTTGTACTGATGGGTTGCATATTATATTGAAACTAGATATTATATATAGTGTGAGAAATTGAGTGGATCTTTGTATTCATATTGTCATAATTGTGTATCTATATGTTGCACACGCACTGTACACATGTTTTATTTAATATTATCTAGTTCTTTGACCCTAATGACCAGCTAGATGGAGGTGAAAAACTATTCAGTAATATTATTTTGTGGGAGTTTGATATTTTATCATATACTCAGTACTGAAAATGATGAACTGGATAATTTACTTCCTCCAGTTGACTTACATCGGGCAACGACTGTAGCAATACACCCTTCATTTTATTAGGTTAACTAAAACCATTGCAGTCAAATCAGGTGTTCTGTACACCCCAATATTGCAACATTGCCGTTGTTATCAATATTGTAATGTTCATGCGCTAATTGCTCCGAGCAAGTTGCACCGGAACTTGCAATTACATACTTAAAACATTAAAGTCATAAAGCAAATACTTCTTAGGGGTTTTGTATATCTGCATCTCTCAAATTTACAGTAGATTTAATTGCTTAGCAGTATTTTTATCACAGAAAATATGCAATGAAAATATTCAAATCAACAAATTTGCCAACCTCGTACCCAGGCTCTTTTACCTACGCCCGGCGCTCCGGCAAAGACCCTGGCTGGGGCTGGTCACGTGAACACCAATATTTTTGGTGGTAAATTAAAAATTACGTAGGGAGGGGTGGTAGGGGTGCAGTATTTAGCGAAGGAATTTTTTTACAGGTTTAGCTCGAATCTGAAATTGTTCCAAGTGCAATATTTCCAAAATATATTTGTATACAAACGCCGTTGAGAGTAATAATAACATTACATCACATAAATAGAGTATTAAATTACATTTTGATCATGGAACTGGATCATATTTCAAGTCACTGTTCATTCATCTTGCGTCGATGGCCGGCAAAGACACGCCAAAAAAGCTCTATAAAAAGCTATCTGGATCGACGGTTATTTCGCGCTGCAGACTTTGCGATTCTGTTGCGGATCCAAATTACAGCAGAAATTTGTTTCGAGACGCAAATATTTTACGCAACGCTGAAGCAGTTTACGGTGGTAAGCTTCCACAAGATACAAACCTTCCGCACTTGGCTTGTCGTGCATGTGTAAGAAGATTGAACAATTTCAGCCAATATAGAAACGTTATAACTGAGACGCAAAAAAAGTTAACAACTGAAGACGTTCGCACTAAACGTTGCTTAGAATTATCGCCGTCTGTAGCCAAACCCCCAGCAAAAGTTCAAGCAACTGGGGGATCTCGCCGACGAAGTCTTGATTTTTCCTCCGCTGGTGCGCCAGGACAATCTGAAAGCTCTTTGCATGTAAGTAAATTTTACTCCAGTGATTTTTATCTATAGATTTTTTTTTTGACTATTTAACCCTATGAATAATGCATGCTTTGATGCCCGTGCCAAATTTAGTATATTATGAATATGCATGTTAAATTTTATACCAGGCTTTCTTTCTAAATTTTCTCGAAATTAAATGATGATCTGCATGGTTATCTAGTCACTTTGGAATACATGCTTCGAGGATATTTATAGATATATGTATCAATTCTGCTTTATAGAGCGGGGAAGTATTATACAAAGCAAACAAAGAGCTTATTGATGTTGCCAGAAGAACTGAACCATCTGTTCTAAGACAAAGGGGTTATGATGGCATGTCAAGTGACAGTTGGATGTCAGAGGTGTTAGAGGAGTTGGCTACCAGGTGTCCAGTTACCAATGGCATTCTTTCAACTCTTCTGGAAAGCAGCATCTACCCAGAAAAAAAGCTTCCTGCAGTATGCTTAATTTATGGCATCATGAAGTTCTTACGATGCCATGAGTTAAGCAGAATTCAGAGAATCAATTCTGTTTTGTTGATAGAAGGCCAGTCATCTGTAAATGTAAGTCATACTTTAATACTTGAAGATTTTGTTAAACTATGATTTCAGTTTTCATCCTAGTAATCAAATGTAAGTATTAATCAGTTTTTCAGTGCCATTGATCCATTAAGCAGCAAAGCTTGGCACCTCATTGACAAGTATAACAAATGTCTGTCATTATGCAAGTAAAAAATAAGTGTTGTGCACTGGGGTGCATTGCAGCTCTACGGGTTAACTAATCTATTGAGCTACAGCAGTGGCGGATCTAGCAAAATAAATTACCACAGCTCATTCTAGGATATATTTACATTTCAAAATACCTTCAAAGCAACTTCATTGGTTAGATTTTATTCTTTTGAAATTCACAACTTATGACATTGTTATAAAGTTATTTTGAATTTTAAATTGAGCTGCTATAATTTATTTTGACTTACCCTGGATCTGCCATTGAGCTACAGAGCTTCCCCATTGACTTGCAAAATCATCTTGCCTAAGTGTCCTGGTTACATTTTCTCATAAGTCGTTTCTAACACTAACAACTGTGCTTGTTACCCCACTTTTTTACTTGTCTAACACAAGGCAATTTTACTTGCCAATAAAACATCTTTAATAAATAATAAATAACAAATAGTCAACCCAGTTAGCTGCAATGTAGCCAAGTGCACCTGCTTACTTTTTACCTGTGCAATGCAAAACTATTTTGCTTGCAGTGGGATTAAACTTAGCCTCTTAGTGGGTTAACTATGATGGTTCTAACATACAGTACTCAGATGCAGGGATTGATAATTCTTCTGAACCTCTAAAACAATCTAAAGCTTCCAAAACTCTATTAATTTTAAATTGAAGGGGTAAAATTCTCAACTGAGTGTCAGAGTAAAATGTAAAACATGAAGAAATTTTTGATTACATGTTTGCATAAATACATTATGAGGTATGATTAGTAATTAATATACCTTGGAAACCTAATGTCTGAATAATTTTTTATGAATAAATTCTTTTAGCTGATTTCCCGCTTGAATAAATATGGTTTGTGCCTTGAACCAAACATGAAGTATCCCCTTCTCGATGACATTGGAAAGCAATTTATTGATCACGCTGCAGAATTGGTGAAGGCTGGCCATAGGTTTGTTTATGTACTAGACAATATTGATTGGGAGGAGAAGACACATGACATGAGGCAGGAAGTGCAAAACAAGAGTGTTCATGCTGTGGCAACAAGTATTGTATTCAACAGGGTTTCTGACAAAGGATTGCCCGATTCAGGTCCTCAGCAAGATCTGAAGGATTGCAATGTTCATCAGTTGGTGGATATCAGTCCACTGGAATTGGAGGCAATTCGAAACCGATATAGAATACTTGTTGCCAAGCTTTTATTTGAACATTTCCCTTGTTTTGCAATGTTCAAACCATATATGTCTGAAAGCACTGTTTGCAGTCATGCTGAAGAAATGGCAAGAAAGTCAGAAGTCATCACCATGCCTGTCGTCATGAAAGATGAAAAGAAATACGCTGAGGTTGTGGACGTTCTGGACCAGCTTGAAAAGTGGACACATGAAATATATACAGCTGCTGGACTGTGCTCACCAAATACAGAATCCAGTGATGATACCACCCCCACAATTGGAACCACGTCTAGACCAGACCAACCTGCTTCACATTTCCCTCCAGTTGCTTCTGACTGTGATCCATTGCATGGTGTAAAAATACCATGCTTTGGTGATCAACTCACTCGAGTTCGCTTCGCTGGAGCACGAGATCTTCGAGCTGGATGTCACTCGGCAAAGCAAAGGTTGGACCACCTGTATCCAATCTGTATTGTGGATTGGCATACCAAGAGAAGTTTCTTGAAGGTACTATATGATATTTATATGATACAATTTAATTGTTAGGTCAACTGACTACAGTACATAAAAACAATCATTAAAACAACAATCACATGAATGTAATGCCAGGGTTAAAATAAAGGCGTTTGCTCAGATGAATTTGTCACTGGAGATGTGGGCTTCCTGCATGGAAGGTGATGGTGAAAACATCGATCATGATAGAAAATCATGATTAAAATCACCGCTAACATTTGTGCAGTACTTAACGATGCAATATTTTGAGAAAATAACTTACTGCTAGCGTAGCATTAGTAAAAAAAATTGAGCTATGCCTGTACAGCATTGGTGATACAAAACACAAACCAACAGCGAACGGTCCTCATGGTGACTTGCATGCTTTGAAAGAAGATTACAAGCAAACGTACCTACGGAATGCAATAGACAATTTTCTGGACGAGTTTGTTTTTCATGGTGACGATAAGGTGACAGATGGCATTTGGTGTTATGGGGTTAACCTTATTAAGTGTTTCTTGATACTGGCTGATTTTAAGGATGCTGTATCCACGGGTAATGGTGATCACTTATTGATCCTAAGAAAGCTGCTCTTAATCCATTTCTTCTCAACACCCGGATTCAATGAGTTTGCAATCGAGATGCTCATCAATATCCTCCAATGCGAAGTGCTGCTATCAAAAGCAGAGGCCAAACGCTGCAAATGGGCTGCTACGGTTAATTGGAAAGGCGGCTCCGGTAAAAATATAGAAATTGATTTATTCCAGGAAAACCGGAACTGCGAAATGAAGAAGCTCATTAAGTCAATGGGTGCCAACAAGACTGAAAAGGCAATCACTAGGGCGAGCAAGGCTTCAGGTGGTGTTTCAAAGATTGTTGAGGCATATCAGCACCAAGTGCACATTCACCCTAAGTCAACAACCCACTCCCATAAGTCAAGCAATGATGAAAAAATAATAAGCTCGACTTGCGAGGCTAAGACCTTTTGCAAAGAAGGAAGAACATTTGAGTCTTTCCTACAAATTTCAAGTGACCCAACATTCTCGTTTGACAAAAAGAAATTTGCGGAATGGATTCAACGACACAAAAAGAACATTCTAGTGCACTATACAGTTGCTGATGATGAAGAAAGCAGTGAATAATTAGACTTCTATGTACTGCACATGTAAATAATGTTTGGCTCTTAGTTATATATCACTAGTAAGCACTGTTTCCAACAATAACTTGTAATATATTTTTTCTTCAACAAAATATTTAATTTATATGTTTTTAATTAACTGTTCTATAAGAATAAATGTATATAATAGACTATTCAATATAATTTGCATGTTTCCACGTTTAAGTGACTTTGCTTGTCCCACATTAAAGTACGTCCACAAATTACCACATGGGTGATGTTTCTTAATTCATACTTCTCTTAAATAAATTCATAATAGACCTTATGTTTAATGACGTCATTTTGTGGTCACGCGATTGAAAATGTTTGAAAATGGTTGTATTGTTGAACATTTTAAAGAAGGAAAGGCTTAGTTGTATAATAAATATTCTAACTTATTTGTTCGAATTGTTATTTTAAGCCAAATAAGATTTTCAAAACATTCAAGAGTAGCCATTTTCAAATGATTTTAGACTTCGTGACAACAAAATGAAGTCATTATGCATAAGGTCTATTACTAACAATTTATGAGCAAACAGAGCATACTCTTCGATACAAGTGTACTTTAAACCCCCAGTATGCCCAACTCATTTTTTTAATTGCCTAACACAATTTTAACTGTTAGAGGGCAAACTTGGCTGGTCAAATGGCTGAATTGGCTTATGCACTGCTGATTCAGTTTTGGGGCAAGTTGCACAAAAGCTAAATAGCACTATTCACATGACAGTAATTTTTCTTAACATGTTCAGTAACTGAGAAAATCAGATTTAAGTTCAGAATTTTCACAGTCACTCTGTACAAGTCATGAGTTTAATTGCAGCTGTTAAAAATCACTATCCACTTGATTAGGGCTATCCACCTTAAGTATAACTGGTCACTGGTGTTTTGTTAATTGGCATGAGACAAATAGTTGCACATTGTTTGGCAGTGCGCATCTGGTTAGCAGTTTACCTTTTCAGAATCAATATCTAAATAAATGCTAATATCTAAATCATACTGATATATGAACTGTAGTATCACAATTTTTCCAACATTTTCCTAGTGTTCAGATGGAAAATAGTTCATTAATTGCAAACATTGTACGAGAAGTTCCAGACAGCTGGGACAGTCACAGTCTTTCTCACAGACATCACAACAATTGTGTAATGGCTTGGTAGCTACATCTTTTTCATAATAAAATGACTGCTACAATAATTTTCTCAAACAAATATCTTTACTCATACAAAAAGCCCGCATATCATCCTGCATTCCAACTCTATTTTTTGCAATGTCTCTGTTGTTATAATACAGTAAAGCAGTTGACTGTTATCCATCTCTGCCAGCACGCCCAGTCTGTTGAAAATAAGCCTTTACTGAACTTGGTGGTCCAATATGAATAATTTGGGGTATGTCCCGAATGTCAACACCCATGCCTATTGCAACAGTTGCAAAAACAACACGAACAATGCCTGCTTCTGAACTCATCTGCTTCAGGATCTCTTCCTTCATTTCACTGGTCTGTGGAGCATGGAATTGTGCAAACAGCCTATTGGAAGGAACTGATGCACAACCAGGAGGGAAATACTGTTCATCACCGAGAACATGCTCAAATAGTTTATAAGCAAATCCACATAACCGCAGTGGTATATAAACTATTGTAAGTGGATACTCAATCTTTTTCTGTTGCAGGGCCTTGGCAATCGGTATCAAAATTGACTGTATGGCATCAACATCTTGCCCACTACGAAAAATCTTTTTGTAGCAAATATTCTTTCTATCAGGGTTTGTGACAATGTGTTTGCAATTTTTCAAGCCCAGTGAGTCCTGTATGCATTTCATATCACTTCTACTTGCAGTTGCTGTCATTGCTAAAACTGGTACATCTGGAAACATTGCACACAAAACTCCTAATTTTCCATAGTCTGTTCTAAAATCAGACCCCCTACAATTAAATAAAAAACATAGTTTGGCATATATGTATTAAAAATTTAAATGGAGAAGGGTTCTTGGCGCTTTTCTCCTCAAACTGAAATCCATTAGATACCAGCCTTGTGCACCAAACGCTATCACTACACAGTTGCCAATTTGTTTGTTCTGTCATTTTTCATACACTAGCTAGTGCGTTACTGCGTTTCTGTTTAATAAAAACGTATTAAATGTTGATACTAACCAGTCCAAGATACAATGCGCTTCATCTATGACAACAGCCACAACATTCTTCTGATACGTTTGGCTCAGCAACAATTCTCTTCCATATTTGCTCGAAATAAGAGCTTCTGGATGTGAAAAAACAATTTGATAATCACCGTCACGTAGCTTTCTCTTCTCACATAGCCGAAAATCAATGTCAACATTAAAAACGTCGTCATCATCGTCTTCATCTCTTGTCAATTCCTTAACATCGATAACCGACGCTTGTATGCCACTTGACTCGCGTAAACGAGCAATTTGGTCATTCATCAACGAATTTAAAGGTGACACCACGATAATAATGGAGTTAATCCCTGCCATAGATATCTCCTTCGAACTTCTCCAAGCACGTCTCCAAATTTGAAATACATCGCTACCCAAGTTGTATTTCGCAAACAACAACATTGGCAGAAGGTGGAAAATTAAGGACTTGCCATAACCCGTAGGCAAAACACACATTAAATCCACTTTTAAATACAAACACTCCATACAAAGAACTTGTTTTGGTTTCAGTATTCTATTCTCATAAATACTATTTAAAACCGCAAATTCTAAACGCGAGAAAAAAGCAATGTACTCCAACATGGCGGCAGTTGCGAAAGAAGTCATACGAAGTGGAAGCATGTAATTTGATACTTTACGCACCCCCCCTCAGGCAATAAAATTTTGAATTGTCACGTGACCAGCCCCAGCCAGGGTCTTTGCCGGAGCGCCGGGCGTAGGTAAAAGAGCCTGGGTACGAGGTTGACCATGCATTCGCATTCTGTTCTTACTACATTGGGAAGAAGAGCAATGTTCTGTGAACGGTAAAGAATGGCTTTTTGTTCGTCAGTTGTGAAACATGGCTACGAAGACTGTCGATTTGAGAAAGATGTCGACGAAAATTTTCACTGTTCTATCTGCTACAACGTGCTTAAAGAACCAAGAATGTGCAGAAATAATGAACATCTCTTTTGCCTTGATTGTATCACTGAGCATCTCCGTGTCAATTCTCAAACTTGTCCTGAATGCAACGAACATTTGAGCGTCGATACGCTTCGCAGAGCGCGTTTGGCGAATAAATATTTGTCTAAACTAAAGATAAATTGTGATCATGCCAGTCGAGGATGCCCTGAGTTTACTTGTCTTGAACAACTCAAAACTCACGTTGCCACTTGTGGCTATGCGCCTGTGTTATGTTCAAACGCAGAGTGTGGTATGGAGATTAACAAGCAAGATAAGGTCCGTCATGAGATTGAAGTATGTGAATATAGGAGAGTGAAATGTCATGACTGTGCACAGATACAGGAAGATGTTGAAACATTGAAAAGAAATTTATTAGAACATGATGAGAAACTGCAGGCAACCAAAGAAGAAATCAAGAATAATCATGTTGAAATGAAACAGGCTGTGGGAAAGTTAGATGCAAAAGTGGAAGCATTGAAGACCAGTCAAGATCAAATCACAGAGTATTATACAGAGGGCTCACTTCATCACTTTTCCTATGATTTTTGCGTAACGGCCTTTTGCTAGCAAGTGCGCTGAAGAGAGGTCGTCACCCTCCTGGAAAATTCAAAATGGCGGCGATATTTAGGAGCGGAAAGACGGCGGTATAGAAAGATTTTAACAAAGATAAAGCAAAGATGCGTACACAGTGCATATTATTTTTTGAAAAACTGGAAAGTAATATATTTTACATCTATGTCCAAATTGCAAGCCATGGGAAATGTGTTTATAGCGATTTTATGCAAGCCTTGTTCTTTAAAGTTTCCTAGTTTCCTAATCGTTTGAGTGGGAAATCAACACTGTCGTTCTGGCTTTTACTTTAAGGAACTAGTACGGAAACGAAACTTTAAAAACCTCACAAAATCTTTGGCTGAACGCTGTCAGCTTAAAGAATGTGGAAATTTTTCTGATGTTGACGAGGCTCCACAATCCAGTATGGAAAGTATGGCAAATGCACACCCAAGAATTTTTGTTGCGTTCAGGTTTGCACACTTGATTACGATTCTTGCGCTGAAAGCGCAAGGTATGTAGGGAGTGTGAAAGACTTGGAGAGGTCTGGAGGATGCATAGAAAAAGGCGAAAATTTAATATCTTGTGATTTGGGTAGTCAATAAGGAGTGTGATATTTTTATTTGAAGAATGCATTAATTATACACGTTGAAGTTTAACTTTAATTTATCATTGATCAGTGCTACTTGTCTAATAAACATGCACACTTGAGTGCACTTGACATGGTTTTGCACACTGCACACTTGGATTTTTTGTATGCACACCCGAGATCTCGTCGAAAACAGCCATACTTTCCATACTGGTCCACAATCACACCCATTGTTTTCTTCTGAACGAAACTTTGGCACCCTAAACTTGGCCAACGAAGAAACACACATTGAGAGAGAAATCAAATGTTTCGAGCTTACTACCAGGTATCCAGCTTTGGAATGTATATAGGGCATCTTGCTATGGAACCAAGTTTAAAAGTGGTGGCATTGTCATTTGTAGTGTTGATGAGTCCATTAGACCCATCTTTGGAACCATATGTGTGCTTTGGATAATCAGCGACTTTATTTATATTGAGTATATGCCATTGGAAACACTTTGTTTTAGTGAGCAGTTCCAGGCTTACCATGTCAAGATGTGTGAGGATGTTGGAACACAAAGTTCTGTTCCTATGAAAGTCTGGTAGACTTCAATGTTTTTCACTATCATGAAGACAACAATTATATGTGCCAGTGAAATATGATATACTTGAGTTGATGGAATAGCATTTAAAGGAAGATAATCCCTTGAAATATCCAGAACAGATGCCCAATGACTACCAGATTAAGTAGAATTAGTATCAGGTCCAGATGATGGGATTTATGACACCTTGTTGAAGTACATAATAAAGATGTATTTTATGCGCAATAGCTGACTTGTAAGCTTTTTTGTTGGAAGTTGAAAAAAAATTAAATCAGCTTTCTCATTCATGATATTGGGGCTAATCCAGATCAATGATATCCAGTTCAGGATTTGCCTTGCAAGGTAACATTAAAACCTCAGTCTGGTGTCTGTGACCATTCCAGTGTATAATTAACATGTGTCAACTGTTACAATATGAACTGTATAATTACAACATGAGAGATATGTTTCACTGCCGTGTGGTCCTACTGATTATTCTCTTTATTGTGGTATTTCCTTTATTGTAGCAATTTCTTTTATAAGGGACAGGTCAGAAATTAAAAGGGTAGGGAGGGGTGGAAACATGGGTAGCATCATAACTTTTTAAGACCCTAAATTGATAGTTGAACCAAATATATAGCACCATTAATATCTGTTTTAAGTATACTGTGTACCAACAGAGATATACCACCACTGAAGCATAAACAAGAATGACCCTCCCCTTTAAGCAGCTCATTTTATCTTGACCCTCCCATTTCTAGGGTCTTGAAATGACCCTCTTTATGTTTTCTACCCTTCCCCTTGTTAAAATCTCTAACACGTTCCCTAAGATCTTTCTATCTTATAAAGTATTTTTAGCGAGTAGGTTATAAGAATAAACCATTAAATACTACATCTACATTTTAATTCACACTAGTACTCGCAATAGTACTCTGTGATCAAATCAAGCAAGATCAACAACAAGTTAAGAAAGAAGTAAAGGAAAGTCTTTCAAAAGTGAGCAAAGATGTGGACGAAGTCAAAGTCATGATGATTCAAGTGTTAGAGAAGTTAAACATGCTTGAACAGCATAGCAAAGTGTCATCTTCAATTGCAGGAATATTGGATACACCAAGAGGAAATATTTTGGTTTCAGGTGGGTTTGTTTATTCTGATGCTGCGAAAAGCACAGAAATATTTTCCTGGGAGAAGAATCGTTGGTTTGAGGTGTCAGAAATGAATGAAAAACATTGTTATAGTTCATCATTTATTTATAATGATCAGTTATTTGTTGTTGGGGGATTGTGTAGTAAGACAATAGAGACATTGAATCTCAATAAATTACGTTTGAAATGGATGAAATGTCTTGGAGAACTTCCTTATAGTTGTCGTAATCATCTAACTGTTGTTTACCAGCAGCGTATCATTCACATTGGTGGATTTAATCAAGGAAGACGGTCTGACATGATTAGTGAACTGCAAGTCACCTCACCTTGCACCATGAAAAAGTTGTGTCAAATGCCTGAACCACGTAGTAGTCATGGTGCTGAGATTTTTGAAGATAAAGTGATGATTTTGGGTGGAGAAGGTGATCAAGGTCATCTCAATACTGTGTTGGAGTTTGATGTCAACAAAAATGAGTGTAAGAAGATGTCACCTTTACCACATCCCTTGTCACAAATGGCAACAGTTTGCTGGAGAAATCAAGTTGTTGTGCTTGGAGGACGTTATAAAATAAAAAATGCTTTGAATGATGTTTTTATGTATGACTGCAAGACAGGCAAGATCACAGCTTTACCATCCATGATGGAGAAGAGATGTAGATGCTCTGCAGTTATTACTGGAGAAACAATTGTAGTGATGGGAGGTAGCAATGAGAAACGTGAATCATTCAGTTCTGTGGAGTGTTTTACAATGGGAGGTTCTGCATGGGAATATCTTCCTGCTATGAACAAAGACAGGTATGGAGCAGTTGCTAACGTTTTACCTTCCACAAGAAAATATGTGTAAGTTTGACACTTAGACAAAGTAATGACATGTTTATTCATGATTATCTTATACAAGGTTGTTTTGAGTCCTGTTCATATGTGTGATATTTGCTGTGACTGTCTATAATTGATGTACAAGACACTAAGTGCATTCAACCACAAAATCATTAAGTTGTTCAGTTCAACCAATTGGATTTTCTCAGTGTATGGGCTCCCATGTGCATCAGCATTGGAAAATCTTTTTGTAGACACCACAGCAAAGATTTTTAAGTGTAATGTAGTATCCCAGTCTTTATTGCAGAAAGCTCTTCACCACAACGTGCTGTGCCACTACTGCAGGTAAAATAATGCCACTGCCATTGTGTCACTGTGAGAAAATAAGCAGGAAAATCACTTTTGTTTGAAATACAGTTGAAATAATTGATGAGAGAAGAAGTTGGCAATGTTGCCTAGCCTCCAAGTAAATATCGGCTTCTTTCGTTCGGACAAGTAAGGGTTTTTAGTATAATTTCTTTAGTAGGTATTTTTATACATGTTTTACTACAGAAAGTATACTAAAACAATTATACGCCCAACGCTCAGTGATTATGGTCAATATTCACCTCGACTTCATCGCGGTGAATATTCACCAATAATCACTTCGGCGAATTATTAATTATTTATTCTTCAAAAATGCTCTAAATCCAAAACGAGCAAAATAAAGTGCATTAGTTAAAGTAGAATGTCATTTTTTCTGAGGAATACTGTATAGGTAAAGAGCCTGCTGCGATATGGACTGACAATATGAGTACCGGCAAGACATTTCAACATTGAACGGATATTTAGTTTGTCAATCAAAAGGTTTCACATTTTGGCACGAGTTTGACATTATCTCTCTTTGCGTGTCTTATTTTGTTTTTATTACAAAGAATGAAGTCTACCATTATATATGAGGACAGAGCTTAAAATGTTTCCTATACTCATTGATTATTGTATAACGTATTGGAAGTCATGTAATAAAACAAAAATATATTTTGTTTTGATGTTTTTGTACAGTTTGTTGATGCTTGCACTTTTTTAACATTTCCACATCATCCTGACGTTTTTATGTGCGTGCACCTAAGTACCCCCCTCGTTTATCTAGAACGACTTTTTCATTTTGTTTTGTGATGAAAACGATGCGCCTAGGAAACCGTCAATAAATCAATTTAATAGTTACTCCGCCTGCCCGTAGGGTGAGTTTTTGAATCTGCCCCGTTTCTGTTTTTGTTTCGTTGTCAGTAACGAGTCTACCACTGATGTATGGATGATCTCGCTGACATCACAATGCATGACGGTTCATTCAATCAGATGCATGCACCCGCGGCAAGCTAAACGCTACTAAAAATAGCGCATAATGGAGAGTGAGCAACATTAGACAATAACTCAATGATCGGGTGGGGGACATATTGATATCTGGTCTTGTTTTACATTAGGTTGTGACCAAGGTCTATCTGTATAAACATGAATATATAAATCTTGTCTTCCAATTATCGAGCAGTCTGCTGCATTGTTTTTAAGGAAGATGGCGGTAAATATTATATCGTTAATGTTGAAAAGCAAGCACTGCTTACCAAACGTAACAAGATCGGCAAGCTTTGTTTGTAACCTGAGCTGCGAAGACTTGGGGAAAGGGGTGATCGAGGGGGGGGGGCTGTTTCATCCCATCTCTATATCACAGGAGTTTTTCATGCGACAGGGTGAGCGTTCGCAAGTTAGAGCTACAACTGCCATTGATCTGTATAACACTGGATGCATTGACTTCCAGTG
Source organism: Muricea muricata (assembly GCA_963855995.1). Taxonomy (NCBI): domain Eukaryota; kingdom Metazoa; phylum Cnidaria; class Anthozoa; order Malacalcyonacea; family Plexauridae; genus Muricea; species Muricea muricata. The sequence goes on from OY979717.1 coordinate 46,893,075, forward strand.
AAGCTAACGGAAATCAGGAGAATTTGGAGCACCAAGATGGCGGACAATCGGAATTTTTTATAAACTTTTTTTAAGGAAATTTACGGAAAGTAATATCCTGTGTATGAAGCTTGCTTTTTACACCCACAGAGATCACTGAACGCAAAGTCCCAATATGGCGGAGATAACTTGTAAAAATTTGGAATGTGCGACCCAGTATTATACAGGTCAATGACAACTACAAACAGCAGTGCAGTTATATGACAAAGTTCTAGAAATAAGATTTGGTATATGAAAACATAGTTACTTAATAAATGTTTTTGTATGACTTCTTTGTAATTCATGGCTGAATGTGGACTATCAGATTTAAAGTCGAAGGATGATTTTAGAAGCAAGACAGTTTCTTATACATTTGGTCTTTTAGTAATGGTGGATATCTATTATCTAACCATTTGCTTTCATTTCTATCCCAATAACCAATAGATCTAGTCTTTTTTGAGATCAGTGTACTTCATTCATTGCAACTTTTATGCTGTAAATATGATGAATATAGTATGTAATTATGTTGTAATTTATAAAATTTTATCGATATTATATTGAATGCAGCTCTATAGTTTCTTCAAAATGAATTGTAAACAAAAATATCAATGGTTCTTGTAGACAAGTAATCAGCGAATAGTTTATAACCTATGTTTATAACGCCCTAAATTTCCTGTGTGTATTCTTGGTTTGCAATCAATCTCTCGGGATGCGGCAGACAATGTCAGCCACCCACGTCGGCTGGATCCGACATTGTTAGCAAGCAAACCATCAATAACAGGTAGACCAGCTAGTTTGTGAGAATAATCATGCGATACTAATCAACAGGAATATCTTCAATCTTTGGCAAACAGACGATATTCAAGAAAAGAAGATAATGTAGACGACTCGGTAGATGAACTTAGAAACATGGCAAACGAGCGAGTAGTTCCAGATCTTATGATAGGTGTGAAGAGATAAAAGACACACGGGATCACTAATGTATTGTATGTTTGAATGGGTTTTATACACACCTTGTACTTTTCATAACTAGCAAATAGCATTGCATGGTTATTTTCTACGATGTTTACAGTTTAGAACTTGACTTTCCCGGTGCGGCACATTCGTATCACCAACAAAAGCGGAGTGATTTTTGCTTCGAGGCGAGTTCCAGATTACAGCGGCTTAATGTTAACAACAGCGTAATCCGGTATGACCGATGTAATCGCGACGCTTGGATGTAATCCATTATAGTGTTACGTTACCTCATCGACTCAAGTTATGGGCAGTAGCATAGCAAGATTATCATCACATCGACAACGACTTCACTTCGTCCAAAACACAAGTGTTTAGAGATTGACAATGCGTTTGCCCGTCATTTAGAAAAAAACACACATTTAGTTATGTACAAATAAGTATAATGACTGTTCACGAGACGGAAAATTGCGTTGCCTACCCAGAAAATTTTTGGAGTAAACCTGGGTTCGAGGTTGGAGTTAATATTCCTACACATTTAATGTTACAATGATAGAGTTACGTCGTGTTTTCACAAAATTCAGCTGAAAGCAGTTTCAATCTTACGGTGAAATTTACGTGGTGTAAATCGATATAGATTTGACATATAATATACGTTTTATATTATTTCCAAACTGCTGTCAAATCATGCATAGATATTTTTTGGTACAGGGATTGACATTATGTTTTATGAAGCTTATAAGGATTATTTTCCACCTCGATCAAAAAATTTCTAGGCGTTTACACCATGCTAGTTCACAGAGTTCACTCTGTCGTTACAAAAAAAGTGATTCACTGTTTTCTACTGCTCCGGGAGATACCGGATTACTTTTCCGATCTTCACTCCGCAAAGCGTACCAGACTAATGTGTCGTAGTGTAAATAGCAGCCGAATCAACCAACACTAGCAAACCAAAAGTCTCGTGTTTCATTCTCGTGTCAAGATTGAGCAAAACACCAACAAAAAACACACCACCGAGTACAAATATTACAAAGCATGACAATCAGTGGTAGGTTTCAGCAATTCCGTTTTTCATTAAATCTTTATTTTTGAAAACCGAAATTTGCACAAATTTCAGGTTTCTACTTTTTACTGTTTTTGATTGACACGAATTTCCTACCCTTTTTCGCGTTTTCCATCAGTTTGATATAACGTGCAAAAGGGTACCCTTTTTTGATAAATATGTCAAAAAATGTCCATCTTTTTTCATCTTATCACAGCGGATTGAAAAGCAGCGAAAAAGGTAGCTTTTTCGAGCTCATCGCTTCCGGGCAAAAAGCAGAAAAAAGGGTACCCTTTTTGAGCTTATTGCGCGATGAGGACTTCCTGAAAGATTAGCTGCAAAATGGTAGCGCGCAATTTTGAACTAATTTTTTGGCGCAAAATTCGTCGCCGTCTGTCGTACTGTTTATATCAGTATGGAGTATTTAGAGACAAATATCGAGCAAATTCGACTGTGGGTAAAAGAAAATTGTACTCATCCGGTATGATCAGCGATACGCTAAAGCAAAATTTTCCTGAAGTAACGAGAGGGTTTTCGGAAAGAAGTATACGACTATTTTGCTCGCAACACAAAATCCATAAAAGAAGTGATTTGGAAGTTGATAGTATTGTCGAAGATTCGATACGCGAGGTATGTATTAAAATGCACATTCATAATTTGTGTGGAAAAGTTGCACACAGTTTATAGCACCATATCGGGTTTTATCTAGTCTTATACTTCAATTAAATTCTTATTAAATATTGAATAGGTTGGGGCAACATATGGAAGGAAAATGATGGCTGGGTATATTCGAAGCAAAGGTCAGGTTCTAAGACCCGATATGGTGCTATAAACTGTGTGCAACTTTTCCACACAAATTATGAATGTGCATTTTAATACATACCATCGCGTATCTTCGACAATCACTATCAACTTCCAAATCACTTCTTTTATGGATTTCGTGTTGCGAGCAGAATAGTCGTATACTTCTTTCCGAAAACCCTCTTGGCGTAACGGCGTTACTTCAAGAAAATTTTCAGCTTTAGCGTATCGCTGTTCATACGATGAGTATAATTTTCTTTTACCCACAGTCGAATTTGCTCGATATTTGTCTCTAAATACTCCATACTTATATAAACAATGGACAGACGGCGACGAATTTTGCGCCAAAAAATTAGTTCAAAATTGCGCGCTACCATTTTGCAGCTAATCTTTCAGGAAGTCCTCATCGCGCAATAAGCTCAAAAAGGGTACCCTTTTTTCTGCTTTTTGCCCGGAAGCGATGAGCTCGAAAAAGCTACCTTTTTCGCTGCTTTTCAATCCGCTGTGATAAGATGAAAAAAGGTGGACATTTTTTGACATATTCATCAAAAAAGGGTACCATTTTGCACGTTATATCAAACTGTTGGAAAACGCGAAAAAGGGATAGGAAATTCGTGTCAATCAAAAACAGTAAAAAGTAGAAACCTGAAACTTGAGCAAAATTCAGGTTTCAAAAATCAAGATTTAGTGAAAAACGGAATTGCCGAAACCTACCACTGATTCATGACGTTGGTTATGTAAATAAGCAGGATTTAGACATCAGATATGTATTTTTCACGGTCATGTTTTCCTTCAGTTTGAATTATGAGAATTTTCATATTCCTCATTAATATCATCTTTGTGTATAAAATTGTAGTGGTTCCGTGCATCTCATATTTTAGCAAACTTTCGACTGATATATCAGTGACGTAATATTCATTATACATACATGTAGGAATTTTTACCAGTATATTTTGTTCAAGTCATGCATGTCATATGACTTTCATTTCCAAGTATTTTGAAATCTGATCCCTAATTTGAATAATAAAGGTTTGTTATTGCAAAATCAAACCAAAGCGAAAGCGAAACTGTTTCAAAACGTCTTGCTTTTGTTGACGATTTATGGACTGCAAAATGTAAGAAAAATCTTACAAACGAAGACCATGCATTCGTATTCTGTTCTTACTACATTGGAAAGAAGAGCAATGTTCTGTGAACGGTAAAGAATGGCTTTTTGTTCGTCAGTTGTGAAATATGGCTACGAAGACTGTCGATTTGAGAAAGATGTCGACGAAAATTTTCACTGTTCTATCTGCTATAACGTGCTTAAAGAACCAAGAATGTGTAGAAATAATGAACATCTCTTTTGCCTTGATTGTATCGCTGAACATCTTCGTGTTAACTCTCAAAATTGTCCTGAATGCAACGACCATTTGAGCGTTGATACGCTTCGCAGAGCGCGGGTGGTGAATAATTGTCTGTCTAAACTAAAGATAAATTGTGATCATGCCAGTCGAGGATGCCCTGAGTTTACTTGTCTTGAAGAACTCAAAACTCACGTTGCCACTTGTGGCTATGCGCCTGTGTTGTGTTCAAATGCAGAGTGTGGTATGGAGATTAACCAGCAAGATAAGGTCCGTCATGAGACTGAAGTATGTGAATATAGGAGAGTGAAATGTCACGACTGTGGACAGATACAGGAAGATGTCGAAACATTGAAAAGACGCCTATTAGAGCATGATGAAAAAGTGGAAGCAACCAATAAAGAAATGAAGGACAATCATGTTGAAATGAAACAGGCTGTGGGAAAGTTAGATGCGAAAGTGGAAGCATTGAAGACCAGCCAGGATCAGATCAAGCAAGATCAACAACAAATTAAGAAAGAAGTCAAAGATGTAAAGGAAAGTCTTTCAAAAGTGAACAAAGACGTGGACAAAGTCATAGTCATGATGATTCAAGTGTTAGAGAAGTTAAACATGCTTGAACAGCATAGCAAAGTGTCAACTCCAACTGCAGGAATATTGGATACACCAAAAGCAAATATTTTGGTCGCAGATGGACGTCGCGGTGACCGCGCTGCCAAAAGTACAGAAATATATTCCTGGGAGAAGAATGGTTGGTTTGAAGTGTCAGAAATGAATGAAAGACATTGGTGGGCTTCATCATTTATTTATAATGATGAGTTATTTGTTGTTGGGGGATGGCGTAGTAAGATAATAGAGACATTGGATCTCAATGAATTACCTTTGAAATGGATGAAATGTCCTGGAAAACTTCCTTATAGTTGTCATGATCATCAAACTGTTGTTTCTCACCAGCGTATCATTCACATTGGTGGATATATCTTTGACCAACTAAGACCGTCTGACATGATTAGTGAACTGCAACTCGCCTCACCTTGCACCGTGAAAAAGTTGTGTCAAATGCCTGAACCACGGAGTTGTCATGGTGCTGAGATTTTTGAAGATAAAGTGATGATTTTGGGAGGAGAAAGTGATCAAGGTCATCTCAATACTGTGTTGGAGTTTGATGTCAACAAAAATGAGTGCAAGAAGATGCCACCTTTACCACGTACCTTGTCAAGAATGGCGACAGTTTGTTGGAGAGATCAAGTTGTTGTGCTTGGAGGACGTAATAAAAGAAAGAATGCTTTGAATGATGTTTTCATGTATGACTGCAAGACAGGCAAGATCACAGCTTTACCATCCATGGTGGAGAAGAGATATAGATGCTGTGCAGTTATTACTGGAGATACCATTGTGGTGATGGGAGGTGACAATGAGAAAGATGAAACACTCAGTTCTGTGGAGTGTTTTACAATGGGAGGCTCTGCATGGGAATATCTTCCTGCTATGAATAAAGCCAGGTATGGAGCAGTTGCTGAAGTTTTACCTTCCACAAGAAAATATGTGTAAGTTTGACACTTAGACAGAGTAATGACATGTCTATTCATGATTATGTTATACAAGCTTGCTTTGACTCCTGTTCATATGTGTGATATTTGCTGTGACTGTCTATAATTGATGTACAAGACACTGAAAGCATTCAATCCACAAAATCTTATCATTAAGTTGTTCAGTTCAACCAATTGGATTTTCTCAGTGTATGTGCTCACATGTGCATCAGAATTGAAAAATCTTTTTGTAGACACCACAGTGAAGATTTTTAAGTGCAATTTAGTATCCCAGTCTTTATCACAGAAAGCTCTTCACCACAATGCGCTGTGCCAATAATGCATGTCAAATAATGCCACTGCCATTGTGTTACTGTGAGAAAATAAGCAGGAAAATCACTTTTGTTTGAAATACAGTTAAAATAATTGATGAGTGAAGTTGGCAATTTTGCCTAGCCTTCCTGTAAATATTGGCTGCTTTCGTTTAGACAAATAAGGGTTTTAGTATAATTTCTGTTGTAAATAATTGTTTTTGGAGAGAAATTGCATTAATATTGAGGGAAATTGCATTAATAGAAAGTCAAAGAATATAAACAAGCTTTGATGTTAGACTATGTTAAGGTGATAATAGATTGAGAAATTATACGAAAACACTTATTCGGTGATACAATATTTTATAACAATTATACTCGGTGATTTTGGTCAATATTCACCTCGACTTTGCCTTGGTGAATATTCCCCGATAATCACCTCGCCTTCGGCGAATAATTGTTAATTATTTATTCTTCCAAAATGCTCTAATCATAAAACGGTCCAAATAAAGTGCATTAATTCCTTTAGAGTGACATTTTTCTGAGGAACACTGTACAGTACTGTGCAAAAGTTTTAGGTCATCCAATTTTTTGCTTTTACAACAAAAGCCATATCTGTTTTTAAATTGAACCAATTACAATGAAACTGTTACATCTGATCGAGCAAAACGTTATCTACAACTTACGACTTTAAAAAATGGATATTGCAAACTGGAAGTTCGCTTGTAGTATATGTATATACTTTATTACTTTTGTACAAATTCAAAAACAAATCAAGCGCAATTTAATTTCAATGATTGTTAATTTTTTATCTGATGCTATTGCAAAGAGGTTATAGTGTTCCAGAAATAAATAAAACCTTTAGTACGAAACGTGATTGCACATACGATCATTATTGAATCAGCTAAAAAAATCTCATATAATATAACACATTGCAAATATATATCTTTTGAGCAGCGTTTATTGTTTTTCGCCCTAAAATCAAACTTTTTTGCCCCTTGTAATGACCACATGTTAAAAGGGTTTAAGCAAAATATTCTCAAACAGAATAGCACAGAGGTTTGAAACAGCGTTTTTTAAAACGGCTAGATTTTGTCCACACTAAAAACTGCATGTTGCATCAAAAGTTTTTAATTTTGCTGGAATGCTTCAATGAGTCTGCTGTAGTATTGTGAAAAAGAATAATTTTTTATGAGCTGTACATTGTAAAATATAAACTTGGGGAAAAAGTAGTAAACCCAACTTCCGGTTACAGCTGAACTTCCAGTTTGCAATGTCCATTTTTGTGGGTAGCCACGTAGTGGCTACACCACTATGTTACCGTAAAATTTCCGTATTCTTGGTTTGCACATGACGTCATTTCGTGTCATTGGGCGCCATCTTGGTTGACTCTGCAGATTACTTCAGCTGTTTACAGCGAAGTACTTGTGTCAATTTACTATTTGATGGTTAGTTTTAGCGTATTATGAATGATACTTTAAAGATGTATGGTCCGATAGGATCAGAAATAATGAATATATACTTTGTGGTTGCCATGTGTTTCAAAAGTCAACCAAGATGGCGTCGATTGCAAACCACCTATATATGTGGGTTTCATGTGGTTTCATGTCGGCAAAATCACATTCCTGATTATATTGAGATCTTTAAGGAACCACGAACCAATCAAAACGTCAGACTTTCAATGAGACTGAATCTTTAATATGGCGTACGCCGGTGTTGTAAAGAGTCATGTTGTATTATTTTATCGTTCAAGTTCTGGTTTTTATTATTTTATCGTTCAAGTTCTGGTTTTTAGTTGTTCATGGTGTGTGTCATTTGGACTTTCGAGGCGGTAATCCGCAATTTTTGTGCAGTAGCAAATTTTTGTGATGAATATTATTTAGTTATTGGGCCATTCTGTATTTTTTTGTTCACTTGAGTACTCGTCGTGTCACTCCGCTGACTCGTGTGTTTAATATCCTCGAGCTATTACAGATCACCCTCATTTGCTGGTTGTTGAATTTTCCAATATGCATGGGCAACCCTCATATTAATCCCTGCAGATTACCAGGTATAAATAATGAATTCCCCCCATATATAATCACAATGTCGCAAGAAATCTTAAAGTTTGGTTATATCAGTTTAACAAATTTATATGATGAACACCTCATATTGCTGGTTTTAATTCTTTTCAGCATCGACAACTTTCATATATAATGAATCCCGAATCCCCTCATATATAATCACAATGTTGTTGCAAGAAAATCTTAATGTTTGGTTATATCAGTCTAACAATGCAAATAAAGGCCCATGATAGTTAAATAGTCACAATCATTTGCTGGTTATAAAATTTTTCAATGTCAACAACCTCTTATATAATGAATCCGACCCAAATCTCAATGCTTGGTTATATCAGTTTAATCAATTTATATGATGAACACCTGCTGATTTTAATTTTTTCAATATTGACAACGGCATATGTAATTAATCCCCTTATATATAATCACAATTTTGTTGCAAGAAAATTTTAATGTTTGGTTATATCAGTTTAACAAATTTATATGATGAAGACCTCATGTTGCTGGTTTTAATTTTTTTCAATATCGACAACCTTCATATATCAATCCCTCAATCCATCCATCCAATCATTTGCTGGTTGCTAAATTTTTCAATGTCGACAACCCTCATGTATAATGATTACCCCGAATATATATTCACAATGTTCTGGCGAGAAAATCTTATATCAGTTTAACAAATTTATATGATGAATACCTCATATTACTGGTATTTTTGTACCGAATCTAGACTAGCATGTACCTATTTCAAAAAAGTCCTTTTGCATACATCAAACAAAGCATTGCAAATATAATAGCCTTGGTTTCAGCATAACCTGCAAAATTGCAATCACACCTGTTTAACATAGTAACAATGCTTAAAGGGTCTTGGGTCTTAAGAGTGTCTTGGCTTACTTCGCTGAGGCTAGCCACATGTACGCTAAGCGTACCTATTTTTTCAAAGTCGTAAGTTGTAGATAACGTTTTGCTCAATCACATGTACAAGTTTCATTGTAATTGGTTCAATTTAGAAACAGATATGGCTTTTCTTGTAAAAGCAAAAACTTGGGTAACCTAAAACTTTTGCACAGTACTGTATAGGTAAAGAGCTTGCTGGGATATGGACTGACAATATGACTATGGGCAAAACATTTCAACATTGGACGGATATTTAGTTTGCCAATAAAAAGATTTCACATTTTGGCACGAGTTTGACATTATCTCTCTTTGCGTATCTTATTTTGTTTTTATTACAAAGAATGAAGCCTAGCATTATATATGAGGACAGAACTTAAAACGTTTCCTATACTCGCTGATTAGTGTATAACGTATTGGAAGTCATGTAATAAAACAAAAATATATTTTGTTTTGATGTTTTTGTATAGTTTGTTGATGCTTGCACTTTTTTAACATTTCCGCATCATCCTGTCGTTTTTATGTGCGTGGACCTAAGTACCCCGCTCGTTTATCTAGAGCGACTTTCATTTTCTAACGATTGTAAAATGAAAGAAAGTAAAATGTAGATTGTCTAACATTTTAATATCATTCAAAGTAACACTATTTAAAAACATTTCGTAGTTCTCAGCTGTTCTAGCAGTATCAGGAAGAGAGTTCAATAATTTTGCTGCCTGGTATCGCCAGGATTTTAGCCTATAAGTAGTTGTATTCACCTTAGGCATTTGAAGAGTGTATTTTCTTCTCAGTGAATATTTGCTTTGCTTTAAGCTTAGTAATTCCTTTAGGCTCGCCGGATGATTGCCATGATTTAACAACCTATACACATTACAAATGACTTTTTCAATTCGTTCGTGCCTCAGACTTGAGAGTCCCAATTTTGCGAGAAGTTCCTCGTTGGGTGTATACCTGTCCTTGAAAACAAAGCAGATTGCACGTTCGTTCACTTTTTCCAATTTATCAGCTGTGCTCTTGTTACAAAAATGCCAAGTTTCGGAACAATACTTGAAATGAGGTACCATAAAACACATATAAATCTTGGATCTGATTTCGAATGGAAGTATATTTCTCATACGTTTCAAAACCGCAGTTTGTTGAGACACTTTCCTACATGTTTTGCAATATGTTTTTCAAATTTCAGCTTGTTACCCCTAGTTATCCCAAGTAGTTCTATTTCCTCGCAATTAGGGATAGTTGTGTTTTCACGGCGAAATTCAATACTAGCTTTTAGTTTTCCCATTACGATTGCTTCGTACTTAGAGAGATTTCTTTGCATTTTGTTTTCTTCGCACCACTGATCAATTTTTGCTGACTCAGAGTTAATAACTTCTACTTTTGCAGGATCTTTATCTGCATAGGAGATCTGTGTATCATCCGCATAACCTGATAATTTGACTCTTTGATGTCGATTAGAGAGATAGTCTGCGATTAGCGTTGTCGTCTTTTGGTCAGCCCCGTATTGTTTTAACTTCTGCACGATTGGCAGTGTGTCAAAGGCCTTTGAAAGGTCCATCGCCACAAGACCAACCACCTTTTGATTGTCGAGTTCCTTCTTCCATTCTTCTGTTAAGGATAGAATGGCAGTATCACATCCGTTGTGTTTTCGATACGCAAAAACGTATTTGTGGTATATTTTCTCGAAATATGGGCTCATTCTCAACTCTACTATCTTCTCAAATACCTTAGAGAGGGAAGGCAAAATTGTTAAAGGTCTATAGTTAGTTTTGCTCAATTCACATCTTTTTTATGTACAGGTGTTATTTCGCCGGATTTCCATTGCTGAGGGATTTTTCCATTATTCAGGATGTAATTGATTAATGCACTCAGTGGATGACAAAGCACTTCAGCCGACTCTTTCACCAATCGAGGCGGGATAAGGTCGTATCGTGTAGCTTTATTTGTTTTTACTTCTTTTAATATTAGTTTAACTTCTACATGGTTTGTTTCCTTCAGTGATAATGTTGACACATTGATGTTTTCAGTTATGTGATTTAAGTCAGGTATAGGTTTTTCAGTTTCCATATTTGAAAGATACTCAACATTTGAGAAATATTTATTCAACGTCTCCGCCACCTCACTCGTGTCTGTAATATTCTTTTCATTATCTTTAATGATAATACGGTTATTATTTTTAGTTTTTCTCGAATTAATATACGGTTTTGTAGTACTCCAGAATTTCTTCTGATTTCCGTGTTTGTCCACACAAAGTTTCCTGAAATGCTCTTGGACCGATTTCCTTCGCATACCGACTACCTTGTTTCTCATCTGGCGGTATTGCTCCCAATAAACGTCATCATGGTCATCGAATGTATAGGCAGTGGTATACTTTACTGAGGTCTTCAAGGAACGCCTTCTGATTAAAATTTTTAATTAAGCGAGCGTTTTACGAAGGGCTCTGATTTAGGTCGCATAGGTTTTATGTTAAAAGCTGTATACACCAAGTAATGATCGCTGAGACCAGTCTCTATAACGTCAGTGTCTCTTATAAATGCTGGCACGTTCGTTGAAATAACGTCAAGACAAGACGATCGGTTTTCTGAAACTCGCGTTGGTTTATTAATAAGAGAAGCTAAATCGTATATGTCGCAGATGCCCACCCTTATGAAAAAAACACATGGAAATCACATATGGTTCACATGTGTTTCACATGTGGTCATATGTGTTTCTCATGTGGTCTCATGTGACCACATGTGAGTCACATGTGATACACATGTAGATTTATTATTTTTATTTTAAACCACATCTGTTTCACATGTAGTCCACATGTGACCACATGTAATTAACATGTGACGACATGTAATAAACATGTGGTCACATGTGATTCACATGTAGATTTCTGATGCTTATTTTAAACCACATGTGTTTCACATGTAGATTTATGTTGTTTATGCAAAGCCACATGTGTTTCTCATGTGGTTGACATGTCCCCAGATGTTACTCATATTTGACCACATGTGATTAACATGTTGTTCAAATGTGATAAACACGTAAGGATATGATTATATCCATAGTTATACAAGTCATATGATGCACATACATAGACGCATATTGAATGATTGAATCTGTAGGCAGCGGACCATAATATTCATTTGTCTTTTATGATGTCTACTATTTGCTTTTTAGTAGAATCATACTAGCATACTAATGCAAATGTTGCAATTTAATTTGCTACTCTACTCGCTATCTATTGCTCGATAGATAGCGAGTAGCAAAACAATAATTTTTCTGGTGTATTTTTTCCATTTAAAGAAACTTGTAATGGTTTTTTTAGAAAAATGTTTAATAATTTTAAAATTATTTAGCTCGGATTCTACTAAAACAATTAGATTACTCGCTCTTAATTTTTATGCGTTGGTAGTTGATGCAGGCTTCGCCCTCATCAACTATCACTGCATAGAAATCTCGAGCTCTTATTCTAATTGTTAAATAGTAATATTGTTTGGATAAGAATTTATATTAAGTACATATAAATTACTGATTTATACCAGGCGTAATTTTATTTATTCTGCTGTAGAGTAGAGTTTTTACACTATTTTTTCAACTTTTGTACAGTCACTTATAAAGATCAGTGGCAGTACTCCGCGCGCAAGGCTTACCGGGAAGCGTCATCGCATCAGTGAACTCAAATAAGACTGGAACGCTACGTGGAGCAGAAATTTTGAAGCCAAGATGGCGGAAATTGAAACTCGTCTTGTAGGTATGATCCAGGCCCCTGCGCGGAAATATTACTGAATTCCGTATGAAAAATCGGCATCATCTCATGTGAAAATTTCATATTTTCGGCCGACTATTTTTTTATAGTACGGCTTTCCCATGGCTCTAGAAATTATAGCAAGTGGTCTTTCAGAATAGCCATATTTTAGAAACAGTTCATCATTAAAAGCAAAGTTATTTGGCGAATGAAATTCAAGTTCAGAAAAAACCCCGTGGAGAAACACAAGCAAACTTTTGTTTTTCTCGACCACCTATGAGGGATTTGAACAAAATACAGAATAATATGGACTGCAGTTGGATTAATCTTACCTTTTCGTTTAGTTTTTAGCTTTTAGGTAGGGTATTTACCGTTAAAATCAGCATTTAGGTGCAAAAATTGAAAAACATCGATCGGAAAACTTTAGTCATTTTTCAGCTCCCGCGAAGCCCACGCAGAAAACACGCGTGTTTTATACCTACAAGACGGCCTTCAATTTCCGCCATCTTGGCTTCACCCAAAGCTCAGGCTATTTACCTGAAGGTATCGTTCCAGTCTTATTTGAGTTCACTGCATCGCATGTGGAAGCCATATTTGATATTTTCTCATTCTTTCAAACACGATGTCGTTTAGTTATAATTTAAACCATGTGATTTCAACCAGGAAGACAAATGGAATGACTCCTTTTACACCAGGAAAGACAGCGTAATACTCAGGTGAGCATGTTGTTATACTTTTTAAATGGATAAAGCTATTTTGAAGGGGTGATACTTTGTGCTCTGTGTTGAGCACGTCACTGCACGTGTAACGTGTTTCACTTTATAACAACTAAAACGTTGATATTCATACATTTTCTTCATACAAATGCTTATTTTGGATTATTACGGATGCGGTATTTAAAAAAACTGTATTCCGTAGATAGCCAAATCAGGCAAATTAAATTTGAATTTCGCGCTACGATACTGCAATTAAAACGTTAATATTCACACATTACCTTCCCACAAAGGCTTACTTTGAAACATTCTGTAGACAGTCAGATGTGACAAATTATATGCAGTAAGATGCTGAATGACAATCAGGCATTCTGTATCAGTTCTATTTTAAAATCAAGCTTGCTTCTTGACTTACTTAAGTTACTAATATTTATTTAGATATATGAATGGTAGTTTTTATTGTAACGTGAGTAACACTGTGCATTGGTGAAACATTTTGTTAGCTATTGGACTGTAGGAGCTAGTTGAGTGCTTGTAAACTTTGCCAGCATTTAATATCCAACAAAACCTCCTGTGGATCAGCTTTGAAATAACCCTTCAGAAAAAAAGACCACAGTGCTGAAACAAAATACCCCAGAGGTTTATTCACCTTACCTCTCAGACAAGATCAAATGAAAGTACCCCAGAGGTTTATTCACCTTACCTCTCAGACAAGATCAAATGAAAATACCCCAGAGGTTTATTCACCTTACCTCTCAGACAAGATCAAATGAAACTGACAATCGTAACCCCCTAGAAAATGCTTCTGAGCAACTACTCAGAATATATTCTCTTTATTATACCTGCATTATATCATGTGTTAGCAGATTATTCATAGTTAAGTCATTTAGGCACTAGGCTCTCCTTGTGATGAGTACAATTGCCAGAGATAATTAAGACACATTAAAGTCTTCAGAAACCAGAGTAAAGAAAATCACTGTTTACCAGATAAGATTCAAATTTACATACTGTTAACATAGTCTAACTAATCAATAATACTGTTTTAATGACCACTGACCACATTTTGTACCGGTGACCAGCCTACTTAAATTTGGGTCATATTTTCAGGAAAGATATGAAGGAGTCTATGAAGCAGCTTGCTTAAAAATAAATTGTGCAAGTTCTGTTGCACTTTTGGTGCAAATTATTACTATTCTTCCCATGAATCGTGGAATGACCCATTGTCAAGAGCTGTTTTGAGTTTCGATTCAGATAAAAATATTTCAGATTGATGTTTGAGACACAACTAAAAGCAATATGGAGTTAAAGAATTATGATTTAAGTTTAACAACAGCCTTATTGCTTTATATTCTGAAAATTTGATGCAAATCAAAGTGATGCCAGATTATATATTATGTAAAAACCCATTATTCTAGACATGCCTACAAAAGTATTCAATTTTAGTTTTGCCTAAAATATGAGTAAATTTATTGAAATAAAGGTATATAAGTAAAATATCTAGCATTGAAAATTAAATTAATAAAATATACTCTATACTTTTGAGATATTTTGTTTCTGACAATTGTGAATTTATTATATATAACTTTGGATAAGGCATAAATTAACAATGATGTCTTGTCATTCTAGATTTTGTTACTCAAAGACTTGCAAATATTGATAGAATGTAGCTGAAAGAGTCATGCCAAGAGGGAATTGAGAACAGTAGCTCCTGTTTAATGCATCTGAACAGTGTATAATATAGGACAGTAAATGTTCTTTGTGTGCTTACAAGGTTAACATCAGTATCAGTTTAGTTTTCTCCAATTGCAAACACTGCATTAATTTATAATTGCAAAGTCTTCAGTCTGTCCCTTGTATAAATAAGTTACACACCTCCCTTGTACAGATTATCATACTTTATGAATATTAGCGATGTGTGAATTCAAATAAGTCAACTTATTAGCACTGATGGAGATTTAACCTTGTGCACTGAATGCTTTGCAACAATGAAAAAACGGTGTTTCTGTAATAGTAAACTCATAGTTTCTTTTAAATTGTATGTCAGAATTGTTTTTATAGTAGTTATTATAACAGGCCTACTGTATTATAATTGATTCTATGATGATGAATATATTTGAGAATATTATTTTACTGGTATGTGTTTTAGATTTGTTTAGCATTGAAATCACAATTGCAGGTAGTTGCTTCAACCAAATGCATGTGTATTAGTCACATCTGTGGTGTGTAGTCATTAGTCACATCATGTGGTTCACATGTTAACCACATGTGGGTAACAGTTACATGTGGTTCACATGTTAACCACATGTGGTTGTTAAAAAATCACCCATTGTAAAGTCACATGTGTTCCACATGTGAATCACATGTGTTTTTACCACATGTGGATCACATGTGAAATGTTCCAATTTCACACGTGATTCACATGTGGGTTTTTTCATGTGGTTTTTTCGTAAGGACAGTCAGCATTTCCCTAGTTTGTTATTGGACAAGGGCTGCAATAAATCTGAATTCAGGTCTCCTATACAGATAATGTTTTCACTTAATAAAAACACTTCGTCAAGCGCCTTTGATAATTCAGTGGTGAAAACGTTATTGTCTACCGAAGGTGGTTTGTAAATGGAAACTTTATTCAAACAAATACCAATATTGGTAGCAATATTCATTTACTTGTTCCAGGGCTTCGTTTTCATAGTACCATTTTGTCAACAAATATGAGCGTCTCTGATTTGCTGTGCCAAAGACTAAAATTTTAGATTTCTTTTTGTTAATATTGAGTTTCCATTTTTTTGCATATATTTCAAGTTTTGATAAACACTTTTGCAATCCTGCTTTCGACTCGGACAACAAAATCAAATCGTCTGCATAAAGTAAACTCAAGTTCGTATTATCAAGTCTAACAGGGTCACACGATTGATTAAACAAATTTGGTATATCATTTATAAATATATTAGATAGAGTAGGACTAAGATTGCACCCTTGTTTTAAACCAATATAAGATTGGAAAGGGGGAGTTACTCCATCCTTCAATTTAACCGAGTAATTTACGGACGAATACATTTTTGATATAAATCGTAAAAATGTTTTGCTGCACCCGCATGAAATAAGCTTAGACAAAAGACCTTTTCTTCAAACACTATCGTACGCCTTTTTAAAGTCGATAAAACAAGCGAAAATCGGTTTTCTATGAGATTTGTAAAAATCAATTAAGGTTTTTAAAACTAAAAGGTGATTAGCTGTTGGATGATGTTTTCGAAAACCAATTTGACACTTATTACGTTATTTTCTTCCAGGAATTCATTTAAGCGAGTATTCATTATTAAAGTGAAAAATTTCCCCAAGCAACTACTGATACATATTCCTCTATAATTACCAGGGTCAAACGCATTACCCGATTTATATATTGGAGCAATGTTGCCATTAGCCCAAGCTGATGGAAATATTCCTTTTCTAGTAAAATGATGTAAAAAATTTTGACAAAATATAAAGGTAAGGCTTTGACTGCTAATTTGATTATTTCATTGGATAAAGAATCCACTGACGAAGCTTTTTTGTTTTTTAACTTTTTTGATAAATTATGAATTTCCAGAGAAGAAATTGTATATCTGACTAATCAGCTGTTGGCTCATACTGTCCATGGAACATAGTTCGGACAGTGAAGATTTTAATTTGTCGAATTAATTTCTTTTCCATAGATCGACATAGTCTCCTTGGATAACTAATTAATTATGATTGAGAATAGTGACTTACTTTGTTCGTCGTCTTCGCAATTACTATTAGCGAGATTGATTATAATCTCAACCAGATCATCGTCGTCGTTCAGGTTCCTTTCCAATCGACTTTGTATTCTTCTTGATTGCCAAAATCAATCCAATATCGGAGCTTAAAAGTTTTAAGCTCCGATATTGGAGTTAAAAGCTAGAATCCATTTTTCTAAGCATCCTTGGCTTTGTAGTTCTAGTTGAACAGCTCCGGATGTGTGAGTATGATATTTGTCAGACTCGTGCGCGCTCGGATTGTTTAGAATATCTCACCTTAAACACTATACAAATTTTCGATTGATATTTCAATGAAGTAATATTCATTGTACAAACCTCAGTGGTACAAACATGTAGGAATTTTACCAGTATATTTTGTGACGTCATGCATATCATATGACTTTCATCCCCAAGTATTTTGTAATCTGATCCTTAACTTGAATGGTAATATAAAGGTTTGTTATTGCAAAATCAAACTCAAAGCGAAAGCGGAACTGTTTCTAAACATCTTGCTTTCGTTGGCGATTTGTGGACTGCAATTCTGCAAAATGTAAGATAAATCTTATAAACGAAGACCATGCATTCGTATTCTGCTCTTACTACATTAGAAAGTAGAGCAATGTTCTGTGAACAGTAAAGAATGGCTTTTTGTTCGTCAGTTGTGAAATATGGCTACGAAGACTGTCGATTTGAGAAAGATGTCGACGAAGATTTGCACTGTTCTATCTGCTACAACGTTCTTAAAGAACCAAGAATGTGCAGAAATAATGAACATCTCTTTTGCCTAGATTGTATCACTGAACATCTCCGTGTCAATTCTCAAACTTGTCCTGAATGCAACGAACATTTGAGCGTTAATACGCTTCGCAGAGCGCGTTTGGCGAATAAATATTTGTCTAAACTAAAGATAAATTGTGATCATGCCAGTCGAGGATGCCCTAAGTTTCCTTGTCTTGAAGAACTCAAAACCCACGTTGCCACTTGTGGCTATGCGCCTGTGTTGTGTTCAAACGCAGAGTGTGGTATGGAGATTAACAAGCAAGATAAGGTCCGTCATGAGACTGAAGTATGTGAATATAGGAGAGTGAAATGTCATGACTGTGGTCAGATACAGGAAGATGTTGAAACATTGAAAAGAAGTTTATTAGAACTTGATGAGAAAGTGGAAGCAACCAATAAAGAAATAAAGGACAATCATGTTGAAATGAAAACCAGTCAAGATCAAATTAAGGAACAAGTTAAGAAAGAAGTCAAAGATGTAAAGGAATGTGTGGACGAAGTCAAAATCATGATAATTCAAGTGTTAGAGAAGTTAAACATGCTTAAACCGAATAACAAAGTGTTATCTCCAACTGCAGGAATATTATTGGATACCCCAAGAGAAGATATTTTAGTTGCAGGTGGATATGGAAAAGCTGGCAAAAGCACAGAAGTATTTTCCTGGGAGAAGAATGGTTGGTTTGAGGTGTAAGAAATAAATGAACAGCATTGGTTGGCTTCATTATTTATTTATAACGATAAGTTATTTGTTGTTGGGGGAGTTGGTAGTAAGACAATAGAGGAATTGAATCTCAATGAACTACCTTTGAAATGGATGAAATATCCTGGAGAACTTCCTTATAGTTGTCATAGTCATCAAACTGTTGTTTATCAGCAGCGTATCATTCACATTGGAGGATATAATCAAGGAGGACGGTCTGACATGATTAGTGAACAGCAACTCACCTCACCTTGCACCATGAAAAAGTTGTGTCAAATGCCTGAACCACGTGTTTGTCATGGTGCTGAGATTTTTGAAGATAAAGTGATGATTTTGGGTGGAGAAGGTGATCAAGGTCATCTCTATACTGTGTTGGAGTTTGATGTCAACAAAAATGAGTGTAAGAAGATGCCACCTTTACCACATCCCTTGTCACAAATGGCAACAGTTTGCTGGAGAGATCAAGTTGTTGTGCTCGGAGGACGTAATAAAATAAAAAATGCTTTGAATGATGTTTTCATGTATGACTGCAAGACAGGCAAGATCACAGCTTTACCATCCATGCTGGAGAAGAGATGTAGATGCTCTGCAGTTATTACTGGAGATACAATTGTAGTGATGGGAGGTGACAATGAGAAACGTGAATCATTCAGTTCTGTGGAGTGTTTTACAATGGGAGGTTCTGCATGGGAATATCTTCCTGCTATGAACAAAGACAGGTATGGAGCAGTTGCTAACGTTTTACCTTCCACAAGAAAATATGTGTAAGTTTGACACTTAGACAAAGTAATGACATGTTTATTCATGATTATCTTATACAAGGTTGTTTTGAGTCCTGTTCATATGTGTGATATTTGCTGTGACTGTCTATAATTGATGTACAAGACACTAAGTGCATTCAACCACAAAATCATTAAGTTGTTCAGTTCAACCAATTGGATTTTCTCAGTGTATGGGCTCCCATGTGCATCAGCATTGGAAAATCTTTTTGTAGACACCACAGCAAAGATTTTTAAGTGTAATGTAGTATCCCAGTCTTTATTGCAGAAAGCTCTTCACCACAACGTGCTGTGCCACTACTGCAGGTAAAATAATGCCACTGCCATTGTGTCACTGTGAGAAAATAAGCAGGAAAATCACTTTTGTTTGAAATACAGTTGGAATAATTGATGAGAGAAGAAGTTGGCAATGTTGCCTAGCCTCCAAGTAAATATCGGCTTCTTTCGTTCGGACAAGTAAGGGTTTTTAGTATAATTTCTTTAGTAGGTATTTTTATACATGTTTTACTACAGAAAGTATACTAAAACAATTATACGCCCAACGCTCAGTGATTATGGTCAATATTCACCTCGACTTCATCGCGGTGAATATTCACCAATAATCACTTCGCCTTCAGCGAATAACTGTTGAATATTTGTTCTTCAAAAATGCTCTAATCCTAAAACGAGCAAAATAAAGTGCATTAATTACTGTAGAGTGACATTTGTTCTGAGGAATACTGTATAGGTAAAGAGCCTGCTGCGATATGGACTGGCAATATGAGTATGGGCAAAACATTTCAACATTGAACGGATATTTAGTTTGTCAATCAAAAGATTTCACGTTTTGGCACGAGTTTGACATTATCTCTCTTTGCGTGTCTTATTTTGTTTTTATTGCAAAGAATGAAGTCTGGCATTATATATGAGGACAGAGCTTAAAACGTTTCCTATACTCGTTGATTATTGTATAACGTATTGGAAGTCATGTAATAGAACAAAAATATATTTTGTTTTGATGTTTTTGTATAGTTTGTTGATGCTTGCACTTTTTTAACATTTCCGCATCATGCTGTCGTTTGTATGTGCGTGCACCTAAGTACCCCCCTCGTACATCTAGAACGATCTAGAACGACTTTTTTCATTTTGTTTTGTGATGAAAACGATGCGCCCAGGAAACCGTCAATAACTCTATTTAATAGTAACTCTACCTGCCCGTAGGGTGAGTTTTTGAATCTTCCCCGTTTCTGTTTTTGTTTCATTGTCAGTAACGAGTCTACCGCTGATGGATGGATGATCTCGCTGGCATCACAATGCATGACGGTTCATTCAATCAGATGCATGCCCCTGCGGCAAGCTAAACGCTACTAAAAATAGTGCGTAATGGAGACCCGGCAATATTAGATAGGAACTCAAAATCGGGTGGGGACATATTGATATATATATTCGTGTGTTTGTGTGCAAGGTCTATCCGTATGATCATGGATAAGATATGATCCGTATGATCATGGATTACCAAGGTCTACCGGTATAAACATGAATATCTAAATATTGTCTCCCAATGTTGCATTTGTTTTTAAGGAAGATGGCAGTAAATATTATATCTATCAGTAACTCTTAATTTACAGTTGTGGTTTTCTTATATCCCTTTACTATAGGACCGACTTTTTAAGTACTGTATTGAACTGCATTGAACTTCTAAAAATCGCTGATCAAAGGATTTAGAGTTGGTTTTGAAGTCTTCTTTTTTTTCATCGTTTAGACTTTGTTTTTATTTTCTTCTTTTTTATCTTAATTTTGTCGTTCAAACCGCAATTACGTTACTTGTAAGCTTCCTAACAGCTTACGAATTTTCTGGAAATCTTTATACTTTCTAGTATTTTTCTTGATTCCTCTATGGATTTCGTGGAATTTTGGGGGGGGGGGGTTTGATATTTTTGACAGCTTTTTCGGAATTTTTGACGATTTGACAAAGTGCAGAGGATTTTCTGGGCGAAATACTATACACATCCTCCGCCCCAAATGTTTGTGTATGTATATTTCAGTTGTCAAAGGGAATTTTTGTACGGTTGTAGAATCTCATTTTTTTCAGTTTTGACTCCTGCTGCCTTCGAGCTTGAACTCTCTTCTGCCTAGAGGCTAACCACGGTTTCTGAAATATTGCTCACACTCAGCCTTAAGTAAAATCTCGAGTGGGGAACACTCAAGGGAACAGAAGTGTTATTAAGTATGGTTGATGCTGCAAGTTGTCAACAGGCTTGATGCCAGTTGATTGTCAAGATGATGCAAGTTGTTTCAAAGATTGTAGCAAGTTGCATCGAGTAAGGTTTTCATAGTTTTGATCGTACTTGATGAAGCCAACAATCTTGATGCAACTTGATGACAAACTTATATCAAGCTTAGCTGGTAAAATCTGCAGCTTGCGTCAAATATGTGACGTAGCCTTCGGTCCAGGGACTGCTAAATTAATTGTAGGGTTCATAGCTAAAGGGGATACATGAGAGGTAGGTTTTTATGACAGCGGCTGTTTTTCAATATTCTTAAAACGAGAACGAATGAGCAACGAGACATTTATAACATTTCGAAACCTAACCCTTGCCTTGGGCCTGACCTCAGTATAGAAATGTTATAAATGTCTGGTTGTTAGTTCGTTGTCGTTTTTAAGAATCTTGAAAAACAGCCGCTATCTTGATAACCTATCTCTCGTCTAGGCCCATCTAGGGATTGTTTGACCTGCTACAGCAGAAATCTGTTTGGTTAATTTCTCTAGAAATATTAAAGAGTTCAATTAAATAACTTCCTTTGTTGTTGTTTTTTATGCCTACAATTATTTTTGTAATAAGATTTTTGATACCCTGCAGGAGACCCACAGCTGTTAACATTGTCCAAATTTCGCATCTTTCGAACTGTGTCAGATTAGGAAATCATTTTTACAAATTTTACAATGTTCAAAAAGTTTGTTTACATGAAGGACTGCAGCCTCTCTTTAAGGTGTACTTGATGATGAGCATAGGTCTCGATGAGGATGGTCGTTATATATTTTGGGTGTTTTATTCACAACTAAACTGCTTGATTTTCTAGGCTACGAGCACAACCATGGTACTCCGTGAACTCGCCAAACTAAACAACACAAGACAAGTCCGTATTCATACGATATCATTTAACTGTGATGACAGGTGAGAGAAAATCCTGACGCAATCTTCGAAACAAACGAGTTTTACCTCCTTCGTTGCTTATGATAATTGTGTGGAAAAAGTTAGCAGGATTTTCGATGGTTTCCTCCCAAACTTGTAGTCTGTTGAAAACAATATAAAAAAAGTCGAATAGGATTTCATGTACTCATGTAGCCCGTAACTACAAATTCTGATATAGAACTAATCTTTGTAATGTGCAAACCTTGGTTTTCGTGCTTCTACCCTATGATAATTCATTTTCTATATCAATGTAGTTTTTGGAAACAACACCTAAATTTACTATCGCAAAGCCTTCGATCCGCAAGCATAGGATATTCATCAGTGCTAGTTTGTAATAGATTGTTTTGTGATAATGAATAGAGAATAATACATGGTGCGCGGAAACACCAGATTTGTTTCGAGTGTTCATCATGAACATGGTATCTCGCGAGTGAGCCTAGCGAGCGAGAGAGAAATATTATGATCAACACGAGAAATGAACCTGGTATTTCCAAGCATCCTTGTATTTTTCAGCTACAGTCTTTTCTAACAATATAAAGTGTTCGTAAGCTATGATTGATGATTGTTTGAAAAGCGATAATTTTCACATGTGAAGTTATTACAAATAATCTCATATACACGTTAGTTTATCAGAGTTCACAATCCCTATGAAGCATGCGTATACTTTATATAATAAATAATGATCTATTTACCACGCAAATTTACAAGCAATTAATTCATTTTCTAGCTCTGCAAATAAATTTCTTCAATTACTGGCAAGCCAGTCAGGAGGAAGGTAAACCATGTAATTCGCAATTTATCCGTTATATTTCACCGCTGAACTTGGCATGCACAGATGACCTAGGCAGAGTCAAAAAGCCGAAAATTCAGTCCGGCGTTTATCAGCTATTTTGCGTGATTTGAACTCGACTTAAAGAGGAGAACTGTGGTTTTATTAACCGATATGTACATAGCACTGGTTATTTGTTTAGAAAAACCAGGCTCTATAGGTACTTACGGTTTAACGTCTTCGTATCTGCATGAGAAGACGCGAAAGAACAACCATTTACTGATGTTAATATAAAGGCAGCCCCTTCTCAATTATTTTAAGATCTTGAGTACATGTCCGACCAAGGCTTGAACGCTGGCCTCCTAGCTTGGAAGATAAGAGTGATGACCACAACACCATACACACAGGCTGATGCTAAAAATATTAGTTTGAAAGACTGATGTTCCTACTCCAAGTATATATTGAGCTCACATTGATTTTACCTAACTTGCTCTTTTGAAAATCAAAAGTATGTTCAAATGTTCCTTCATTGACGACAAAACGTAAATTATTATCGCCGTTTTCCCCAAAGAAAAATGATAATATTGATTCTTTTCAAATTTGATTTAGATTTCACCGAAGTCAGTCAGAGCAGGGTGTTAGCTAGCCGATATAGTGTCCGTTTGACGGACTCTTTCCAATTGAGATAACTAAGGAACTTTCCCAATCAGAAGTGGGAAGTTTCTATTCTATAAGATGAATGTGACTGTGTATATCTTTGTTTACTTTTATCGTTATCTATATTATAAAGAAAATACTGTAAATAAAAACAACATTTTCCCAATTTACCAAAAACGGACTTGACTTTGGTTTTCCAGCTAACACCCTGCAGAGGCTGCTGGTCATTTGCTGGCTCATAGATTATTGACGGAAGAAATTCGTTCTGACCAGGTAAGCTTGTTGCAAACTGTTATTCATTGCTATAATAACGAGAATAATAGTTGAGAAAGGAGAGTTTGAAAAACATTCGCCTGTCTTTTTAAGTGTAACTCGGAATGTAGCTGCTATAAACTTGCTATAAACTTACTATCAACTTTTACAGGCTCTTACAATACCTGTCTGTGAAGAGAATGATCTACGTCGGTTAGTCAGTGAAATCGCTTTGTGCAGAAAGTTTCTTTTACAAGCAAGATCTTGCAGGTAGAACAAACAATTGACGTTTCAAAACCTACAGCTGTACAAACGTGTTCAGGTCATTAAAGTCGTGAGTTTCGTTCGGTTTCCTCCCATAGGGAAAGTTAGCAGGGTGGGTCAGGTGATGCGAGAGTACAGTAATGGATAATTTGAGTAAAAGATTGACGTTCGATCTCGGCAAAAAGAACAAAATCTTTTACTACAGCCAGAAAGAGGATCCTAAGAACATTTTCCGCGCGAAATACAAATATATACAAAATTTGCAAACTTCGCAGGGCTATATTTTCCGTATTTTACAAAATTTCGCCACAAAATTTTGAATCCTACTAATTTTAACATGCTCTTTTCTAACTGTAGTAAAAAATTTCGTTCTTTTCTGCCTAGTTCGACCTTCAGCCTATTATGCAAATTGTCCATTGGATAACGCTATTATTGTTCATTGTGACCCTTTCCTTGTGGCAAGACTAAGTAAATAGATTAAAAACGGGAATGCTAAAACTTTGAGGAGAAGTTCGCCGGATTTTTACAAAACTGTTGAAAGTCTAGAAGTTTTTCTACTGAACACAACATTTTAGTGGATCCAATCTTTGGCGTGACTATCAACAAACTCGAAAAAACTAACTTAGCTTCATCCCATTGATGGAAGTCTATTGAGTTGATGTTCCAGTTTGTGTATATAGTTCAATATTGCAGTCATGTTCACTCTTCCCTCCTATAAATCCCCACTGGTATATTTGCACGATATGCACACAACTTCTGGAGTTCCTGCATAGATCTCTCTGTAACCCTTGTGTATTCTTGGGTTATCAACGTCATGTTTACTGTTTTCTTATCGTGTGTAATTTTACACAGAGCACTGCTATACGAGTACGCTCAAGGTGCGCAAGGAAAACAAGAGTCATCGAAACATTACTGGCAGATCAGTAAGTAGAATATCATCATGAAGTATCTGATGTAAACAAGAAGATTCTTTCTCTTTAAGATATTTTCCATTCTGTACCACCATGCCTCGTTCTTTCAAATATGTACAATAAATTCAAAACAGATGATAAGAAAAGTAGAATAAATGATGCTACCGACAGTCTGCGGTTCCTAAATTCTCATTGGCGATATATGAGAAACAGGCTATCAGCAAAGTTTCCAACTGATTGTCGATGTTATATTTTGCAGGCGCATCAAAGACATCCAAAATATCAGTAGGTAACCCCACCACGAGCGAAATCTTGGCAAACTGACCATTCTGATCTTCGCCACCGTCGACTGCGTCTGAAGTCAGCTTGGTTGAAAAGCAAGCACTGCTTACCAAACGTAACATCGGCAAGCTTTGTTTGTAACCTGAGCTGCGAAGACTTGGGGGGAGGGGTGATCAAGGGAGCGGGGGTGTTTCATTCCATCTCTATATCACAGGAGTTTTTCATGCGACAGGGTGAGCGTTCGAAAGTTAGAGCTACAACTACCTTTGATCTGTATAACACTGGATGCAGTGACTTCCAGTGAAGCTAACGGAAATCAGGAGAATCAAGATGGCGGACAATCGGAAAAGGAAATTTACGGAAAGTGATATCCTGTGTTTAAAGTTTGCTTTTTACACCCGCAGAGATCACTAAACACAAAGTCCTAATATGGCGGCGATAACTTGTAAAAATTTGGAATGTGCGAGCCAGTATTATACAGGTCAATGACAACTACAAACAGCAGTGCAGTTATGTGACAAAGTTCTAGAAATAACATTTGATATATGAAAACATAGTTACTTAATAAATGTTTTTGTATGACTTCTTTGTAATTCATGGCTGAATGTGGACTATCAGATTTAAAGGTCGAAGGATGATTTTAGAAGCAAGACAGTTTCTTATACATTTGGTCTTTTAGTAATGGTGGATATCTATTATCTAACCATTTGCTTTCATTTCTACCCCAATAACCAATAGATCTAGTCTTTTTTGAGATCGGTGTACTTCATTCATTGCAACTTTTATGCTGTAAATATGATTAATATAATGTGTAATTATGTTGTAGTTTATAAAATTTTATATGGATATTATATTGAATACAGCTCTGGTTGCTTCAAAATGAATTGTAAACGATAATATCAATGGTTCTTGTAGACAAGTATTCAACGAATAGTTTATAACCTATGTTTATAACGCCCTAAATTTCCTGCGGGTATTCTTGGCTTGCAATCAATCTCTCGGGATGCGGCAGACAATGTCAGCCACACACGTCGGCTGTATCCGACATTGTTAGTAAGCAAACCATCAATAACAGGTAGACCAGCTAGGTTGTGAGAATAATCATGCGATACTAATCAACAGGAATATCTTCAATCTTTGTCAAACAGACGATATTCAAGAAAAGAAGATAATGTAGATGACTCGGTAGATGAACTTAGAAACATGGCAAACGAGCTAGTAGTTCCAGATCTTATGATAAGTGTGAGGAGATAAAAGACACACGGGATCACTAAGGTATGGTATATTTGAATAGGTTTTATACACACCTTGCACTTTTTATAACTAGCAAATAGCATTGGTTATTTTCTACGGTGTTTGAAACTTGACTTTCCCGGTGCGGCACATTCGTATCACCAACAAAGCGGAGTGATTGTTGCTCCGCGGCACGTACCAGATTACAGCGGCGTAATCCGGTATGACCGATGTAATAGAGAGGTTCAGATTTGGCTTCCAATACCTCTACCGCTACGTTAATCTACCTTTCAACCAATAAGATATGTCTGATCTACTCGATTAACCAATCAAGTTGTTTAAAAATCGGGAAAGGTTGCGGTAGTGGTGGAGGATCGAAGTCAAATCTGAGCCTCTCTAATCGCGACGCTCCGATGTAACCATTATAGTGTTACATTACCTAATTGACTCAAGTTATGGGCAGTAACATAGCAACATCACATTCATATCGATTTTACTTCATCCAGAACTCAGGTGTTTCGAGATTCATTATGCGTTTGCCCGTCATTTAGAAAAAAGCACACATTCAGTTATGTACAAATAAGCACGACGACTGTTTAGGAGACGAAAAATTGCGTCGCCTACCCAGAAAATTTTTGAAATAAAATTTCCATCGCATAGGGTTTTCAAAACTTAATCCACTGATGAGTTAATATTCCTACAGGTTCAATGTTGCAATGATAGAGTTACGTCGTGTTTCCACAAAGTTTAGCTGATACAGTTTCAATCTTACAGTTCAATTTACGTGGTGTTTCCACTCAAACTGATATAGGTTCAATCTTTTAAAGTTTTGTAATAAACCAACATTGTGGATACGAGTGTTGTCACTCCTTCTGAAGAGAACTGTGAAGATGCTGCAGAGTGGATAAAAACATTCCAAGCTTATGGCAGTGCTTGTACTGTTGAAGCTTTACAGGTAAGTCTGATGGCAAGTTTTACATGAGACTGATTCTCCTGTCAAACACGTGACATTGCTATTTATTTTGGTGCCGCAAAAACCATGATGATGGAACTGGTACTCCACATGCATGACGGGAGAATCAGCCATCAGTTTCTTAAAGGGTGCTATGAAGTTATTGTGAACTTTAAGACCTGTTTCAGACATCGAACTTTTCATGGGCCGAACCTGATGTAAATGAGCTGAAACAAAGAGTTCAGTTCATTAATGCATGATATTCGGCACATAAAGAGTTCGACGTCTGAAACAGTTCTTAAAGTGCTTATAAAAAGGGAAGCACGTGGGGCGCAAGCGGTTAGCGCGTTGTGCCTCTGAACACTGAAAATAAGTCTGGTGTGGCATTTTGTGTGTGAAAGTTCCCATAGTACTTTGGTTTTGCTGGGCAGTACGGGTCCACAGTAATGGGTACATGCTGGTATGGTGACCCTGTTCTTGTGGCGAAGCTTAATAAAAGAATTTAGTTCAGCATTTTGTGGTATCGCATCGCGAAGATCACTTGAAATCACAATATAACTTTTTTGTAATCTTTGTAAGTATATTCTTTGTCTCTGGCAAATAATACAACGTGCATAAAGGCGGATTTCCTATCAGTGCAAACTGTCGCGCGATCGACTTTTAGCGAGCTCTTTCTTTTGAATTACAAACAGTCAAGCGGAACAAATCTTGTTAGCTGTGGTTGACTTCACACATTTCAAAAGAAAGCGCTCGCTAAAAATCGATCGCGCGACATTTTGCACTGAATGGAAATCCGCCTTTACATCACATTGCACAATAGAAAAACTAGATTGCACATAAATGAGGAGGGCTAGTGATTAATCATAGCTTACGCACATACATGCGCTGTGTCAATTATTTTCTTTTGTTATGTGCTACAGAATAAGCAACTCATAGACACTCATAATGCAATGTGATCTCGCACGTTGTATTATCTGCATATCTGATAATGTTGAACATCTCGACAAGGAGCAGAGCTACAAAAATTCTATCAAGGAACTAAAGGAAGTTATATTGTGATTTCAAATGATCTGATCTTCGCAATGTAATTTTTACTCGACAAAATTTCGCGTCAAAGGCACTTCAAAGCCATGGCAATAGGAAAGTAGCATTATCTGTTCACCGTTAACAGACCGAGATATTAATTTGGGACAGTTGACTGATTGACTGCTACTTTATTCGCACTTCGTCTACAGCTCTCACACGTAATTTCCATATTCCTATTTCTACAGGGCAAAGGTGGTTAGGCCAACAATAAACTGTTGAAAACATATATTCCCATTATGTGTTTTATCAATTGCTGAACATGTTTAGAAAGTTTGAGAAATTTACTCTTCCTACAAGTGAACACAGTATATTCATATATTTTAAAGGCTGCATTTCAAGATACAGATGTTAAAGGCATTTACCTGCTCACTGTTGGCAAACCCGTAAGTGTTTATTATTACACTCACTACTTAGTATTTTAAATCAAATTTAGAGTTGTGGAAATTGATGGTCCTCAGGAGGGAGAGGGGAGAGTGGAAATTGAGTATTTTTTTTTTTTTTTGGAAAAATAGAAATCCATGTCCTTGCACTGGCTTTATCAGAAAAAACCCCTCTTCTGGGAATGGGATTATGATTTGAACAAGACATCTACCAGGACGATAGGCCTTGTCGGAGTTTGTAAATATTTGGGCTGGGAAATGGGCATACCCCGCCCCCATTCAGCCCCCTCTAAAGCCTCTAAACTGTCTCGTTTTTCGAGCTTTCGTTGCGCATCTTCGTTCTTCTGTATATTTCGAATGTATGGATCCATTTTAAATTAAATAAAATAAGTAAAAGATCCACTCACAACTTGTAAAGTATTTCATATATACTGCTGAAGATAAATCGATATAGATTTAAAATATAATATACGTTTTATATTATTTCCAAACTGCTGTTATATAGTCATGCATAGATATTTTTTCTTTGACATTATGTTTTATGAAGCTTATAAGGATTATTTTCCACGTCGATCAAAAAATTTCTAGGCGTTTACACCATACCAGTTCACAGAGTTCACTCTGTCGTTACAAAAAAACAGGATTCACTGTTTTGTAGTGCTCCGGGAGATACCGGATTACTTTTCCGATCTTCACTCCGCGAAGCGTACCAGACTACTGTGTCGTAGTGTAAATAGCAGCCGAATCCTGCACGAAAATATGCTACACTCCGATCCGGAATAGTGTTGCTGAAGACACACAAACCAATGCGAAAACATTCAACGAGTAGTCGGTGTCTGCAGTTTACCAACTTTCCAACTCACCAACTTCTTTTGTTTGTCCGAACACGATCTTGGTCGAGAAGGACTGGGATCAAAGAAATCGTGATAGAACTAAGAGTGAATTTGGTGAGTTGATAATTTACAGACACTGAACGAGTAATTGTATATCTCTAAAACAGGTTCAGAAATGTAGATTGTGGTTTTTCTTGCTAACATTGATGATGCAGAACTTTCAAACACGTTCAAATCGCAGATGCTCAAATTCATGTACTCTTGTGCCACCAACAAAAAAATCAAACATCTGAATACCAAAATCACAAAGACAGTACAATGAATATATCATTAAGGACTAACTACAGACATCAAAGGCATAATATAGATCACACGCTTGAACCAACACTAGCAAACCAAAATCACGTGTTTCATTTTCGTGTCAAGATTAAAAACACCAACAAAAAGACGCCACCGAGTACAAACATCAGAAAGCATGACGTTCGTTATGTAAATAAGCAGGATGCCAGGATTTAGATATCCGATATGTATGTTTCACGGTCATGTTTTTCTTCAGTTTGAATTATGAGAATTTTCAATACATATTCCTGATTAATATCATCTTTGTATAGAATTCTACTAGTACTGCACATCTCATATTTTAGCAAATTTTCGACTGTTATATCAATGAAGTAATATTCATTATACATACATGTAGAAATTTTTACCAGTACATTTTTTTGAAGTCATGCATGTCATATAACTTTCCATTTCCAAGTATTTTGAAATCTGATCCCTAATTTGAATAATATTTTGTTATTGCAAAATCAAATCAAACCAAACCAAAGCGAAAGCGGAACTGTTTCAAAACGTCTTGATTTTGTTGGCGATTTATGGACTGCAAAATGTAAGAGAAATCTTATAAACGAAGACCATGCATTCGTATTTTGTTCTTACTACATTGGAAAGTAGAGCAATGTTCTGTGAACGGTAAAGAATGGCTTTTTGTTCTTCAGTTGTGAAATATGGCTACGAAGACTGTCGATTTGAGAAAGATGTCGACGAAAATTTTCACTGTTCTATCTGCTACAACGTTCTTAAAGAGCCAAGAATGTGCAGAAATAATGAACATCTCTTTTGCCTTGATTGTATCACTGAACATCTCCGTGTCAATTCTCAAACTTGTCCTGAATGCAACGAACATTTGAGCGTCGACACGCTTCGCAGAGCGCGGGTAGTGAATAATTGTCTGTCAAAACTAAAGATAAATTGTGATCATGCCAGTCGAGGATGCCCTGAGTTTACTTGTCTCGAAGAACTCAAAACTCACGTTGCCACTTGTGGCTATGCGCCTGTGTTGTGTTCAAACGCAGAGTGTGGCATGGAGATTAACAAGCAAGATAAGGTCCGTCATGAGACTGAAGTATGTGAATATAGGAGAGTGAAATGTCATGACTGTGGACAGATACAGAAAGATGTTGAAACATTGAAAAGAAGTTTATTAGAACTTGATGAGAAAGTGACGGCAACCAATAAAAGAATGGAAAACAATCATGTTGAAATGAAACAGGTTGTGAGGAAATGGGAAGGAAATTTAATAGAGAAAGTGGAAACAGTGAAGACCAGCCAGGATGAAAACCGTGAGCAAACGAAGCAATATCAACAACAAATTAAACAAGAAGTGCAACAAGTTAAGAAAGAAGTAAAGGAAAGTCTTTCAAAAGTGAACAAAGATGTGGACGAAGTCAAAGTCATGATGATTCAAGTGTTAGAGAAGTTAAACATGCTTGAACAGCATAGCAAAATGTCATCTCCAACTGCAGGAATATTGGATACACCAAAAGAAGATATTTTAGTTGCAGGTGGATATTATTACGGTGACGGCGCTGCCAGAAGCACAGAAATATATTCCTGGGAGAAGAATGGTTGGTTTGAGGTGTCAGAAATGAATGAAAAACATTCGATGGCTTCATCATTTATATATAATGATCAGTTATTTGTTGTTGGAGGATTTGGTAGTAAGGCAATTATAGAGACATTGAATCTCAATGAATTACCTTTGAAATGGATGAAATGTCCTGGAGAACTTCCTCATAGTTATGATCATCAAACTGTTGTTTATCAGCAGCGTATCATTCACATTGGTGGATATAATCCAACACTATCTAACATGATTAGTGAACTGCAACTCACCTCACCTTGCACCATGAAAAAGTTGTGTCAAATGCCTGGACCACGTGTTTGTCATGGTGCTGAGATTTTTGAAGATAAAGTGATGATTTTGGGAGGAGAAGGAGATCAAGGTCATCTCAATACTGTGTTGGAGTTGGATGTCAACAAAAATGAGTGTAAGAAGATGCCACCTTTACCACGTACCTTGTCAAGAATGGCAACAGTTTGCTGGAGAAATCAAGTTGTTGTGCTTGGAGGACATAATAAAAGACAGAATGCTTTGAATGATGTTTTCATGTATGACTGCAAGACAGGCAAGATCACAGCTTTACCGTCCATGCTGGAGAAGAGATATGAATGCTGTGCAGTTATTACTGGA
This sequence comes from Muricea muricata, assembly GCA_963855995.1. Taxonomy (NCBI): domain Eukaryota; kingdom Metazoa; phylum Cnidaria; class Anthozoa; order Malacalcyonacea; family Plexauridae; genus Muricea; species Muricea muricata. The sequence goes on from OY979717.1 coordinate 46,925,797, forward strand.
GATACAATTGTGGTGATGGGAGGTGACAATGAGAAAGGTGAATCACTCAGTTCTGTGGAGTGTTTTACGATGGGAGATTCTACATGGAAATATCTTCCTGCTATGAATAAAGCCAGGTATGGAGCAGTTGCTGATGTTTTACCTTCCACAAGAAAATATGTGTAAGTTTGACACTTAGACAGAGTAATGACATGTTTATTTATGATTATGTTATACAAGTTTGCTTTGAGTCCTGTTCATATGTGTGATTTTTGCTGTGACTGTCAATAATTGGTGTACAAGACACTAAGTGCATTCAACCACAACATCATTAAGTTGTTTAGTTTATTAACCAATTGGATTTTCTCAGTGTATGTGCTCACATGTGCATCAGAATTGGAAAATCTTTTTGTAAACACCACAGCAAAGATTTTTAAGTGTAATGTACTACCCAGTCTTTATTGCAGAAAGCTCTTCACCACAACGAGCTGTGCTAATAATGTACATAAAATATTGCCACTGCCATTGTGTCACTATGAGAAAATAAGCAGGAAAATCAATTTTGTTTGAAATACAGTAAGTTGAAATAATTGATGAGAGAAGAAGTTGACAATGTTGCCTAGCCTTTCTGTAAATATTGGCTGCTTTCTTTTAGACAAATAAGGGTTTTTAGTATAATTTCTTTAGTAAATAATGGGTTTTGGAGAGAAATTGCATTAATGTGGAGAGAAATTGCATTAATAGAAAGTGAAAGAATATAAAAAAACTTTGATGTTGGACTATGTTAAGGTGATAATAGATTGAGAAATTATACAAAAACACTTATTCAGTGATATAAGATGTTATAACAATTATACTCAGTGATTTTGGTCAATATTCACGTCGACTTTGCGTTTGTGAATATTCACCAATAATCACTTCGCCTTTGGTGAATGATTGTTAATTATTTATTCTTCAAAAATGCTCTAATCCTAAAACGGTCAAAATAAAGGGCATTAATTCCTGTAGAGTGACATTTTTCCGAGGAACACTGTACAGTACTGTGCAAAAGTTTTAGGTCACCCAATTTTTTGCTTTTACAACAAAAGCCATATCTGTTTCTAAATTGAACCAATTACAATGAAACTGTTACATCTGATCGAGCAAAACGTTATCTACAACTTACGACTGTAAAAAATGGATATTGCAAACTGGAAGTTTGCTAGTGTTATATGTATATACTTTATTACTTTTGTACAAATTCAAAAACAAATCAAGCGCAAATTAATTTCAATGATTGTTAATTTTTTTATCTGATGCTATAGCAAAGAGGTTATAGTGTTCCAGAAATAAATAAAACCTTTAGTACGAAACGTGATTGCACATACGATCATTATTGAATCAGCTAAAAAAATCTCATATGATATAACACATTGCAAATATATATCTTTTGAGCAGCGTTTATTCCTTTTCACCCTAAAATTGAACTTTTTTGCCCCTTGTAATGACCGCATGTTAAAAGGGTTTAAGCAAAATATTCTCAAACAGAGTAGCACAGAGGTTTGAACAGCGTTTTTTAAAGACGGCTAGATTTTGTCCACACTGAAAACTGCATGTTGCATCAAAAGTTTTTAATTTTTCTGGAATACTTCAATGAGTTTGCTGTAGTATTGTGAAAAAGAATAATTTTTTATGAGCTGTACATTGTAAAATATAAACTTGGGGGAAAAGCCAGCTGAACTTCCAGTTTGCAATGTCCATTTTTTCAAAGTCGTAAGTTGTAGATAACGTTTTGCTCAATGACATGTACAAGTTTGATTGTAATTGGTTCAATTTAGAAACAGATATGGCTTTTCTTGTAAAAGCAAAAACTTGGGTGACCTAAAACTTTTTCACAGTACTGTATAGGTAAAGAGCCTGCTGCGATATGGACTGACAATATGAGTATGGGCAAAACATTTCAACATTGAACGGATATTTAGTTTGTCCATCAAAAGATTTCACATTTTGACACGAGTTTGACATGATCTCTCTTTGCGTATCTTATTTTGTTTTTATTACAAAGAATGAAGTCTAGCATTATATATGAGGACAGAGCTTAAAACGTTTCCTGTACTCGCTGATTATTGTATAACGTATTGGAAGTCATGTAATAAAACAAAAATATATTTTGTTTTGATGTTTTTGTATAGTTTGTCGATGCTTGGATTTTTTTAACATTTCCGCATCATCCTGACGTTTTTATGTAGTGGAGCTAAGTACCCCCCTCGTTTATCTAGAACGACTTTTTTCGTTTTGTTTTGTGATGAAAACGATGCGCCCAGGAAACCGTCAATAAATCAATTTAATAGTTACTCCGCCTGCCCGTAGGGTGAGTTTTTGAATCTGCCCCGTTTCTGTTTTTGTTTCGTTGCCAGTAACGAGTCTACCGCTGATGTATGGATGGTCTCGCTGGCATCACAATGCATGACGGTTCATTCAATCAGATGCATGACTCCGCTACTAAAAATGGCGCATAATGGAGACTCACCAATATTAGACAATTGCTCAAAATCGTGTGGGGACATATTGATATACACTCTAGATCTAAATTTCTGAGTGTTGTGCAAACACAAAAAAAGTGTAAATTAGTGCCTCTGTAGAAACACCAAAAAAGGTGTATATTTACGCATGGGTGTTTTTTTACACCAAAAGGCGCCTAAGGCACCCAAGGTCTATCCGCATGATCATGGATAAGTTATGATCCGTATGATCATGGATGGACCAAGGTCTACCGGTATAAACATGAATATCTAAATTTTGTACACCAGTAATGTTGCATTTGTTTTTAAGGAAGATGGCGGTAAATATTATATCTATCAATAACTCTTAATTTACAGTTGTGGTTTTCTTATATCCCTTTACTATAGAACTGACTTTTTAAGTACTGTATAGAACTGCATGGAATCTTTAAAAATGGCTGATCAAATGTTTTAGAGTTGGTTGTCAAGCGTCCTTTTGTTTTCATCGTTTAGACTTTGTTTTTATTTTCTTCTTTTTTATTTTAATTTTGTCGTTCAAACCGCAATTACGATACTTGTAAGCTTCCTAACAGCTTACGAATTTTCTGGGAATCTTTATACTTCCTAGTATTTTTCTTGATTTTCTATGGATTTCATGGAATTTTTTGGGAAGGGTGTTTTTGGTGTTTTTTGACCGATTTTTCGGATTTTTTGACGGTTCGACAAAGTACAGAGGATTTTCTGGGCGAAATACCATACAATCCTCCGCCCCAAATGTTTCTGTCTGTAGCTGTATATTTCAGTTGTCAAAGAGAGTTTTTGTGCGGTTGTACAATCTCATGTTTTCTCAGTGTTGACTCCTGCTGCCTTCGAGCTTGAACTCTCTTCTGCCTAGAGGCTAATCACGGTTTCTGAAATATTGTTCACACTCAGCCTTAAGTAAAATCTCGAGTGGGGAACACTCAAGGGAACAGAAGTGTTAAGTATGGTTGCTGTTGCAAGTTGTCAACAGGCTTGATGCCAGTTGATTGTCATGATGATTCAAGTTGTTTCAAAGACTTGTAGCAAGTTGCATCAAGTAAGATTTTCATAGTTTTGATCATACTTGATGAAGCCAACAGGCTTGATGCAACTTGATGACAAACTTATATCAAGCCGGTAAAATCTACAGCTTACGTTAAGCATGTGACGTAGGCTTCGGTCCAGGGACTGCTAAATTAATTCTTGGCTCATAGCTAAAGAGGATACATATGAGAGTTATATTTTTATGATAGCGGCTGTTATATTTTTATGATAGCGGCTGTTTTTCAGTATTCTTAAAACGAGAGCGAATGAGCGACGAGACATTTATAACATTTCTAAACCTCACCCTAACCCTTGCCTTGAACCTTATCTCAATATCGTAATGTTATAAATATCTGGTTGTTAGTTCGTTTTAAGAATCTTGAAAAACAGCCGCTATCTTGATAACCTATCTCTCGTCTAGGCCCATCTGGGGATTATTTGACCTGCTACAGCAGAAATCTGTTTGGTTAATTTCTAAAGAGTTCAATTAATTAACTTTCTTTGTTTTTTTATGCCCTCAATTATTTTTGTAATCAATTTTTTGGTTCGCTGCAGGAGACCCACAGCTGTAAACATTGTCCAAATTTCGCGTCTTTCGACCTGTGTCAGATTAGGAAATCATATTTTTACAATGTTCAAAACGTTTGTTTAAATCAAGTATTGTAACCTCTCTTTAAGGTGTACTTGATGATGAGCATAGGTCTCGATGAGGAGGGTCGTTATATATTTTGGGTGTTTTATTCACAACTAAACTGCTTGATTTTCTAGGCTACGAGCACAACCATGGTACTCCGTGAACTCACCAAACTAAACAACACAAGACAAGTCCGTATTCATACGATATCATTTAACTGTGATGACAGGTGAGGGAAAATCCTGACGCAATCTTCGAAACAAACGAGTTTTACCTCCTTCGTTGCTTATGACACTTGTGTGAAAAAAGTTAGCAGGATTTTCGATGGTTTCCTCCCAAACTTGTAGTTTGTTGAAAACAATATAAAAAAAGTCGAATAGGATTTCATGTACTCATGTAGCCCGTAACTACAAATTCTGATATAGAACTAATCTTTGTAATGTGCAAACCTTGGTTTTCGTGCTTCTACCCTATGATAATTCATTTTCTATATCAATGTAGTTTTTGGAAACAACACCTAAATTTACTATCGCAAAGCCTTCGATCCGCAAGCATAGGATATTCATCAGTGCTAGTTTGTAATAGATTGTTTTGTGATAATGAATAGAGAATAATACATGGTGCGCGGAAACACCAGATTTGTTTCGAGTGTTGAACACGATATCTCGTGAGTGAGCCTAGCGAGCGAGAGAGAAATATTATGATCAACACGAGAAATGAACCTGGTATTTCCAAGCACCCTTGTATTTTTCAGCTACAGTCTTTTCTAACAATATAAAGTGTCCGTAAGCTATGATTGATGATTGTTTGAAAAGCGATAATTTTCACATGTGAAGTTATTACAAATAATCTCATATACACGTTAGTTTATCAGAGTTCACAATCCCTATGAAGCATGCGTATACTTTATATAATAAATAATGATCTATTTACCACGCAAATTTACAAGCAATTAATTCATTTTCTAGCTCTGCAAATAAATTTCTTCAATTACTGGCAAGCCAGTCAGGAGGAAGGTAAACCATGTAATTCGCAATTTATCCGTTATATTTCACCGCTGAACTTGGCATGCACAGATGACCTAGGCAGAGTCAAAAAGCCGAAAATTCAGTCCGGCGTTTATCAGCTATTTTGCGTGATTTGAACTCGACTTAAAGAGGAGAACTGTGGTTTTATTAACCGATATGTACATAGCACTGGTTATTTGTTTAGAAAAACCAGGCTCTATAGGTACTTACGGTTTAACGTCTTCGTATCTGCATGAGAAGACGCGAAAGAACAACCATTTACTGATGTTAATATAAAGGCAGCCCCTTCTCAATTATTTTAAGATCTTGAGTACATGTCCGACCAAGGCTTGAACGCTGGCCTCCTAGCTTGGAAGATAAGAGTGATGACCACAACACCATACACACAGGCTGATGCTAAAAATATTAGTTTGAAAGACTGATGTTCCTACTCCAAGTATATATTGAGCTCACATTGATTTTACCTAACTTGCTCTTTTGAAAATCAAAAGTATGTTCAAATGTTCCTTCATTGACGACAAAACGTAAATTATTATCGCCGTTTTCCCCAAAGAAAAATGATAATATTGATTCTTTTCAAATTTGATTTAGATTTCACCGAAGTCAGTCAGAGCAGGGTGTTAGCTAGCCGATATAGTGTCCGTTTGACGGACTCTTTCCAATTGAGATAACTAAGGAACTTTCCCAATCAGAAGTGGGAAGTTTCTATTCTATAAGATGAATGTGACTGTGTATATCTTTGTTTACTTTTATCGTTATCTATATTATAAAGAAAATACTGTAAATAAAAACAACATTTTCCCAATTTACCAAAAACGGACTTGACTTTGGTTTTCCAGCTAACACCCTGCAGAGGCTGCTGGTCATTTGCTGGCTCATAGATTATTGACGGAAGAAATTCGTTCTGACCAGGTAAGCTTGTTGCAAACTGTTATTCATTGCTATAATAACGAGAATAATAGTTGAGAAAGGAGAGTTTGAAAAACATTCGCCTGTCTTTTTAAGTGTAACTCGGAATGTAGCTGCTATAAACTTACTATCAACTTTTACAGGCTCTTACATGGTAATTCATGGCTGAATGTGGACTATCAGATTTAAAGGTCGAAGGATGATTTTAGAAGCAAGACAGTTTCTTATACATTTGGTCTTTTAGTAATGGTGGATATCTATTATCTAACCATTTGCTTTCATTTCTACCCCAATAACCAATAGATCTAGTCTTTTTTGAGATCGGTGTACTTCATTCATTGCAACTTTTATGCTGTAAATATGATTAATATAATGTGTAATTATGTTGTAGTTTATAAAATTTTATATGGATATTATATTGAATACAGCTCTGGTTGCTTCAAAATGAATTGTAAACAATAATATCAATGGTTCTTGTAGACAAGTATTCAACGAATAGTTTATAACCTATGTTTATAACGCCCTAAATTTCCTGCGGGTATTCTTGGCTTGCAATCAATCTCTCGGGATGCGGCAGACAATGTCAGCCACACACGTCGGCTGTATCCGACATTGTTAGTAAGCAAACCATCAATAACAGGTAGACCAGCTAGGTTGTGAGAATAATCATGCGATACTAATCAACAGGAATATCTTCAATCTTTGTCAAACAGACGATATTCAAGAAAAGAAGATAATGTAGATGACTCGGTAGATGAACTTAGAAACATGGCAAACGAGCTAGTAGTTCCAGATCTTATGATAAGTGTGAGGAGATAAAAGACACACGGGATCACTAAGGTATGGTATATTTGAATAGGTTTTATACACACCTTGCACTTTTTATAACTAGCAAATAGCATTGGTTATTTTCTACGGTGTTTAAAACTTGACTTTCCCGGTGCGGCACATTCGTATCACCAACAAAGCGGAGTGATTGTTGCTCCGCGGCACGTACCAGATTACAGCGGCGTAATCCGGTATGACCGATGTAATAGAGAGGTTCAGATTTGGCTTCCAATACCTCTACCGCTACGTTAATCTACCTTTCAACCAATAAGATATGTCTGATCTACTCGATTAACCAATCAAGTTGTTTAAAAATCGGGAAAGGTTGCGGTAGTGGTGGAGGATCGAAGTCAAATCTGAGCCTCTCTAATTGCGACGCTCCGATGTAACCATTATAGTGGTACATTACCTAATTGACTCATGTTATGGGCAGTAACATAGCAACATTATCACATTCATATCGATTTTACTTCATCCAAAACTCAGGTGTTTCGAGAATCACTATGCGGTATCCCGTCATTTAGAGAAAAGCACACATTCAGTTATGTACAAATAAGCACGACGACTGTTTAGGAGACGAAAAATTGCGTCGCCTACCCAGAAAATTTTTGAAATAAAATTTCCATCGCATAGGGTTTTCAAAACTTAATCCACTGATGAGTTTATATTTCTGCAGGCTCAATGTTGCAATGATAGAGTTACGTCGTGTTTCCACAAAATTTAGCTGATACAGTTTCAATCTTACAGTTTAACTTACGTGGTGTTTCCACTCAAACTGATAAAGGTTCAATCTTGTAAAGTTTTCTGATGTAGCAACGTTGTGGCGTCCGAGTGTTGTCGCTCCTTCTGAAGAGAACTTTGAAGATGCTGCAGAGTGGATAAAAACATTCCAAGCTGATGGAAGTGCTTGTACTGTCGAAGCTTTACAGGTAAGTCTGATGGCAAGTCTTACATGACGCTGATTCTCCTGTCACACACGTGACATTGCTATTTATTTTGGTGTCGCAAAAACCATGATGATGGACCAGGTACTCCACATGCGTGACGGGAGCATCAGCCATCAGTTTCTTTAAAGGGTGCTATGATGTTATTGTGAACTTTAAGGCCTCTTTCAAATGTCGAACTTTTCATGGGCCGAACCTAATGTAAGCTGAAACAAAGAGTTTAGTTCATTAATGCATTACATTCGGTACATAAAAAGTTCGACGTCTGAAACAGTTCTTAAAGTGCTTATAAAAAGGGAAGCACGTGGGGCGCAAGCGGTTAGCGCGTTGTGTCTCTCAACACTGAAAATAAGTCTGGTGTGGCATTTTGTGTGTGAAAGTTCCCCAAGTACTTTGGTTTTGCTAGGCAGTACGGGTCCACAGTAATGGGTACATGCTGGTATGGTGACCCTGTTCTTGTGGCGAAGCTTAATAAAGAATTTAGTTCAGTATGTTGTGGTATCGCATCGCGAAGATCACTTGAAATCACAATATAGCTCTTTTTGCAATCTTTGTAAGTGTATTCTTTGTCTCTGGCAACGTGCATAACATCACATTGCACAATAGAAAAACTATATTACACATAAATGAGGAGGCCTGGTGATTAATCGTAGCTTACGCACATACAAGCGCTGTTTCTATTATTTGCTACAGAATAAGCAATCTCATAATGCAGTGTGATCTCGCACATTGTATTATCTGCACATCTGATAATGTTGAACATCTCGACAAGGAGCAGCCCTACAAAAATTCTATTCAGGAAGTTATATTGTGATTTCGAATGATCTGATCTTCGCAATGTAATTTTTACTAGACAAAATTTCGCGTCATAGGCACTTCAAAGCCATGACAATACGAAAGTACCATTATCTGTTCACCGTTAACAGACCGAGATTAATTTGCGACAGTTGACCGATTGACTGCTACTTTATTCGTACTAGAGCTCTCACACGTAATTTCCATATTCTTATTTTTCCGGGGCAAGGGTGGTTAGGCTAACAATAAAATGTTAAAATATATAACCCCATTATGCGTTTTGTGAATTGCTGAACACGTTTAGAAAGTTTGAGAAATTTACCCTTTCTACAAGTGAACACAGTATTCAAATTTAGAGTTGTGTAAATTTATGGTCCTGAGGAAGGGGGGGGGGGGGGGGGGGGTGGAAGTTGAGTATTTTGTTGGGAGAATGGAATTCCATATGCTGGATTTATCAGGAAAAAACCCTCTTGGAATGGGATTATGATTTGAACAAGACATCTCCCGGGACGATGGGACAGCTTTGCCTTTCAGAAAAATACCACATAATTTTCCATGAACAAGGAAACCTACTGAACAAAAGATCGGAAATTCTTTCGAACTGTCGTCATCAAAACAAATTCCTCCTTTGCAATTTTAAAGAAAAACCCCCAGACAATTAACGCTTAATGACTCTTAATGACATTATACTGTAATTAATCTTCCAACGTAACCACGTAGTGGACTATAATTTCCAGAACTATAATTGAATGTAATCAGTCGTCTGATGATTGCCTAAAGGCATGAAACACCGTGTAACGATTTACCGATAGTTGTAAAATTCTTTAGAAAAGCCAAATAAATATTGCTCTGCTATCTCGTATCGAGCACTCTGATTGTCAAAAAGAACAACGTGTATGTATATTCCGCTCCTGATGTTGAGCACTCTATCTTTCTCGGCATAACGTCTACAGTACGATGCAACAACGGACATTCAATTATTCACTAAAAAACATACCAATACCACCCAGGAAGAGTTATAAAAAGCGACCAATCGAAAGTGTTGAAAATGTAATCAAAAGAATGCGATGGAAAGCTATTTTTTATTCAATAAAAAACCAAGATGACGACCATAAGAAAAGCAATAATTTCGGCATCAACTCGAAGAAATGCCCACCACCAGTCAAAGAAACGGAAAATTTCGAATTGGAACTCTTAGACATGGCGCGAAACGTGAAATTTAAAAAGACGAACAACGAATTCCAAAAGACCTTAAAGACCGACCTCAAGTCCATAAGAAATTCGAAGAAAGCTTTCATCCCAGCGGACGAAACGAGAAATATGTATGAAATGGACAGAGCAGCGTATGAAAAATTACTCCACGAAAACATCACAAAGCCCTACAAAAAGACCGGCGCTAACACCCTCAACGATATTAACCGTGAAGCAAAGCACATCGCGAGCGATTTAGGTATCAATGACAGGACTATGTCATTCCCCAAGAACCAAGCACTCATCACGCTAAAGGACCACAAGGAAAACTTTGAAAATGCCCCAAAATGTCGTCTTATCAATCCGGCCAAGAGTGTATTAGGTCGCGTAAGTAAACAAATCCTAGAAAGTTTGAACGAAGCCACGAAAAGATCGACGATGGTAAACCAATGGAAAAACACGAAATGCGTAATCGACTGGTTCAAGGCGCTTACTAACAAACGAACATGTACCTTTATACAATTCGATATAGTGGACTTCTACCCATCCATTACGGAAGAGCTACTCGCAAAGGCCATCAACTACGCCAAACAGCATACAACCATCAGCAACAAAGATCTGGCAGTAATCATGCACGCACGAAAATCCCTCCTGTTCGACAAAGATGAAACATGGATGAAGAAAGATAACGACTCCACTTTCGATGTCACAATGGGGAGCTACGACGGAGCGGAAGTCTGCGAGCCGGTAGGAATCTATATATTATCAACCCTAAATGAGAAATACAGCGACCACCAAATAGGACTGTACCGAGACGACGGATTAGGAGCCTTCCACAACTTAAATGGCCAAGCCTCGGACAGGATACGGAAAGATATAATCAAGATATTCGATTCCCTCGGACTGAAGATAACCATCCAGGCCAACCTTAAACAAGTTAATTTCCTCGACGTGACCCTCGACCTGCACACCGGAACGCACAAACCCTACAGAAAGCCCAATGATCACCCACTATACATCAACACGAATTCCAACCACCCACCCAGTATCATTAAAGAGCTTCCACACAACATCAGCAAAAGAATAAGCGAGGTTTCATCAAGCGAAGAGATTTTCAACGAAGCCGCCCCGTACTACAACAACGCTCTCAGATCCAGCGGGTACAAAGAGAACATCAAGTATACACCGATATCAGATCCTGAGCCAAGGCGCCGTATACGAAAGCGGAAGATACTCTGGTTCAACCCCCCTTACAGTATGAACGTGAAAACCAATATAGCAAGAAACTTCCTACAGCTGTTAGACAAGCACTTTCCCCCAGGGCACAAGCTGCACAAGATCTTCAACAGGAACAATGTAAAAGTCAGCTACGGATGCACCCCCAGCGCAGCCAGTATCATCAACAGTCACAACAAAAAGATCCTAGAAAACCAACTTAGTAACACGACTGCAGAATGCAACTGCAGAGTAAAAGATTCCTGCCCACTCCAAGGAAATTGCCAGACGGAAAACGTGGTTTATCTAGCCCAAGTGACAAACACGAAAAACAGCGAAAGAAAATGCTACATAGGACTCACAGAACGAACATTCAAAGACAGGTTCTACAAACATCGCAATTCACTACGCCACCGGAGTAAAGCAAACAGCACAGAACTATCGAAGTATATATGGAACTTAAAGGACAAAAGCATCGATGAAATAGATGTCTCGTGGTCAATTTTAGACATATCACCGCCCTACAAAAATGGAACAAGAACATGCCAGCTTTGCCTTTCAGAAAAATACCACATAATTTTCCATGAACAAGGAAACCTACTGAACAAAAGATCGGAAATTCTTTCGAACTGTCGTCATCAAAACAAATTCCTCCTTTGCAATTTTAAAGAAAAACCCCAGACAATTAACGCTTAATGACTCTTAATGACATTATAATTAATCTTCCAACGTAACCACGTAGTGGACCATAAATTCCAGAACTATAATTGAATGTAATCAGTCGTCTGATGATTGCCTAAAGGCATGAAACACCGTGTAACGATTTGTCGATAGTTGTAAAATTCTTTAGAAAAGTCAAATAAATATTGCTCTGCTATCTCGTATCGAGCACTCAGATTGTCAAGAAGAACAACGTGTATGTATATATATATATATATATATACATATATATATATATATATATATATATATATATATATATATATATATATATATATATATATATATATATATATATATATTTATATATAATTGTACAATATATATATATATATATATATTTATATATAATTGTGCAATATATATATATATATATATATATATATATATATATATATATATATATATATATATATATATATATATATATATATTTATATATAATTGTGCAAAATACTTCAAAAACTTACCACTACAGTCTGTTTCATCCAGAGGGAATCTTCAGGTGATAGACAAATTTCGAAATATTATTTCGCTCTGTCTATATGTCATTGAGCACTCTTTTGTATTTCGCTCTGTCTATATGTCATTGTCAGACAAATTTCGAAATATTATTTCGCTGTGTCTATATGTCATTGAGCACTCTTTTGTATTTCGCTCTGTCTATATACATTTCGCTCTGTCTATGTGTCATTGAGCACTCTTTTGTATTTCGCTAACCAAAACTAGCACATTATATTTATATATATATATATATATATATATATATATATATATATATATATATATATATATATATATATATATATATATATATATATATACATATATATATATGTATTTTCTACTTAAAGTTTTATGCAACAAGCCAAGCAATCATCAGGCCACATAATAATACGGTTATGTTTTTACGTTACGCTACTCGCAATGAGTTTGCTGACGCGTGTTCAATTCGTTTGAATTGTCCCGCGTAAAATTTGCGCGCGTGCGCGCATTTCGTGAAAAGTTCGCTACGTTTATTTTAACTAGAACTAGAGTTATGGTTAAACATAATTTGTAGTTTCTCTTCTAAACATAAATTGCAGTCGTTTCCACCGGCTTTGACCGAGCTAGAACGAAACAAGATTTATCTTATACTGTTTCTTATTTAGCTTTAAGTTCCAAATATGTTTTGAAAGTTCAGTATTGTTCTTGCATTTGATATCGTCGAATGATTTCTTGTGATTCTGTACCTATCTTTAAATGTCGTCGCTGTCATGCCGATGTAGGTTTTTCTTTCGTTGCTGTCTTTCGTTATCACTTCCGCTTTGTAAACTAAATCTTTCGTCAAGCACACTTGGTTCAGGGGACATTCCTTTACATTCCTACAATTACATTGTTTATCTTTGGTGGACTCTTGGGCGGATTTAGTTTCTCTCATGCAGCTATAGCTAACCTTGATCGTATTTCGGTTGAAGATTTTATGGATGATGTTTTAGGAAAATGTTTGTCGATTGATTTCAGGAAATCTCCAGCAACGTTGGTTCGCACGGTTTTACTATAGGGTGGGTTGAACCAGATGATGTTTCTTGATCGTTTACGTTTTTCGTTTTGAGATCGGCTTTCTGTTGTGGGCGTTGATTCAGCAGTTGGGTACTGGAGTTTGGTATAATCCACGAGCCGCAGCGCGAAACGCTGCCGGGGCGAGGGTTACTAATTCTGAGATGCGAAGGCCATCCGCCATTATGTGTTGGTTTGGTTTGGTTTGGTTTGGTTGGACGTTCGACCCTTTAGCTGACGTCACTGAATTCCGAGGGTTTTTTAAAGTAAATGTCATGAAATCTGTCATAAAAAACAATAAAATAAATCAAAAATACGGAAAAGGCGACGAAAAAACGCGCCAGCAGAAGGAAACAAGAAAGGAAATGTACACAAAAGGTAGCCATATTCAGACTATTCAGTAGCCGTAATGATTCCACATTTTAATTTCGAAGTTTACGTTTCTTTGTTTTGTAAAAGCAAGACTGTAGCTTTATTGTAAGTGTGAAAATAATTTACAGGTGAAAAATACGACCGTAGCTATTTTAATCATATAAATGCATGGCTTGAAATGGTTTTTATGGCAAAACAAAGATTTAATAGTTTATAAATATTCATCAAAACGTTTTAATAAGTAGCGTAATAAATTGTATTTCATACCGTACCAAAGTTCACACTACGCATGATGACATACGGACCACAGACATTTAAAAAAATTAAGTATTCTTTCATTATTTTCCCAGTTAGTTAAAAACTGCCGAGTCAGCGTGTTGCTATGACAACAATCCGAAGAATACTTCATGTTCCGAAAATAAAGTTGTATCTTTGATATATTGAGCCGAGGGGGGTTGCATGCATGCATGTATTCCTACTAATTACTTTGTTTTACGGCTTTGTTGTAAGTAGGAGCTACAGAGTCAAACATTTGTTTGTCCGATGACAATGACGCTATTCTGCGGTTGATTGCTGCTGGGAGGTGTTTGGTTATTGATGGAGGGTGGTTGGATTCTCTGTGGATATACAGTGGTCGTTATTTTGTTTTCTGTAAGACTTATAAGACTCATCGGTAATAAGATTAAGCATAAGAAACAGTATAAGATAAACTGGTCTATCTTGTTTCGTTCTAGCTCGGTCAAAGCCAGTGGAAACAACTGCAATTTATGTTTAAAAGAGAAACTACAAATTATCTTTAATCATAACTCTAGTTCTAGTTTAATTAAACAGTGAACTGTAATACAACTGGAACGCTAACTAAATAGAAAAGTTCAATCAATGGCTGAAGCCAAGTTAGTTTTTCTGAGTTTTGAGACGAAATACTTAACGCCAAAGATCAGACCGTATATCAAATTGAAGGTATTAAAAAGTTACATTTAATATAAAAATTCATGACTTTATACAAAAACGAAATGCCTTAAAAATACGAAAACAACGGCAATTTTGCAAAATACGGCAAATTCCCCTTCAAAGTTTAGGGTGTTTGTCTTTTACCTAAAGCCTCAAAATTTCAGTTACACCAAATACAACTTTTTAATAGCTTTCATTTGATATACGACCCATTTTGTGACGTTTAGTATTTCAACTCAAAACTCAGAAAAACTGAATCAAATTGGCTAGCGCTTCAACTTCCCCCTGACTTATCGTTCCAGTTTACTTATAGTTCAATTAGCCTTTCTCACGACCTGCGAACAGGTGCATGTCCGCCATGTTTGGGTACCAAGCACTGAGCTATACTATATATCTGGAGATCGCATTCCTGTCCAAAAAGTGTAATCGAAAACATGGCGGTAAAACGCGTCACTGGCATTGATCTGAATAATACTGGATCACGCATACATATGCCTCAAGTGAAGCCAGCAGAAATGACGAATTTGGAGTACCAAGATGGCGGACAATCAGCATTTTCAATAGATAAATAAACTTCCTTATTTTAAGGAAATTTTACGGAAATTGAAAACGCTGCTTAAAAGATTACTCTTACACCCGCAAAGAACACTGGACCTGGAGTACCAAGATGGCGGCGATAAAGGCGGCGATGACTTCAAAATTTTATTATGTATGCGCGATCCAGTATTATTCAGATCAATGGTCACTGGTCCCTATATTTTTTTCGGATGATCGCAGGCCAGAAAAACAGTCCAAAGTTTTCCTCCCCCTCTGTTCCCCCTGGATCATTGCCTAAATTTTCAACAAAATTTTCTGGTCCTTGTTGAAATTTTTTAAACTGCTATTGACTTTGTTTTAATAAGACATGCCTCGTCCTTGTTCCGTTTTGTGGTGCAAGAACTCTCGAAAGAGAAAAGGAATATCTTTTCACCGGTAAGTTTTCCTCAATATTTAATTTGTGCTATAGTTATACGCATTTCTTTTATACGCGAAATGTTCGTCACTCAGTTGTTTTGCATCTCGCCATGTTTTGACGAGATCAAAACTTTTGCTGTATTTTTTCAGCTGAATATGTGGTAAGGCGATGTTTGTTTTTCGTGATTCTATACAAGCTTGTTTTTGCTTTTAAGTTTGAAATTATTAGGAACAGGCCCGAAAAATACAAGCGAAATTTACTTGTTATAATGCAAAAAACTTACAGCTTGCCTTTGGCTGTGACACTTTCAAAAGCTGAGCTGTTTTCGCGAAAGTTTAGTTAATGATTTACAGTGCTTCTCAACTGGAAGCCGATTTCATACACACGACGTCGACATGCTTTATAAAATTTACAGACAATTGTTTTTTGATCCAATTACAGTTTTCCAGATAAAATAAAAAATCCAGAACTGCACGGGAAATGGGTTCAAGGAATAAACAGCTGTTCACCAGTAGAAATTGTTCCTGTGCAAGACAGCCGAGTTTGTTCGGAGCATTTCAGTGCTGAAATGTTTGACTATTGTGGGCTGCATGGCGAGAAAGCAGTATTGAAATCAAATGCTGTGCCAACGATATTTGAAAATCCTGAACTTCATAGCGAGCAAGCGACACCAACAATATTTGAAGTGCATTCTCAGGTCAGTATTTTTCACCCAAACATTATGCGTATACCAACATAGATTAGCTTGAAGTGTTTTACATTATTTTGCATTTTTACATGTTTTTTATATACAAAACTAATGGAGTTATATACAATAATCTTCCCAATGAAAAGTACCTGCCAGGTTACTTATGATTGGAATTTGGGTTGGAATTTGAGCATATTTTGAGTTGCTATTCCTCTCTCTTAAAGTATATGTGTACATATGATATATTATTGAATGTGATGTCAGTACTGACAATACAACTTATAACGTGGAGATCACTTGTTATTAGTCAGGGAGGCAGAGGTACAAAAATACATGTCTACTTACCATATCGAGGGACAATTTCATTTTGCTCTTAAATTGTCCGTTACATGCCTAATATAACAATTCTGAATGTTGTTTGGCCCAATTTTTCTTGAGGGCTCCAGCCAACACGTTTTTTCTTAAATTTTCTATAAAACTATATTATTGTCAGAAAAGGCGAAATTTCGAACTTATTTCTAGGAAAAACCACTTACGTTATCAAAAAGGTAATAAAAAACTACATATAACACATTATTATGATTACTTTTATTTTCCACATTTTTGTTGAGTTATGAGCGTTCGAAAACGTATTTTCAGACTAGTGCCCAGGAAATTAGCGTCATTTTCGGACATTTTCCCGTTTTGAAGCAGCAATAACTCGAAAACAGCTTGAAAAACCAGGGTGTCCGTAATGATGTCTTATATGTTGTTTTTTATAAGCTTTCTGATGATACAAGTCATTTTTCAAATGAATGAACTTGAAAGTTTGCTATTTTTGACCACATAATAGTTTTATAATAAAACTGAAGAAAAACGAGTTGATCGAAGCCCACAAGATAAATTGGGCCAAACAACATTCAGAATTGTTATATTAGGCATGTAACGGACAATTTAAGAGCAAAATGGATTTGTCCCTCGAGAAGGTAGGTAAAATGACCTCTGCCTCCCTGACTATATGGTTAGTGTATGATTTCTAGCATACCAGCATGCACATAGTGGTAGTACTTCAGCAACCTGATGCATGGTTTAGAAATCTAGCCAGGCTGGGGTGTTGGTTTTTGTTTCTTTAATTTATTTTTTCCTTACACTAACCCAGTCAGTGTTACAGTTTCTTGTGCCTGGTGTGGGGGCTCCTGGTTGGCTAGCAGGAAACATACCTCACAAGCCAGGCAATTTGAGAGTAGTGCCTTCCAGAGGCTGGCTTTGGCAAATTGAAGCCTCTGAATACCTAGGCACCCATTATCCATCAGTGATGCAGTGGATAAATAGCAATACATTCACCAATATTGTGTTTTATATATAACAAAATGTATGAATTTATAACAGTGAATTCTGCCAATTTATATATACATGTAATCAGTGGTGTAGCCAGAGTCATTGTTTTGGGGAGGCAAGTAGCAGGCGGTGAAGGTATTCTAGAGGTCTGCCCACCCCCCACTTCTACACAGATTTAGACTTTTCGAATGGTCTTCAACACAATTGGGGGGAGGGGTCGCCCCCCTTAACTACACCACTGCATGTAATCACAAAATTAAAAAATATCATAATTTGTTGTATAAGTTATTAATCAACAATATTGTTAAAAATTTTAATGTTTTATCAGAAATTAATATAATTATTATTGCATAGGTGGAGGTGTCAAGTGAAACAGTACAGCTTGCTAACAGTAATGAAGAGTTGAATGAAAATGGCAAAAATGCAAGTGACACAGTGGAAATCACTAGTGCACGTATGGGTAATGTAGAAAATGTTGAAAATGACCATACATACTTTGTAAGTTCTCCTAGTAGATTAAAAAGGAAAGTTGATAATCTGCTGGACACAGTTGAAGACCTCAACAAGAGATTGAAGACATCTCATGTAAAAGTGCACAGGTTGAAGAGAAAGGTACAATCGTTAGCTTTAGTGGTAAGTGAGTTAAGGAAAAAAAAACCTGATAAGTAGTGATTGTGCCAGTCTCCTGGAGACAACTTTTTCTGGAGTTCCTAGAGAACTTCTGAAAAGGTTGGTGACACAGAAGAAAAAGAAGAATCCAGGTGCGTACCCAAAAGAGTTACGTACATTTGCCATGACCCTAAAGTTTTATTCTGCTAAGGCATACAGATATGTGCGCAAATCTTTTGATTTAGGTTTGCCAGATCCATCTACGATCAGCAGATGGTACAACGTTATCGATGGAGAGCCAGGGTTTACACAGGAAGCATTAACAGCCTTGAAAGCAAAAGTTTTTGCTGGGCAACGCGATGGCCAGAAGGTTGTTTGTGCTTTGATGTTGGATGAGATGTCTATTCGGAAGCATGTCCAATGGGACAACAAAGCAGGAATGCGTCGAGGTTATGTAGACGTTGGTACAAAGATTTATGATGACTCACTGCCGGTAGCCACGGAAGCTCTTGTGTTCATGGCTGTCTCTGTGAATTCTAACTGGAAAATTCCATGTGGGTATTTTCTGGTAAATGGCCTCACGGCTGAAGAGAAAGCGAACCTGACGAGAGATTGTCTCACGAAACTGCATGAGACGAAAGTAAAGGTGGTCTCCTTCACATGCGATGGACCAACAACTCACCAAGCAATGTTCAAATTGCTTGGTGGCCGACTGTCTGCTGAAGATATGCAGGCATACTTTCCACATCCTTGTGATAATAATGAGAAGATCTATATTTTTTTAGATGCATGTCATATGATAAAGCTGGTGCGAAATACCTGGTCAGACTGGAAAGTCTTACATGATAAGGATGGCAACACCATCGAGTGGAAGTTTATTGTAAGATTGCAGGAATTGCAAGAAAAGGAAGGTTTGCGTCTAGCAAATAAATTGCGATCAGCGCACATAGATTGGAAACCTCAGAAAATGAAGGTAAATTTGGCAGCACAGACTTTGAGCTCGAGTGTTGCAGATGCTATAGAGTGGTGTGAAGGTAAGGGAATGCAGCAGTTTAAAGGCTGTGGCCCGACAGTAGAGTTTATTCGCAAGTTTGATCGTGTATTTGATGTTTTGAATTCTAGAAATCCAAGGGCGAACAACTACAACGCGCCGATAAGAAAGACGAACTATCAGTTCGTTAAGAAGTTTCTAGATGAGGCCTGTAAGTATGTTAAAGATCTGAAAGGACCCGAAGGCCAGTCAATGCTTATGTCACAGCGCAAAACAGGTTTTCTAGGTTTCCTCGTTTGTATCGAGGCAGTTCTTGGAATGGCGAAAGATCTGGTGTGTGGAGAGGACCCAGTCCTAAAGTATATTCTGACGTACAAGATGAGTCAGGATCACCTGGAGCTGTTCTTCGGTGCCGTGCGAGCCGCTGGAGGGTGGAACAACAACCCGACGGCGTTACAGTTCAGATCTGCATACAAGCAACTGATGATGAGACACCAGATTACTGGAGGACGAGGAAACTGCATTCCTCAAGACGACACTGAGATGCTAAGCAATTTTGAGGACAATAGCAATAGAAGATCTTCAAGGATTGAGATCGACCAGGTTACGATTGTAAGAAAATACGACTTGGCTTTGAGACCTGAGCCAGTTACAACAGATCACGATTACTGCGATGCTCCAAACGTGATGGAACTATCAGAGTTTAAGTCAGCAGCAATATCGTATATTGCTGGTTATGTTGTGAGGATGGTACAGAAAAAAATCCATTGTTTAAAATGCTTGGCCGCGTTAACGAACACCAAAGAGAAGATTCCGGACCTGTTCGTGGTGTGGAAATCGAATGGCGGTCTGAAGTTGCCCTCGCCGGGGCTACTGAAGATCTGTGAGGAAACGGAGAAATGTGTGATGAGAATGTTAAAAGTGACCAATGGTGGACTTCCACACGACACGGGATTACCAGACGCAATTACCTCGACGGTATTGGAAGTATGCGTGGAACGCGATGTGTTGAGTTCGTTGAAAGAACACATGTTTGATTCGACAGCAGTGAACAATCGCGTGTTCAACTTAATTAAATGCTGTTCAAAGTCTTATGTGACGATTCGTATGCATCATTTGGCGAAGCAGATAAATTCTAGAATGCATGAGAGGTTGGTACGTAAAGAATATTCGAAACTTACGTTGTTTAAAGGACAGTAAGATTGCGATATGGTCGGTTACTGCACATGTTACATGTGTTCGAGGATATGACCGCGACGTTAATGATACTGCACATATTAAATGTGTTCGAGAATTAACGTTAAAATGCTAGCAATGTGTCAATGATACTGCACGTTTTAATACGTGTTCGAGAGATTGACACGAGACTCATGTCAAACTGATTTGTTAGCAAGTATTATAATTTTTAAGTTTAAAGGGGTAAGTAATGAACTTTAGTTATCTATTCAGTATACATGAAAGCCGATATATAGCTAAATCTTTAAATAACATTTTATTTTTATCTTTATACTAGAGTAAACCTGGATGTATAATGCAACATTTACTAATATATGGCAAGCCGTGCACAGACCAGCAAAGTAATACCCAACGTCAAATCCGAAACAAAGACATTTGTCCATTTTATCGGTACGTTACGCATGAAAAAGGGCACAGTGTTTGGAGTTTCACGAAGAAAGGTTGATAGATAATATAATTAGTTGTCGACTCGTACGTGACTAGAAGGGGTTTTTTTCAGACGGCTGAACCTCAAGGCGTGATATTCATCGTTACTGCGAGGCCCTATCCTTTTACTATAACATAAAAATTATTTGCATTCAGGTTAATTGTATAATCCTCTGAATCAATTCATTGCTAAATAAGAAATAATAAGTTCTAACGCTTCAACATTTATTTGTAGCGTAGCTCCCTCGGCCTAAAATATACAATGTATACGTGGTACAACGAGTGGTCAATCCTTATCAAATTTAAATCTTGGCGAGCAGCGTTAAACAAATATTGTGCGACATTATTCGATTAGTACAGGTAATTATAATTAATATAATAAAGGGTACTAGTAATTGTAGAATCATGCTAATGAACGTATCTTTTTTAATGTATAGATTCTACGAATACCGAGAATTAGTGGATTAACAATCCACTTTTGCCTTTCTAAAAGTTTAATTAATAAGGATTTTTAAGAATCAGTTTGATTTGTCAGCCTGAAGTGGTTTTTTTATTTTGCGTACTCATTTGACCAAATTTCAGGCTGGTGGTTCTTAACCCACTGGGCACTGGGTTTTTTATGCGGGGTTTTACTGTATACTATATGTGAATGGAATCATAGAAAATACTGGTCATTTTACTTAATATATTATAGTACTGATTACAGAGATGGCTCGCTGGTATATACGGTCATGAACTAAACGTGTTGGAGGATTGACACGATGATACAACGAAACCTGATTGAATTTAATCCCACTATAATAAGTAAGTATGTTTGAAATTTAGTTTTTGCTGGATATTTCGTAGGCATATAGCATACCTACTAGTTTTTTCTTTAATTTCAGCAATATTTAAGTACATATAATTGAAGGAATTTCAGTCTGGCAAACTCGTGGAAGGGTAAGTGTACAGAGACAATGTCGTGTATTAATACGACCACTTTGTTATTACGATCATTTTGTTATTACGACCACTCCGTTAAACTAATACTTTTTCACCACAATATGTTTTTTTCTATGACCGCATTAAGAACACCTGTGCTGTAGTTTGATCCCGACGTTTATTCAACCAAAATATTTGGACCCAACGGCGGTCGCATACTCGTACTGACAATCACTGCAGACCAATACTCAAAAGTTTAAAAATCTATTTACTATGTCGCCATATCGGTATGTCACACTCAGTCTATACCTGCGGAGTAAAGAACACATGCAACTGAACTTGGTAATGATCATTTTTGTAATTTTTAACAAAAGAACAAATTATTTCTGATTTTTTTTTTAAATTTTTGCTTAGATTTTGTCAATTTCTCTGTCTACATGCATTTGGTCTGCGATGTCGAAATAAATAGCCTGAAAACAGGTAACAAATTCTTACCACGTAATTCCACATAGATTAAATACTAATGAGTTATTAACCTAACAGTGAGTAATGGCTCATCAGAAACAGAAAACTGAGCGAAATATACCATCTTAAAATGGTAATTTTATTGACGTTTTCTATTTCCAGGAAGGTATTGTAGATGGTTATGGATCAACTAGAATGCCATTTGCATATATGTCTATACCAACAAAGTATTGTGCTATTAATTGTATTATTTGAAATAATATGTCTAAAGCAGTACACAGTAAAACACCGCATAAAAGATCCAGTTAATTTTGACTTCAGGCTGAAGTGTTTCTTATATAACTGGTACTTGGAACAGAAATCAGGCTGAAGTGGTTCTTAACTGATTCTTATTTCCAGTCAAAAGCAATTGTTCCTGGTATGGAGTTTTAAACCTCTTATTGTGTAAAATGTCTTAAATACATTATGAAGATGAATTATGTTGTGAATTAATTGTGTTTTGGTGAAATATATGCATGCAGGATGTGGTTGAAAAACAATTCCTGCTGGCAATATCACAGTATTTTGCTTTCCCCCTGGTACATTATTAGCACATATTTCAGCTAAAAGTTTAATAAGGATTTTTAAGAACCAGTTTAATTTCTCAGCCTGAAGTGGTTCTTTTATTTTGCGTACCCACTTGCCCAAATTTCAGGCTGGTGGTTCTTAACCCACTGGTTCTTTAATGTGGGGTTTTACTGTATACTATGTGGATGGAGTCATAGGAAATGCTGGTTATTTTACTTAGTATATTATATTACTGATTACAGAGATGGCTCGCTGGTATGGTCATGAATTAAAACATAGTGTGCAAGTGCAACGAACAGTGGAATCAAGGAAATTTGTCAGAACAATTAGGACATATTTGCTTATTGTATATGCATTTTTATCTAATGCAGTTAACAGTATCAACATTGTCTCAATAATTTGGGGCTGTGTGTCCAACACGGTCGTAATAATATATAAAAATGATGCCAGATATATGAAGGAAGTTAGCAAGTAGATTTTCCTAATATGTGCAATAAATCTGTTTACTAGTTGTCGCTAATAAGTTAGCTTTGGTATTTCATTACAATTGATCATAATGAAAAGGGTGGAGGATGTATATTTTACCAGAATGCATTAGGAGCATCAAATATAAATAATGCTGAAAAAAGGTGACAAGTTACAAAGCTAATTGATAGAAATTTTAGCATAAGTAAGAAAATAACCTACTATCTTCTGTCCGTTCTTCAAAAGACGTTCCAGATTTTGGACCGTTATGCATTCTGGTAAAATGTGCAATGGTCATTGTGGTCAATTTGGTGTTTATGCTATCTGGAGGTAACACATAATTACCTAGTGCATAGAGACTTAGCTCACCCATTATATTGAAGTAAGACAAGTTGCTTAAAATGAAAAAAAAATTATGCTGATTACATTTCAGTTTATAGAATAACTCATTAAAACAAATGTTATTGTTTATTAAACAATTAAACAAGTCATTACAATATTCAACATTAAATTACTATTAAAGTTATTAACAAATGTTGTGTGCCCCTTTTCTCGGCAGAGCCAGCATATCATTCCTGTAAATCATAATTTAAAATTTAATAGACATAGCACAGTATATAGAAATTATTTTGTTTTTGTACATACTTGCATTGCACTTGTTCATTTGGTGGCCTTTTAGGCCACACTTCCAACAACACCCTAATTAAAAAAGAAGTCAATTGCATCTATTTATTGTTGTTAATTGTATTTGCACATTTTATACCAATATACACTCAGGGGTGCAGCCAAGGGGGGGGGGGGCTTATTGCCAAATTAAGCGATTATTTCCATTTCCAATCTAAGGCAAATAAAGAATTACTAAAAAAGTCGTTTCTATTTTCTATCAACTTGATGGTCTCGTAAATTCTTCTTGCCCAAACTTCCAGAGTGAGGGAACCCCTATTTTTCAGAAACCCTATATAGAATTTTAAATTTCCCCAGTGGGGATGTTGCCCAACACCCCTTAAATGACCCCCCCCCCAAAGTCAGGGCCCTGGCTACGCCCCTGTTAATACACTGTAACTCAATTCAACCTACAATTATTATTACCATACCTTTAACCTTCCCTGATAGCTGGTCAGCTTCTTGTATGGGGATAAATAAAAAGATCAACTTTTAATTAAAAAAATTACAATAATATAAAGATTAGCAAATCAAGAAATTCAAGAATGTGTGGTAACCTAACCCTTATTACCATTAGGTATGTGCATTACAATAATAGTCAATAGAAAAGAAAGTATAATTTTTACCACTTCCTCCTTCATAGTTTTCTTCATCTACAAATGATAACAGATAACTATAACAAATAAATATACAATAATATAAAGATTAAGAAATCATCAAATTCAAGAATTTGTTGGAAACCTAACCCTAACTACCATTTGGTAAGTGTATAAGAAAAGAAAGTGTATAATTTTTATAATTTCCTCCTTCATAGTTTTCATCATCTACAAATTACAAAATAATACTTGGAAAATAAGATACATGTATGCAAGTAATAAACAGACTACAGATAACTACCTGCAATGAAGTGAACAAAAGATCAATTTTTAATAAATAACCACCCATAATAAAATCAGGAAATTCAAAAATATTTGACATGTGCATTACAATAATAGTCAATAGAAAAGAAAATGTATAATTTTTACCATTTCCCCCTTCATAGTTTTCTTCATCTACAAATTACAAAAAATACTTGGAAAATAAGATAGATAGATGTATGCAAGTAATATGATATAAACAGACTATAGATAACATAACTGTTTTATGAAACTCAGATCATGAAATATACTGTAGATGAAACACCTTCATTCATTTATGTAAGCACATTTGTAAAGGTTTCGTACATGTAAAAAAATCTCACCTTTTTTCTCTCGTTTGCTATCTGTCACTAAAAAACCACAAAATTTTCCGTTAAAGTTTTTTATTTGAGCAATAGAAAAAATATAATATTATTATGTACGTACGAGCATAAACAAGAACAATGAGCATTTTTTATAAACAATTTCTTACTTTTTTCCTTCGTTTTGTGTATCTTCTTCAAAATTACTTTTGTCATCATAGAAAAAATATAATAAAAAGGTTTTAAAACGATGTTGAGTTATCAGTGAGGGTCGGTAAAAACTATTTAAATTTCGGCATTAGAAACAGTCGCTTCGTAACTTTTAATAAGCAAAAAATGTTATAAATAAGCTCTTTTTTTCAAAACCTCTAGTTAATGCAAAACATATAGTACATTAAAACTCAAACAGTCTTTAATTCAATATAAAATTTTAAAAAATACAACACTTGCGGGATCTTGATCGGATCTGATTTTTGGATTTTTTTATTTTTTATAAAATCAGGGGGGGTGGAAATCGAGCCCACTATCCATTGAGCCCCTACTGGTCAGCGATCATCCGAAAAAAATAGGGACCAGTGACGCGTTTTACGTCACAATCCGCCATGTTTTCGATTACACTTTTTTGACCAAAAATATTAGGGAGTGCAGTCTCCAGATATATAGTATAGCTCAGTGGTACCAAGTAGCGCGAAGAGCGAGATGGAAAACACGACAAAAGTTGTTTTTTAAAAGCAAACTACAATGTTGAAGTTGAAGTTTTAAGCGGTTAAAAATAAGCAGGCAGTTTGATTTTTCGTTGCTAAGTAAAAAGTATAGTTAATTTCATCCTGGAGAAATTCTGGCGTCAAACTTGCAAAATATAAAGAGATAAATGATTTTGAACGAGCGAGGAGCCAACTCAAGGTGAGAACATTTTTGTACTCAATTGCTAGGTTTTCAAATCCGAGCTATGTCAATTCTACTACACCTAAGGTCATATCATTTGGTACATGTTATCATGGACCGTTTCTGCATCTGGATTCGTAAAAAACAAGACTCTAGTACAAAAATTTAAAGGTTTTTTTTTGTTGTTTTTAAAACATGGTCGCGATATTGACTCGATGATTTAAAGTTTTGTCCCTGGTATAGTAATATTTTCTGAACCCAAGCAAAATAAACACCAAAAAAGGTTGTAAGAGGTTATATAAAATTTCTATAAATTGTGTGGATGTGAGCTACTGCACGTACAGCAAATTTGAGCACTTTCAAAAGCAGTACATGTACCGCCTACTGCAAAGATTATGATTCCTTGCGTTATTACTACAAAAACCCGTTTTCGAACGTCTAAAATTTCGTACACTTACTCCTTAAAATGCAGATTTATGAGTATGTAAGCAGGTAATTTATAGTATTTTAACAAAGGAAAGTCAGCAGCCTTGTTTATTTCTATTTTAGTATTGTTTCTGTTTGGTTTTAGCTAATATTTTCTGTAGCCAGAGTCAAATCATCATGAAACTCGTCGGGTCAATACGACCGGGTCGCGACCATGTTTTAAAAACAACAAAAAAAACCTTTAAATTTTTGTACTAGAGTCTTGTTTTTTACGAATCCAGATGCAGAAACGGTCCATGATAACATGTATCAAATGATATGACCTTAGGTGTAGTAGAATTGACATAGCTCGGATTTGAAAACCTAGCAATTGAGTACAAAAATGTTCTCACCTTGAGTTGGCTCCTCGCTCGTTCAAAATCATTTTTCTCTTTATATTTTGCAAGTTTGACACCAGAATTTCTCCAGGATGAAATTAACTATACTTTTTACTTAGCAACGAAAAATCAAACTGCCTGCTTATTTTTAACCGCTTAAAACTTCAACTCCAACATTGTAGTTTGCTTTTAAAAAACAACTTTTGTCGTGTTTTCCATCTCGCTCTTCGCGCTACTCAGTACCCCAAACATGGCGGACATGCACCTGTTCGCAGGCTGTGAGAAAGGCTAATGAGTTTAAATAATCGTAGCGAACTTTTCACGAAATGCGCGCACGCGCGCAAATTTTACGCGGGACGATTCAAACGAACACGCGTCAGCAAACTTATTGCGAGTAACGTAAAGCAAAAACATAACCGTATTATCACAGGTATTATTATGTTGCCTGATGATTGCTTGTTGCATGAAACCATAGGCGGCCCAAAAATGTCTGGTAATTTAGTGCACCGCAAGCGCGAGCGGTAGCGTATTGTTTACATATATAAGATACATAAGGTTGGCAACTAAATTTCACCTGACGAACATATGACTTTTGTTAAACACAAAATACATCGCTCGTGGAATTAAAAACAAGTAAATTCGTGTTTCAACGAAGTCACCTAAACCACAAGAAGAAGCCCACCGACTTACCCAAAGCCGAAAGACAAACGTTAAAAGCACTTAGGGACAACCCAATCATAATCATCTTACCGGCAGACAAAGGGAGAACAACCGTCGTAATGGACAAAACTGATTACTCTAACAGAGCCAAAGAACTACTTTAAGACAACAGAACGTACAAGAAGCTTGACAAAAATCCAACCAAAACAATGATAACCCGCATCAACAAGAGACTTAAAATAAGTCATTAAAAGACAAACAAAAACTCGACGACCGACCTACCACAAGATACGACCTTCTGATGCCACCACTGCCCGTTTCTACGGATTGCCAAAAATCCACAAACCAAACACACCGCTTCGCCCTATCGTCTCACTTCTGGGATCACCGACATATGAACTCTCAAAACACCTGGCCAGCATCCTCCAACCACTGGTAAAAACATCAACCCACTCTGTTACATTCCTCCAACACATGAAAGAACTCAAAAACGAACCCGATGAAACGATGGTGTCCTTTGACGTCGTGTCCCTGTTTATCTCTATCCCTCTATTAACAGCAAAACGTATAACAGACGACGACCTTCTCACTACCAATTTATCTTGGACCGGCAAAACAAATCTAAGCAAATCCGACATACTCGACCTACTAGACCTCTGCCTATCAACAGAATTCCAGTTTGAAGGCACATTCTATCAATAAACAGCAGGTACACCTATGGGCTCTCCTCTCTCCAGCTTCTCCTAGAACGCCGATCAATCGACAACGATGGAAACATAAAACTGTGGCATCGCTACGTCGACGATGTACCTTCTATCATTAAAACACACCACATCGACAACCTCTTTAAGACAATCAACTCCACCACAGACGGCATCACATTCACAATGGAGAAGGAAACGGAAAGAAGAATTGCATTCTTAGACATCGAACTCACAAGAACTGACAACGGCTCCACCGAAACACGAGTACACCAAAAAAACACCCACACCGACCAAATACTGAACTACAACAGCAACCACCCCACACAACACAAAGCCAGCTGCCTTAAAACACTCCTCGATGGCGTACTAGACGCACAATAGCACAGCGGAGGCAAGAAAACATGACCTCATGCAGACACCTCCATAAAACCTTCAGAAAGAACAACTACCCAAAGCATTTCATCAACTCTGTCCACAAATGATCCCAACGCCCGCAACGATCACAAAGCAATAACGCAGGAGAAAACAACAACCTGGAATTCAGGCGAATAACCCTACCCTTCACCAATAAAATTTCTGAAATAACGGCAAGAATACTTGAAAAATACAACTTGAAAGTGGCACACAAATCAACAAACAAAATCAAATCTCTTTTCAACAAACAAAAAGACCAAGCGAACAATGAAGTATACCAGATACCATGCCAAGATTGTGAAAAAGTATACATCGGCGAAACATCAAAGACCATCAAATCACGCATAACAGAACATAAGAACGCCATCAAATGAGAAGACACACGATCCCTCCCGGCAAAACATGTCACCGAAAACGACAGATTTGACTTGAAAAAGATAAAAATATTAAACCATGCGAAAACAAGCGAAGCACGAGAATTTAAAAAAGCATGGCACAGCTTACAAAATCCCGCAATAAATAGACACATTGAAATCCCCATAGCGTATCAGCCACTCCAACACAATGGTGGCGCCAGAAATTTTCTGACGGAGGGGCTATGTTCCCCGACGGGCGGGCTATATTCTTTTTCATGGTTAGGCACGGTAGGCCAAATTTTCGTCAGTTTTCCCCGACAAATGTATAAATTTTCCCCGACGGGGGGCTAGCACTTTTCAACAGGGGGCTGTAGCCCCCCCCCAGCCTCCCTTTGGCGCCACCAACATCACCATAACACCAACAGAGGATCACAAACAACCAATGAGAAACCAGAACAAAACCAGCCAATCAAAATCATCCAAAGCCAACCAATCGACAAACCGGAAATTCAACCAATCAGACGCTCACTTCACCTATGCAAAAAGACTGATATAAAAGCACACCAAACCAAACAATCCTGCATTGCCTGACGAAGACTTGAAGGAATAAGTCGAAAGCTCGTTCAAAAGAAAACAAAAATCCGGAGAACCTTATACGAGCCCCCCCCCCCACGCACACACACACACACACACACACACACACACACATATATATATATATATATATATATATATATATATATATATATATATATATATATATATATATATATATATATATATATATATATATATATATATATATATATATATAAATACAAATAAGACACAAAGACTTAGCAAGTTGTGTAAGGCATATTCATTGCTATTTAGTTTCGTACTACACTTAGTATAGCACTTATTATAAAGATCAATGCCCAACATAATGCTTTGAGTAAGGCCATAAAAACAAGATTTAAAATAGAAATTATTTATTGTGACGTTTCGTCTTAACTTAAGACATCTTCAGACAAGTGGATAATATTACATACAAAGTTTAAATATATATCTATGCTAATAGTGTTGTTATATTTACAAGGTGTAAAATTACAAGGGTTAATTAAGGATATAGACGTGTGAAGGTGGATAGGACATTACAAACACACACAACATAAACGACAAATTAGAAGAGGTTAAGAGGAATAGAGTTGCCTTGAACGTTTAGATTAGGTTTGTATTTATTAATGAGGAGACTCTCGTGTATCATTAATTCGTATGAGTCTGAGGAGGAAGAAAGAATTTGAAAGTCGTCAAAGCTAGCAGGGTGCCCAGAGGCGTTTATATGGGACAGAATACTAGACATAGCTGGGTTGGTTGAATGTTTTCCCGTGATTGGAGAGATACCCAGATGTTCAGATATCCTAGTGTGTAGATGGCGCGTGGTTTGACCCACATACGACGCGGAACAGCATCGACACTTGAATAAGTATACCACACTGGATCTCAAGTATTTGGGAACTTTATCCTTGAAGGGAAAAAAGGAAGAGATTCGTCTGGAAGAACGAAAGACGAATCTAATGCCAAGATGAGGAAAAGCAGCGTTGCAGAGTCGGTTGATTTGAGTGCGTATCTGTAGAGAATGTATCCCTGTGAATGGGAGGCAAAAATAGATTATTTTCTTAGAGGCGGTCAGAACAGGTGGTCTAGGGTCAAAGGTGTGCTCGAGGAAGCGGCGAACAATGCGGTCGAACATGTGAGAGGGAAAACCATTCGAGTTAAATAACTTTCTGACAACTTCAAGCTGTGTATGAAAATTTTCATAGCTAGAACAAAGGTTGAAAATGCGATGAATCAAACAAGAAACTAAGTTCTGTTTGTAGGCAAGAGGAATAAAACTATTAAAGTTGGTGAATAAACCAGTAAACGTAGGTTTGCGGTAAACAGATGTAGCGAACTTTCTGTCGGAACGAAATATGTCAATATCGAGAAACGGTAGTTTCCCATCGCGTTCGGTCTCAGTGGTAAAGGTTATATTGGCGTGTTGTTGGTTAAGGTAGTCGAGAAAAAATGGTACGTGGTCTGAGGAGCGGAAAAGAAGGAAGCAGTCATCAACATAGCGTCTGTAGAGTAGAGGTTTGAAGGAAGAAGGGCAGTTGTTTAACCATTTTTGTTCATGGAAGGACATGAAAATATTGGCGAAAAGAGGACCTAAGGGACTGCCTATTGCCACACCGTCAACTTGTTGGTATAGGCGGCCATTAAAAATGAAGTGACAATTTTTGACGGACAGGGACAAAAGTTTTTCGAACTCAGAGCGATTAAAACCGTGGAAGAATTGGTGATCAGAGAATAAAGCATTAGAAATTATTCCAATAGTTTCATTCACAGGGATATTGGTGAACAGGGAAACAACGTCAAAGCTAGCCATGAAAACGTTTCTGGAGTCAATGTCACTGTTTAGGAGTTCCTGGACAAAGGAAAAGGAATCAGTGATGATAAAAGGGTTTGTCGTGAGAGGAGTTAGAAGCGGTATGAAGAATTTGGCGAGTTTATAGGAGTAGTGATTTACAGAGGATAGAATTGGTCGAAGAGGCATGCTTGGCTTATGGATTTTAGGAAGGCCGTACAGTATGCCTATGCGAGAACCTGTGGGATACAGTTCATTGTAGTTTTTCTCACTTAATGCGTTTTCAGCCTTTAGTTTCTTTAACAGCGACTTCACTTGGCATTAGATTCGTCTTTCGTTCTTCCAGACGAATCTCTTCCTTTTTTCCCTTCAAGGATAAAGTTCCCAAATACTTGAGATCCAGTGTGGTATACTTATTCAAGTGTCGATGCTGTTCCGCGTCGTATGTGGGTCAAACCACGCGCCATCTACACACTAGGATATCTGAACATCTGGGTATCTCTCCAATCACGGGAAAACATTCAACCAACCCAGCTATGTCTAGTATTCTGTCCCATATAAACGCCTCTGGGCACCCTGCTAGCTTTGACGACTTTCAAATTCTTTCTTCCTCCTCAGACTCATACGAATTAATGATACACGAGAGTCTCCTCATTAATAAATACAAACCTAATCTAAACGTTCAAGGCAACTCTATTCCTCTTAACCTCTTCTAATTTGTCGTTTATGTTGTGTGTGTTTGTAATGTCCTATCCACCTTCACACGTCTATATCCTTAATTAACCCTTGTAATTTTACACCTTGTAAATATAACAACACTATTAGCATAGATATATATTTAAACTTTGTATGTAATATTATCCACTTGTCTGAAGATGTCTTAAGTTAAGACGAAACGTCACAATAAATAATTTCTATTTTAAATCTTGTTTTTATGGCCTTACTCAAAGCATTATGTTGGGCATTGATCTTTATAATAAGAACACGTTTTCCGCCTGGCACGTCTCTGGCTACAGTATAGTATAGCACTCTTCAGACAAATAGCCTAAGTTTTAGGTAATAGCCTTTGTGTTAGCCTAAGTTTAGGTAGTAATAGCCTTTGTGTAAATATAGACACTCGATCCGAACGTTGTATCCCAATAAGGTTACTGTGTCCAATGAATCATTTAGTTAAGCGGCTAACGTCCAAAATCGTACACTTTAATAATAGAAGGGGGATACTTTGTATGTTTACTATTAAACAGGTCATCAACAATTTTTGATATGGATCCAAGCTTAATTCAGCTGCGGTGCCGAGATATGCGCATGCTTTAAAATGGCCAACATGAAAACGATGGTATGGGCTGGGAGGTACGTGAGATTCTTAGGCCTGGGTCAAACGTCGCTCTTTTCATGCACCGAACTAAATGCAAAAATTATCTTAATTTATTTTTTCCCGAAAAAGCGGGCTGGTCATGCGCAAATTGTCTCTTTCTTATATCAAAATGGCGGCGAAATATCACAATGCCGAATGTGACATATTAGGTTCGACGTCTAACTTGACGCCGCTCCACGCTCGCTCCAATGTCGAACTCAATTGCATTAAGTTCGGTGCGACGTTTGACCCGGGTCTTAGAAGATCCGATTGATACCCACAGCTCATCTACGGGAAGGAGAGAAGCAATAGAAATAGCTAGTACCAGGACATCTGTATCGTTCGTTCTGATCTTTATACGATGGTGACCGTTCAAACTAGCATCAGAAACATGGATCATCATTCGCGAATCCGCTTCCTCATGACTGCAGGGGGCAAGACTACTCACATCTGTATCATCTGAGGATAAAATGCTGACACCAAGTGTTGGGAAGATTTTCTTTCCCTCGGGAATCTGGAGCATTACAACCTAGAAAGTAATGATCAAATGTATTTGTATTATAACAGCACAATGCGTATTAATTTTGCTTTCCATTTTGATTTTATATACAAACCTTAGTTGACAGTAACTTAAAAAGTTCATCCTTGTTGCTATCTACTCTGAGAAACCCTTTCCAGTCTGATGGAATTCTGGTTGAGAGCAAGGCCTTTCTTCTCTGATCTTAACGAATATACAAAAACAAGGTTTGTTTACTGTTGTACTGTAACTGAAACATAACTGTAACGGTGTTAATATTTCAAATTAGATTAATAGTCATTATTGTTTTTACCTGAACCACGTCTTTCTCTGGCTGCTTTCTTCAAAGAATCATCTTTGTAAACATACCACATAATATCAAGTCGTTGTACATGTTCAAGCTGTCTCAAGATATAGGGTGCAAATATAACATCGAAGAATTCTTCAAAAGTGCTAACTACTTTGGGCTGTAGCATCTGTGCGATAACAGGACCATCTAAAACAGTGGCATCTACCAGGCTTGGCTGTCCCATTGTCAGATTGCAGGCTTCCGTAAAACATGTCACTAAGTCAGCTTTTGTTCCACTTCGGAGTTGTCCCATGTGTGTTAGAGAAGGGGGGCAAGGTTGGTTTTCAAACTTGAAAAAATCTTCAAGGTTACCATCCCAAGGTTGTATAGGTTAACCAGACATTTTAAATGGTATTTGGCTTCTGTTGCTACCATGTCTCCTGATGCAAGTTTGCCGATGAGCCT
This sequence comes from Muricea muricata, assembly GCA_963855995.1. Lineage (NCBI taxonomy): Eukaryota > Metazoa > Cnidaria > Anthozoa > Malacalcyonacea > Plexauridae > Muricea > Muricea muricata. The sequence continues at coordinate 46,959,802 of OY979717.1, forward strand.
GTTATTGTTAGTCAGAGAAGCACATGATCTTACTTTTTCATCCACTTCAAGGGTAGAAGCAAAATGAAGATTTCTAGGGTTATCACTTGATTTGCAGAAGAAACACTGGTTACTCGATTTTAAACTGGAAAGGCTGGACCTCCTTGCTTTTACAGGACTGCAGCTGATTTCAGGTGCAGATACGCTTTCAAGGCTCATTTCGGAGCTTACCTCGTTCTGTGACTCCAGAATTTTTCTTTTTTTCTCACGGTCTAATTTCTCATTACTAAAGCAATTTCTGCAGGTCTTATGCCACTTGGCCTTTTTTTCGTTTAGGGTTTGTTCCACTCCTTGAACCTGATTTAGTACTTCAGTATTAATATTTTATTGCACTGTATTTATTTTTCGAAATTCCTCTAAGGTTGTAGCGAACGACGAATAGCTTGCCCCAACATCTTTCCTTTTGGACAGTGCAGGACATTGCAAAGGCTCCCCAGTTAACACAAAGATCCCAGTCCATGGAGCTAAAAAAGAATATTTATAACCGAAAAAAAGTTTTGTATGTTTTGAATTTAGACTGATTTGAAATCTGAATTGTATACGAAAAAAGATATATTTACAATATTAAAGAGTTGAAATGTAATTTTCTTTAATATAATAATTAATGACTGAAGAGCAAAGAATATAAAAAGATAAGTTTACCTGCTAGAATACCTGCAAGTACAAAATGGCTGCCATCTTGGATTCCGCAAGAAGCTTAGGAACTCGTACCAGGTCTTTTTAAAAAACTCATAAATACTACCAACTCAAGAAATTGTTGACTGAAAACATTCTTTAGCTCAACTGCATCCTGGTAAGTTTGTTTTGTCATTAAAATATCAAAAGCACAACTTTAGCGTTCATAAATCTATCACAACCACGCAAACTTGTTTTTTTATTGTTTTGATGGTTCGCCACAGGATCCCAGTCAAAATTCGTAAATTTGCAAATAAAGGCCAGGTGATTACGCATTAAACAATTTCTTGCAGAGAATGATATCCATGTAACTAGTATATCATTATAAATTGTAAATTTTCATGTTGAGTCGCATTATCGGTCATTTTCGTTCCTAGCCTCGTTTTCATGTTGGCCATTTTAAAGCATGCGCATATCTTGGCACCACAGGTGAATTAAGCTTGCATCCATGTAAAAATTCCTTATGACATGTTTAATAGTAAACATACAAAGTTTCACGCTTCTATCACTAAAGTGAACGATTCAGCACTTTTTTGGACGTTAGCCGCTTAACTAATTGGGATTATCACGGTTAGAGTTAGGTTTGGGGTTGGGGTTTGGGTCAGGGTTCATTTTATGTGCATGAAATGACAATTCCAATAATTATTGGAATTATTAAACGTTGTCACCAATAATCTTATTGGGATACAACGTGCGGATCGGCTGATATAGATGAAGCGCGGTCAGCGAATTAAGAGCATAGTAATAAAAGAATCGTTCTCTGACCAGAAGTACGGCATAATCATGAATGTGCGTAAAATAAAACCCATTCCACCACACTTTGGCAGCTGATGACAGCTTTGTATGTCATGTGATATCAATATTTGCTTGGCATGACCTTCATCAATCATTAACATTATTATATCGATGCGTTCTTCGTAGGACACGTATGGTATTAGCAGGAGCTAAAAAAATTCTGAACTAAAAGTTCCAAAATGCATTCCAAAAACAAAACAACCTTATTTTCAGATAACTCATATGTTCTCGGATACCTCTGCTCTGATGATGTAGAACTGTTTTGTATCGTCTCGCCCCCCCCCCGCCTGTATTCATTCATATACAGGTTCTGCTCGACTAATTTCAGTTGTTATTAAAGTTGATTTCAAAGGATGGCCAATATAAAACGTTGTCACGAACAATCTTATTTGGGTTACAACATATGGATTGACTGAACAGAGGCCGTCACGTCCATGATAGAGAGGTTCAGATTTGGCTTCCAATACCTCTACCACTACCTTAATCTATCTTTCGGCCAATCAGAGGTGTTGTACCTACCCTATTAACCAATCAAATTGTTTAGAAATCTAAAAAAGGTAGCGGTAGTGGTAGAGGAAGTCAAATCTTAACCTCTCTAATGAACAGGCGCTGTGGTTGGTTGATTAAGATATTATATTGCCTATTAAACCTATTAAAAAAACGGGACTGTGTCACAGTTATATTTTAGACGATACGCTGAAATATGAATACGGAACTAATTAAAGCCACTCAATACAAGCACCCTCTTCTAGAAAACTTTGCCTATATATGCATGCATATCACATAGCCATAGCTACAGAAATAATTGAATAATTATTATGTATACCAAACAGTTTTCGACCCAAGTTTGACGCTATCACTATGAAATTTTCTAGATAGACAGACAGATAGATAGGTAGGTAGATAGATAGATAGATAGATAGATAGGTAGGTAGATAGATAGATAGATAGATAGTTTAAAAAATGTTTACAAAATGTAATAATATTCACTTAATAATGTATACTATTTTAATTAAAACAAGGTTATACTATTACATTATTATGATTATAGCATATTCTATGTACTATTAATTATAATTATAGATATGCTCAAGTTTATGGTACCTAAAATTCTAAAACTTTCGAATTTACAACATTACTTTAGATGCTTGACTAGGTATAAAGGAGTTTTTAAATAAGGGAAGTGTATACTGTCTCACAGTTCGTAAAGTGACTGTAGATGTAGATGATCCTCATTGCTCGTCTTTGCACCCGTTCTAATTCCTCGGAAGATACGAAATCATAAATGATTTTGTCTTCTACATATTGTCACCAAAGTAGAATAACGAAAGAAAACAACGAAATATTAGGCCCAAAACTTTCGCGTCTTATAGCAACAAACCACGACGGCTACGACAACCACGATAGAACCGATGCCCATGAGAACCTCAATCAAAGTAACTAGAGCTTTACAATCTCCTTCTTCACATTTTCCATCTGAATTGCAACATTCTCCAGCACCACAGTCGTATATAGTATGACACCACGACTTTTGGGAGCAAATGTATCGACATACATGGTCAGAACAGCAAGACTGTAAACGTCTACAGTCAGTACATCTTCTTGAGTACCATCGTACATTTATAGTTTCTACATGTATAAACATACGGCAAATAGCAAACAGAAGAACACAATAAACCGCTGCCGTATTCTTCATACAACCCATCATTTCCAGTGACTGTTTTTACTTTGTTTGATGCGAAGATGGTTATCTGTAATTTTTGTGCATACAAAGAATTTAAAAACGAGCAATCACAACAACATGGCCAACTATTTCGGTCATTGAGCCCTCAATGACGCCAGCGGATTTTCAATTCACCAAATTAAAATGAGAACTAGATTTGCTAAATTTCATTACAAAAGGGTGAAAAATGCAAACATTGCAAAAACTAAATATTTTTCAATTGCCAAAATGAGAGACCCTACTAGTGTTCATTGTGTACATTTGGGTAAAAAATAAAAAATTAAAACTTGCCTTTCCTTTTTACGTATGAAATATCGTCAGTCATAGGGCTATGAATAATAATACCGCTTGTTTTGTCCCAGGGAGGGAACAACGTGTCAACCGAGGAACACGAAATTAAAACAAAAACTTTTTAATTCGCACAACCACTGTGAAAACTATACAAATAAATGAAAACAAATATGGTATACAATTACCAATATCTAAACAAGTAAATGGACAACTGACGAAGAAATACAACGGAATACATACATCTTTGGCTATACTCCACTCAGAGCGTTTATATTGCTTGGGTGTTTCTCCAAATGACTTGTCTCCAAAATACAAATTCAAAAATGGCCGCCAAAACAAATGCGACCGCGTTTTATATGCCCATATGGAGGCCTGGGCCAAGTTCAACACAAAGTTCTTACATCAAGTACATTACACTCCTCGCCCAAGGACGTGAATATCGTCCTTGCTACTATTATGTTGACTAGGCACATAAGGTACTCAGCTATTAGGCATGCATTATAGGAACAAGTTCGATTCATTCTTCTTTCCGTCTCTTGAAATGGCAATTTTTGCCTTTCTGACCTTCCCGTCTTTGCTGAGTATCGCTTCCACGACTCTACCAAGAAGCCATTGATTACGTGGGCTTTGCTCCTCCATGATGACAATATCCTCTTCTGTCAAATTTGGCTGTCGTTCGTTCCATTTTTTTCTTTTCTGATGAGATTGAAGAAAACGTGTCCAGAATGGATCGGCCAGATATTGTGATCTTCGCCAATGACGACGTGAATAGACATCTTCCGGTGTAAATACGCCTGGTGGAGGTAGAAGAGGTCGGGTCTTCATAGTTAACAGCATATTAGGTGTAAGTGGCTGGGGTTGATCGATATCGGATGGTACGACGGCGATAGGACGTGAGTTGATTATGCCAGTAATTTCAGCCATAAGGGTAACCAATAGCTCATGTGTCAGCTGTGGACTTCCAAGTTCCAGGAACATTGCGTCTAGTACTCGTTTAGCCGTGCCAATTTGTCTTTCCCTAACCCCACCGAAATGCAAGGCATGTGGAGGGTTAAATATCCACTCACAGTCTTGTTCTGTAACGTATTTCGTGATAACCTTCTGGTTCAACGCGCTCAGAGCTTGATCTAATTCAGATTTTCCTCCAATGAAATTAGTACCTCGGTCACATCGTAGGAGAAATGATGGGCCGCGTAAAGCGAAGAATCTTCTAAGGGCACAGATAAATGCGAGCCCGTCTTCATCGTTTCCAACACCTCGATACGAACAGCTCTGCAATTTAAACACGTGAATATCAGTCCCCAACGTTTTGCGTTGACTGCTCCTCCTCTTAGTTTTCATGTTTGGATAGTCTAGGGTCTGAACACGTCGAACCCTACGTTGGTAAACGGTGGTGGCGTTTCCAATCTTTCGCGTGGTAGGTTGGCCATGTGGTGCGTTAATAGCTTCCCTCGCAATCTCCGACAAGTGACGCATCGCTTGATTCTCTTTGAAATCATCCGATTTGCTCCGATTATCCATATCCGTACTTGACGGATTTTCCCATACGTAATCTGTCTGCCCTTATGGTGGACGGATTCATGAAAGTGGTCGATTGCTAAATTCGCCAAATGACAATCTCTAGGGAATATAGCTGGATGTTTCTCTTCAAATAGTTGTTCGGGTTGTCGTAGGCGACCACCGACCCGAAGTACTCCGTTATTATCGATGAAAGGGTCGCGGCTGTGTAAGCGTGGCTTCTTCAATGACTTCGATTGTTGTATTATCCTTATCTCGGGAGTGAACGCGTCCGCTTGCGCAGTCTTCATCATTAAGTTTTGAGCTTGGTTCAGCTCTTTAGCTGAAGGATTTGTGAGAGAATGCTTCGAGGTTGGAAAGTTCGGTGGATTGCTACGAGTACGTCTGGTGTTGGGTGTTGACAAGTTTTCTCCTTGCCGTCGGGCTTTGACTCGCTTTGCTTTAACAATAAAATTTGCTAGAGCTCTGCAAAGTGTAGACCACCTTGAGAAGCGATTGAATCTTCCCGATCCCAAACTTTTAATTCGTTGAGCTTCAGACGAGTAGGTTGAAACTTCGGGACGAACTTCGGGATCGTCGCTCATAAAACTAACGTCGTGATCATTTGTTGTTGGGAAAGAATAATCATTTCTTAGAAATTCCGGGCCATTGAACCATGGAGATGCCACAAGCTGCTTGGCTGGTGTGCCACGTGTAGCGATGTCTGCAGGGTTATGAATGGTTTCCACGTATTTCCACTGTGAAGAATCTGAAATGCTGCGAATGATCTGATCCTTGTTCGCTACGTACACGTAGAAGCGTCGGCTCTCGTTCTGAATACAGCCTAACACCACTTTGGAATCGGTGTAGAATACAATTTCATCAATATTCAATCGCAGTTCACGAGTTATCCACTTCACTGCTTGGGCTGATAGCACTGCGCCACAAAGTTCGAGCCTTGGAATAGTCGTTGCTTGTTTTGATTGCTTTATCGCTGGCATCCGAGAACGCGTGAATTTCTGATCTTTTCGTTTTCGCCGAATGTTTCTGTATCACGTGATGTAAGACCGTCATCTACGTAGAAGTCTTCGACGACGGAATCTTTGGCGTCTTGATCAAACTCATTCTCTCCTTCTTCTGCCATTTTCCTAAGGCCAAACGTAGCTACAGCGCGACTTGATGTGTTGCCAAACAAGTGCACCACAATTTAATATACGAGGACTTCTTTTTTGTTTGTCGTTATCAGCGAACCACAGGAACCGCAATAGATCTCTATGTGATGGGTGGACATGGAAGTTGTGGAACATTTGCTCTATATCACACATCACACCAAAGGCATTTTTTCTGAATCTGACCTATATTCTCTGAAGACCATTGTGCATATATGGACCTGACAATAGTTCTTTACCTGAGGAGTCGAATACCACTCGGATCTTTTTTGGTTTGCGAGGATGGTATATGCCAAAATGTGGTAGGTACCAAATTTTCCCAGTTTCTTTTGGAGGAGTTGCTTCGATTGGTATTAGTACGGCATGACCGCATTCAAACAGTTTTGCTATAAAGTTGAAGTAATCTTGTTGACGAGTTGAAGCTTGATTTCGGTTGTCAGGGACGTGTATATCGTTAGATCGCAGGGGTAGTGGCATCTCCCAATGTCCTGTTTGATTCTGTGGATATTGGACTCCATTATTTGAATGAAGCGTTGGTCTTCTATTGACATGGTGGTTTCGTTGTCACGATCTGTTGTTTGGTACACATCAGGGAAGTTCTCTTGTACAACGTAGTTATTTGTGCAGGGTGTGAACTCATGGTATGAGATCTTTCTTGTGTTGCTTTTATCTTGCTTCGGTTTGGCATTACGTTGCAAAGTGCTCACCTCAACTTGTTCGAAATGTGTCTGTCTTGGTGGGTCGTAGTAAATTGTACGGTGGGTACTGACATGAATTGGTCCTCCCTGACGATCGACACAGGCTTGTCCGCATATCGACCAACCAATAGGTAGTTTGTGCGCCCACAGAGTTCCATTAGGACCGTTGCGGAATGCTCACACTTTCAACAGTTTTGGCGCATTTCGACTAATTAAGAGCTGAACTTCCGCTTTACTGTCCAACGGGAAAATTTCATCAGCATTATCTCGAAGGTGGGTATACTGCACGGCAAACTCTGGTGTGGGGATTTCACTCTTATCTTTGGGGATGTTATCACATTCGATCAGTGTCGGTAGCTTCATTGGTTTTCCTTTAACTGGTGTGACCATCAAACCCGGAACCCGTCGACCAAACCTTGTTTCTTTCGAGCCACTACATGTTGACAGCAGGTATTTCTCCTTTGGTCCTGATTAACCAAGACCGTCAGCTAACTGCGGGCTAATCATAGACGCGTTACTTTGCTCATCTACAATGGCGTAAACTCTGAATTTCTTCTGCGGTCTGTCTGGATGGGACACGTCAAGCAGGGCGACCTTGCTACAGGAAACGTTTCTGTCGGCGTTGCAACCAATACTAATTCGTGCAGATGTTATTTCTTTGCTGCGGGCGTCGTTGTTCCCTTTCTCCTTGTGAAAAAGCGTTGGGTGACGTTCACTGCTACATTTCCCACATTTCACTTTCAATTTACATTGATTGGCAATGTGTCCTGCGACCAAGCATCGGAAACATAACTTTTCCTCTTTGATCCATTGCGTTTTCTCCTCCAGGGTTTTTTGAGCGAAAGAATTACACTCTGAAAACGTATGTCCGATGCATTTGTGGAAAGGACAGCGTTTTTCTTTAACTTCTTCATCTTCTGTTTTAGTTTCTCCCGCTAAGACCGTATGCAGAGGGTCCTCTGGTGGAATAAATGGTGGTAGAAAAGGCTTTCTCCGATCTCCTTTTCCTCGTTTCTCGAAGGCTGTAACGTTTGGATGGTTCTTGAGTAAGGACTGCTTCTCGATCATTGAAGCAAACATGGTAAAATCAGGATAAGCATCTTCGTTTTTCAGGGTGAATTCAACGACTTGCTTGTCCCATTTGTTGCGAAGGGATTCTGCTAAGTTACAGAGGATTGGTCGAATGGCGTTTGGATAGTTGAGGCATGCTAAGCCAGGAAGTTGATTAACTTGCGAAACCACGTCCGAGCACAAGTCAGAAAATGCTTGGAGTTCCTTCTTATCGTATTCTCGAAATCTGGCTGATTCTCGGAGTCTTGTAAGAAATGCGTTCGTAATTACTGCAACGATGCACTTTTCCAAGGGTGGAACATAGTAGTAGCGTTGCCGGAAAATATATCTGGGTGACATTTCGGCAAGCTCAACTTTGCCAGACTTGCAGTTAGCTTCTCGTTAGTCGTAGCTATCGCTCCCATACATTGTTGGACTACGCGGCTAGGTTCTTGTGTTTCATATATATGGTGTCTTTCTGATGGGCGTCCGGTGGGATGGAATAAAGTCTTATTGCACTCATCATCAGCTTCTCGCTTAAACTTTCTTATCACTTCACCTTGAAACGGAGGTTGACTTTCTACCCAAGCGTTAGTACGTTCCGAAGGTTCTACGATAGCTTCCCGACTTGATTTCCCGGAATAGGAAATGTCTTCCTCCTGGATAATGGATCTTTCAATGGCTTCGAGCTTTGCCTGAGCTACTGTTTCCAATTTCCGGGCTCCGAGAACTGCTATATCGTGTTCATGTCGGGCTTGTGCTGCAAATCTCTCTAGCGCCTCTTGGGATTCTTGTTGTTTCCGCTCTTTCTCCATTTGAGCAATTAATCTGTCGTACTCAGCTTCCTCTTTCGCGGCAGCTGCTTCCGCCATTGCTATTCTTCTTTCTAAATGAAGTGATGAACGTGTAGATCCAGTTTTCGCCGAAGTTCTCAATTTTCTGGACCTTACGGAGGACGTGTTCGCGACTCTGCTTTTATTATTGTCAAGTTTCTTTGCTGCCTCTTGCGCAACGAACTCAGCTGCGTGCAGGAAACTTTCGAAGGCTTTCCTGACAGTTGGCTCCACGTCGGTTGCTTCACCCCACTTGTCCTGTGCAAAGAGTACTTCAAGACTTTCGACGGAATTTACGAACATTCGTCTCTTCTTTTCGAGCGAGTCTAGGGCTTCCTTTAGCGTTGAATTCTCCTCTATCACTTTGTATACCAGGTTAATCGTAACTTGTAATGCTTTCGTTTGTTTGTTAAATGTTTTTTTTGGTTTATAGGCGTGTTCTGGAAACCTTTATGCGTAAACGTTCTCGTACGCTTTTCTCCATGTTCGGAAACGACTGGGCTGGGTAGGCTGTTTCCAACATATTCCGCCATTTTGTAAGTCCACGACGTCGTAGGATTTGACCAGTAACACTCTCCGAATAAACCAGATTTTTCACTGTTGTGTCCCAGGGAGGGAACAAAGTGTCAACCAAGGAACACGAAATTAAAACAAAAACTTTTTAAGAGGAGATTTTTTACAGAATCGCGTATTGTTTGCTCAAAACCAATCAGGTCGCACGGATTGGTATGCGCATTTACAAGATGGCGGCGTGTTCCTTTCGAAGGTTTTTTGAGTGCTTTTTACATGGGCAAATGATGAAAAAAATGAGAAGTGTTTTGAACAAATGACTAACAATCCATGGTAAAAAAGTATTAGGCTTTTCGTTGATATGAATGGATAATAATCAAGTCTTACTGGTGTGAATGTTGCCGTCATAAAGATACGAGTTTGATTTACTTATGGTAGTATGGAACGTGGAAGGTAAAATATTACATTTATATCCCTATTTCATTTGGATATCAAGTTCATAAAATACTTTTTCACGATACAGAACAATTATTGAAAGATTAAAACTGATAAATTCACTGTTTGGAGGACGTCATTGGCCAAGTGATTAACAATATTTGCATGTTAATAAATTTCGTTGTAGAATTGTCCACCATAATATTTGTATCTCAGAAAATCTGATTTTTGCTCATATGCTAGTACTGTAAAAGTATTTCATCTCTAAACACTTTGGAAATCTCCTGATTGTTCAAAAATTGAGATTTGCGCATCATATGGCCTTTAAACTACTTTTTGCTGTTTTTGTGAAATTTGCATAATCATCAAATACACAACAATAGTATGTTGTCCTAAAATAAAGTTGAACGTTCAAAATTACCCCATAGCCCTGTCTGAACAAGCTAAATTGTCTTTCACATTAAGCCAGGGGTATGTAAGTCTATAAAAAATATGTTTTGGTCAAAATCTGAGTGTGCGGTCGAAGGCCTTTTTCATGAATTTCAAGACTGTCCAATATCTGTTACCATTAACAGGTACTGTCCACACCAACATTTATGATTCATGTTCCTTTCAAATTAATTCAGTCATTGTATTTTAAACAATATAAACATATTCTCAACTATTTTTCTCAAGTTCAAACTCATGAATATTTGATTTTGAAAGATTTTTAATGCAATGCTGGGTGTTTTTATCATGTTAGTGTATCTGGTCAAATTGGGGTTATTTCTGTAATGCTCAACCTGAACTTCACAGGCTAAAATGAGCCCTAAAACTAAACCTGAACAAGCTAAATTGTTTTTCACATTAAGCCACAGGTATTTAAGTCTACAAAAAATATGTTTTGGTCAAAATCTGAGTGCGCGGTCGAAGGCCGTTTTTTATGATTTTTAAAACCAACCAAATTATGTCCAGGTGCTACCATTAACAGGTACTGTCCACACCAACATTCATGGTTCATGTTCCTTTCAAATTAATTCAGTCATTGTATTTTAAACGATATAAACACATTTTCAACTATTTTTCTCAAGTTCAAATTCATGAATATTTGATTTTGAAAGATTTTTAATGGAATCCTAAATGTTTATATCATGTTAGTGTATCTGGTCAAATTGGGGTTGTCCTTATACTGCTTTACTTAAATTTCACAGGTTAAAATAAACCCCAGAACTAAACCTGAACAAGCTAAATTGTCTTTCACATTAAGCCAGGGGTATGTAAGTGTACAAAAAATATGTTTTGGTCAAAATTTGAGTGCGCGGTCGAAGGCCGTTTTTTATGATTTTTAAAACCAACCAAATTATAGTATGTCTGAGTGCTACCATTAACAGGTACTGTCCACACCAACAATCATGACTCATGTTTCTTTCAAATCAATTTGGTCATTGTATTTTAAATGATAAAAACACATTTTAAACACATGAAAATAAACACATGGGTGGGTGGGACCTAATTATTAGAATTCTGCCAGGCCAGGCATAATTTAAATCATGCATATACAGTGTATCATAATAAATGTGCAAAAATATCAGAATTTCTAAGAAGACCTTTTCTTGCAGGCTATTAAAGAAAACAAAAAATGAAAGATGAAAATGAATATTTATTAAATCACAGATTATTATTTATGATACAATCTATTCTTGTGTGAATATAATGAAAATGTTGATAACTTTATACTGTAGACAAAATACTCCACAATGTGCTGGTTTTTGTCACCCAGCACTGACAGAATGAGGTTGATGTTTTCAGATACTGTAATCATATCTTCAAGATTGTAATAGTAATGTCACAGAGATCTATAAAAAAATACTTTCATGGTTAACTACTAGAGGAATTGATTTACTTCAGGTTATTGGGGGGGGGGGGGTCTGAGTTAATCCTCAGGCAATTATCAAAGAAAAAAAAATATTCGGCCCTTATGACCATATAGGCAATTTTGTTTTGATGTCAACATGCTTGGCTCCTTGAGCCAGTCTGGTGTCTTTACTAGTAACGCATGCTGCCTCAGTTGACTGTCAGGCCCTGCTTTATGACCAGTCCTGGTTCAGCAACCTTCCTACCAGATTGTTGCATCCATGATGCTGGTGTAATTCAAAACTTTACTGTAAACATATGACTGAAAATTTTATTTTCAGTCCTAAAAAGGGCGTTTAAGATTATATAGCGTATGGCATGAAGTTGTATACTGAATGCCTGTAAATGAGTAAAAAACTGAATGCCTGTAAAATCAGTAAATTGGAGTAAAGGGATTTAAAATTACAAATACTCAAATTTTCCTTAAAAATGCAAAATCCTTTAACGTTTTCCATGTACTTATGTTATTAACGAGTTGTGAACAAGCTGGTCATCATCCAGAGGACGAAAGTACGGTGGTTTGGAAGGGCCATCGGTCTCGCTCCTTTTTTCTCGTCGCGCTTTCAGTTAATCCGCCACTTACCTGCCGCGTTTCCAGTTAGCCCGCCACTTACGCCGCCACTTACGCCGCCACTTACGCCGCCACTTACGACGCCACTTACGACGCCACTTACGACGCCACTTACGACGCCACTTACGCCGCCACTTACGCCGCCACTTACGCCGCCACTTACGCCGCCACTTACGACGCCACTTACGACGCTACTTACGCCGCTACTTACGCCGCCACTTATGACTGTAGAAATAATACTCAAAACAGTTTGACCGATGCTTTAAGCAAAACGATGTATGGATATGTAATATTCTGCATTGTGTTCTACGTAGCTATTGCTGTGGAGCCACCTTACTATAACCCTGCACTGGATAGTGGAAATGAACTCAGTCGAAATGAACTTGTCGAAAAATATTTTCATATGGGACTCCAAGCAGCCGAGATTCTTGGATTTATGGTTAACATTCATAGTTTTACGTTAAGCATTCGACAGCTTAAACGAATTTTGCGTGCTAGAGGTTGCCAAAGAAGAAAAGAGCCCAGCGATTTTGATGAAGTAGTAAGGGTCATTGAAATAGAACTTGCTTCAAGCGCAAGTTTACTTGGCTACAGGGCGATGCACCAAAAATTAACAAACGATCATGGTCTTATTGTGACAAGAAATGTCGTTCGTCAAATCCTAAAAGTTGTTGATCCCGAAGGCGTGGAAGCTCGGTCTCGTCATCGCTTGAGACGACGACGATATTGTGCCAAAGGGCCAAACTATATTTGGCACATAGATGGCTACGATAAGCTTAAGCCTTTTGGCTTTTGTATTCACGGTGCTATAGACGGATATAGTCGTCAAATTCTATGGCTAGAAGTTGCATCTTCTAACAATAATCCGGAAATAATTGCGCACTACTTCTGTAAATATGTTTTACTGCTTGGGAGTACTGCATCGATAATTTGTCCAGATAGAGGGACAGAAAATGTGAATGTCGCGGCTATACAACGTTTTTATCGAAGATTTCAAGTAGACGAGTTTTCCGGTGAGAAGAGTTTTATGTACGGGCGTTCTACTTCCAATCAGCGGATTGAAGCCTGGTGGGGAATCCTTAGAAAAAGTTGCACCGACTGGTGGATAAGATATCTCAAAGATGTAAGAGATATAGGATTGTATAATGAATACGACGAATTCGAGAGAGAGTGCTTGAAGTTTTGCTTTATGCAGGTGATTCAGAAAGAGTTAAATACTATGGTGAGAAGCTGGAATCTACATCGTATTCGGCCATCAAATAATGCGGAATCACCTTCCGGGGTTCCAGATGTTCTGTATTTCAACCCACTGTCTGCAGAAGTTGAAAATTATTCAGTTCCTGTTTCTCGAGAAGATCATGACATCGCTACAACCATGTTTACCAGAAAACCTGAACAGCATAGGTGTGCTCCAGAATTTAAGGAACTGATGGATATCATTATGGAAGAAGAGGGATTGCAAATGCCATCCAACGCCAGTGAAGCAGAGAATTTGTAGCTATACAACGCTAATGCATCATATTGTTGAGTTAAACAATCAATAACTTTACACAAACAATGTGAACAATCTAATTGGTCATTCCACTGGAACGTCACAGGTATATGATAGTGAGGCTGAAGCACATTTTATCGTATCTGGAGTCTTTATGTTTTCCCCCTCAACCTCACTTCCACGTAGATGCGACGTAATTACTAGAAGTGTCTACTATTATAGAAATAAACCTTATAACCACAGTTTCAGTTTTAAATTGAGGGAGAAATAAAATTTAATATCTAAGTTTAATATCTAACACTGAATAAAGCGCAATTGTTAGAATTTGTATATTTACGCAACAAAACGTATTTTACATTATGAATTTGTGAGTCGTGACGTATAAATATGGCTGTATAATATGGGTGTTAACCATAGATATCTCATATACACTAGATAGCGCATCTATATATCAAAAAGTGATGCCAAAAATCTCAGCAGTATCCCCTCATAACAATAGGCGGCGGCCATATTGGTCGTTCCCACTCATCAATAAAATGCTAAAGAAAACACTATACTTTTCTGCATTTGTGTATTAAATACTTTTAGCTGCATTAAGCTGGATTTACTGTCAACTTTGTCCATTTCGGCAATGCAAAATACACAAATGGTCATGCTCCGTATCAACTCCAGCGACGGAACGACCAGCGCCGGCGATCTGGCTTCAATTTTCACCTGGCCACAGTACGTGGAATGCACCATCTAGTGCGTCTGAGATATCTATGGTGTTAACCATGTTGTTTAGTGAGGTTATCGCGTATCACTAAGACTGTAGTAAACTCAACAGGTCATGCACACTGTCACAAAGAAGACATGCACTTGAGCTATGACACATTTAGCTAACTGAATAAAAACCCAAAAAAGTTCAGAAAATATAAAAAGGATGATGCAATTCAACTTGAATGTTAAGCAATGTCTATATCCCAGTACTCGCTAGTAAAGATTGAATTCATCTCTTGGCGGAATTGAGGAAAGGACTGGTATGTCGTAGGAAGCTCAAGAACTGATCCACATGGGTGAGCAACTGGCCGTCGTGCAGCCCCGTCAAGATCAGTATACGTTACTTCAATGGATTGAACACATAACATGGTCGCACTGGTGCAAAATCGTAAGAATTTCGTCAATTTCTCATCATCAAGACCTCGAATATAACGTTGAAGATAGGAAAGTGCTGCACGTTGAGAATTATTTGCTGGCTTCGATTTGATCATACTCAATACTTTTTTAACTGTTGGCTTGCAACTCTCGTAGAACTTCTCAAACGATTCTTTTGAAGCAAAACAGCCGTAACCACTGAGACGAACTTTAACAGGCTTTTGCCAACTATCGATTACGTATTGTGCTATTTGGACCATTTCCTTGTGAGCCAGCTCAAGAATAACTGTTTTTCGCTTTTCTTTCGTGGGAATTGTTCGACATTCAAACCTTTCTAAAAACGCAATCCATTCGTCGTCTTGACTTTTGTCTAACTCATCTTTCAAAGCCGCTTCAATTATATCTCGCTCATCCTTGGAGACGTATTTTAAAAAGGAATTTAGTAACATTTCCTCTGGCAAGTCTCTACTATCAAAAAGGGCAGCAAAAAGAAAAGCTTTATTTAATTTAACAGGGAAAAACTTAACGTCTTGGTACCCTTTCACTAAGATTCTTGCAATTGCTTGCAACTCATTCTCCTTGAAGTCATGTCTGACCATTGGTACGCGTTCCTCTTCGCCAACTGTGCAAGAGTCATAAAATTCACTCCAGAATGCCGACAGTGCATCACGTAGGAGTCCACCACCATCTACGTCTTTTTCTTTCTTTCCAAAAGAGTTTATCATGACGACTTTGATAGGATGAGAAAGAATAGCATCATCTTTAAAATTATCGACATATCTTTCATTACATTCACTTTTCTTATTTCGATAACCCTATACAATATAAGTTGGAGTGACTCGCCTGAATCAATGATTAATAGTATGAAAAGAAAGCCATGTTGTTTATAATACAATTTACAGCTATCTACCTTTCATCATCATGCATGTTGTCTTCAAAAAGAGCGCTGTCAACTGTATACGCTTCACGAACATGTTGATCTTCGATGTCTTCAGAAGTTTCTACATGCTGGACGACGTCGGTATCTGTGATTCCTTGGCAGTTTTCAATTCCGCATTGTTCTTGAGGCCTGAAAATGAAAGAAAATGCTTTATGTAAAATTTGAAATGGATTTGATCGACGTCATTTCTATTATTGTTACTATTATTATTATTACTGCGCATGCATGTAAATTAAGAAGTCAATTATAATAAATTTCAGCAATATATAATGAACTTATATTAAACTTACATACCTTCTGATGCTAATAGTATCGCGGGCGGGCTTTCATCGGGAATAGGTATGATGAAACCGCTGTCGGCAATCGTCAAAGCGTGTTCTGGGGCTTTAACCATTTGAATAAGACACTTGTCAACCAATTCAAAGTAATTGGCATACTTGGAGTCAAATGTACAACATCACAGGTGGAAAGCCTGAAGGTTCTTGGTTGAATTGCAAGTGATCCTACCCAATCAAAAACAGCAGGTATTTGGTTAGAATTGCTAAAACGTCTTTTTTGAACACCTAACGAAACATGGCGAACTGACACAGTCACAATCCCCTCATCTGATTCACTTGGCTCATAAGGAACGATAGCAGCACGAAGCTTTAAAACCATATCGTCAAAACGATCAACGACACTGTTCATTTCATCTTGAAATGTGATTTCTTGACTGCTATCTTTATGATTAACATCAGCTAGGTCATCTTCAAAAGTGGTTACCTGGCTTGAGCTCCCTGTTGCCTCTGAACATTTTGGTTTACCTTCTGAGAATACGCTGCTTGAAGATTCACCAGTTAAATGCTTTCCCTTGGAGACACCGGAACTCATCGAATTGACGGAAAGCTGAAGATCCTCAGAGTCACTATCGCTCGAAATCATGTCCTCGTATAGTTTACTCAATAAGTAGAGTCGGCATTTGGTTAGTCTGTTTCGATGAATGTATCCTGATAATATACAATTTTCTTCACTAACCTCTTCGCATTTAAAGTTTCCAAGGGTAAATTGCATTTCAAATGTTTTTCCAAATATACATGTCCCATCTGGAAAAAAAACTGCTTTCAGTTGGTTGATAATTTCTGCTTTGGTTGCCTCTATTGGAATATCAATATTGCGCATTCCACCACCATTAATCAAGCGGACTGACATGTAGCGTTTTTGCCTGCGATCATATTGTTGCCAGCCAGCATATACTTTCCTCGTTGTTGCCACTGACTTCTTCGAAGGTTCCTTCCCCGTGGTACCGGTAGGTGAAGAACTTGCTTTTCTTTTTTTTGCATTCTTTCCAGTTTTGTCAGCCGAAAATTTATCCTTTAAAGACTCCAACAAACTTCGCTTTTTCTCCGCTGTTTCTGAGCTCAATCCCTTCTCAACAAATGCACGAAGGGCTAATATGTCACCACGATGAACCAATCTAAGTTCCCGAAGCTCCTCATCTTTAGCCTTTTTTATTGCAGCTATATCCATCTATACATAAAGCAGTTCAAAATTATTTTACAGAAAAGCATATGCCTGAGTGCTTGATCAGAGCTTTTCTTAAAACAGAACACGATAATAATTTTACTATTTTGGGTTTATAATCGTCTCTGAGCTAGACTATATTCTTTTCTTATATCATTTTTATGGTGGGAAAAACATCCTTGCAGCTCTCGCATTTTCTCAGATTTAACTCAGTTTTTGAAGTAGCTTTGAGGAAATAGCTTCTGAGAACCAAAATAGAAATTTTAAATAAAAAATATCAAAATAATTCTTTTCCGTATAGCTTTAACATAGTGTTCAACAACCTATCGAACAAGAACATCTGATGGGGCCTAAAGACCAGATTTTAGGTCGCATCTCCCCAAATGCCCTGAATTGAATAATTAATCCCTTTGATCACCTGAAATTATGTGAAAGTTAAAAAAATACTAAAGGAAACATTGAAAATGATTTGGACCGACATGTGGTTCGCCACATAGAGATTATAAATAACACCTAGAGAGGGCATCTAACTTAAGGACTGCGGGGGAGGGGGGATATTTATGATGTACGAATGCAAAAAACCCGAACTTTTTATTATTAAATGGTTATAGCCTAAAATATTACTTCAGGTTGTAAGAAAATATTAAAAGCAGTTTAAAGAGAAATTTTCCCCTGACAAAACCCGAAAAAATTGGCCGCACAAAGGTAAACAAAATCACCCAATTTTTTCCGATTTTCAGCTGTTGCTAACGTGGTTGTTTACGAGGTATCAATCTAGCCAATGAGTGCCTAGGTTTTCATGCGGGGCTCGAATTTGCCCCCTTCCCCCAATAAGCGCGTTCCATTTTTCGCCTGGAAAAAACGGCAGGATGCCCTCTCTGGTGTTATTTAGAATGTCTATGGTTCAGCATATGATGCTGCATTATTGCTGCCATGGCAACAATACCTGAGCGCCTATTCATACAATAATAAGTATACCAAATACCTTTGCTAATAATATAGTTATCAAACAATATAATACTAATATAGTCAGCTCTCTTGTTTAATTCCATAGACAGATTGTCTTTCAAGTCTTTTAAAGACGAATCCAAAATAAAACAAATATTAAGGAACAGGCTATTTCTGAAACTCTGTGTAGACTACCGGTACATGAAATTGTGCAAAATTGACAGGAAGATACAATAAATTCCAAAATGCAGTTTGTTTATAAATCTCTAAAATTTGCTTTGAAACCCATATTTCCTCTGCCAATCAGCGTACACATTTATGATTTAAGTAATATTTCAAATCCGACTGTGAGGACTTGACTAGATTTCAAGTCCGCGCAGTTTGATCCAACTGCAAGGACTAGAAATCTAGTCCAGTCCAAATTGGAGGATTTGGAATGACATCTCAAACGAATGAATTATTAAATATATCCAGTCTTTGGACTGGATATAATTTTGATCCAGTCCTAGGACTGGATCAACATACTTCGCCAAGTATCCAGTATCATCATGTGAGGAAAATAGACTAACATGATTTGCTAATTGCTTCATGAATTATTAATGAGTTTGAGATAATATAGTGAAGTACCTCAACCAAGTAATTCATTGCCTGATTAGCTGCATGCGTTGCATTGCATACATATTTATGTGATTATATTAGTGGATTCTTACTGCCAACTTTAAATTTATGACAACGCAGTTTCAAAATTATTTGTCGTAAACTTGTGAACAACCGTAAAATCCCATTATTCTAACCTTTTCCACGCGAAATCTTTCCGTAACACCATCGCTTATCTTTCTGTTTTCTTTTAGGAATTTTACAACCTGTTTAAATTAGAAGGTCGTTGATGCAAATTTATATCATAATGCTTTTCAAAATATGTAAATTTTAATGTAAATTTATTTTAAAAACGTGTAATATACTACCTCCGTGATTTCATTCATCGCCATTTTGAAGTTGGATCACTTGTTTTGACTGTGGAAACTTTATGTAAGTGGCGTCGTAAGTGGCGGCGTAAGTGACGGCGTAAGTGGCGTCGTAAGTGGCATCGTAAGTGGCGTCGTAAGTGGCGGCGTAAGTGACGGCGTAAGTGGCGTCGTAAGTGGCGTCGTAAGTGGCGTCGTAAGTGGCATCGTAAGTGGCATTGTAAGTGGCGTCGTAAGTGGCGTCGTAAGTGGCGTGGTAAGTGGCGTGGTAAGTGGCGTCGTAAGTGGCGTCGTAAGTGGCGGCGTAAGTGACGTCGTAAGTGGCGGCGTAAGTGGCGGCGTAAGTGGCGGCGTAAGTGGCGGCGTAAGTGGCAGCGTAAGTGGCGGGCTAACTAGAAACGCGGCAGGTAAGTGGCGGATTAACCGAAAGCGCGGCGAGAAAAAAGGAGCGAGACCGATGGCCCTTCCAAACCACCGTATATTTCAATGACCCTTACTACTTCATCAAAATCGCTGGGCTCTTTTCTTCTTTGGCAACCTCTAGCACGCAAAATTCGTTTAAGCTGTCGAATGCTTAACGTAAAACTATGAATGTTAACCATAAATCCAAGAATCTCGGCTGCTTGGAGTCCCATATGAAAATATTTTTCGACAAGTTCATTTCGACTGAGTTCATTTCCACTATCCAGTGCAGGGTTATAGTGCAGAATATTACATATCCATACATCGTTTTGCTTAAAGCATCGGTCAAACTGTTTTGAGTATTATTTCTACAGTCATAAGTGGCGGCGTAAGTAGCGGCGTAAGTGGCGTCGTAAGTGGCGTCGTAAGTGGCGGCGTAAGTGGCGGCGTAAGTGGCGTCGTAAGTGGCGTCGTAAGTGGCGTCGTAAGTGGCGGCGTAAGTGGCGGCGTAAGTGGCGGCGTAAGTGGCGTCGTAAGTGGCGTCGTAAGTGGCGGCGTAAGTGGCGGCGTAAGTGGCGGCGTAAGTGGCGGGCTAACTGGAAACGCGGCAGGTAAGTGGCGGATTAACTGAAAGCGCGACGAGAAAAAAGGAGCGAGACCGATGGCCCTTCCAAACCACCGTACTAATGGCACTTATTTAATATCGATATAAAGTATTGTCAAACAGACAAAGAAATTTTCAGAACATAGCTCCGCGAAAACCTATGGAAAATACATAAATGGTATTTAAATGATCAGATCAAATGCACATTGATTTGATCAATCTACTACCTGCTTGTATAACGAGAAAATGAGGTTAATTTGTTTTGAGGTTAACCGAATAAAGTAATACAATAATTTTACCATTTAAAGTAATACCAACCAGGGCCTCTATTCAACGCATAGGCTGCATAGGGGCATTTGACCCCAATACCTATATCTGCATGGTGCTATTTATTCAAATTATTTCTTACTGGCCAAAAGTCAATTGTGAAACTGTCATATTAACTCAATAACTAACAAAACGTTTCACATTCATAACAGCAAAATACCTTGCCCCCAGAGGAAGAATGAGGGTCCTCCCAGGATGCATTGCGCTTCACTAATATTCAAAAACAGAATTTTTCATGAACGCTTGGCGGAAAGTAGTTAAAATATATTGCAATTTTTGGCAACGAAGATCTTAATTTTTTGAAGGTGTCTTGATAATTGATTTTTATAGTGAACATATTGCACTACTTTGTACTTGTTTTGTTTAAGAATTAATTTTGTGTTATGTTAATTTGCCATTGTATTCATTACCTTTTCGGGTCAGTGTACACGCCACAAAAATAGCTTTGAAACAATGCAGAAGCTAATTCGATTTTTTAAACAGAAAATAAAAAAAAACCACGCGTCGAATTATGGATGCTCTATTCTTTCTATTGATACCTTAAAACACGAGATAGCTTCACAATAAATCGGTGTAATCGCGGTTTGAAAATGGGTTATTTTTGCTATTTTTAATGCCGATGGCGGGGAAAGACCGCGTGGTAATCAATATGGCGCGAATAACACTTCTGTACATTGCCACTATAATTATTTTTAAAATATCTGCCTAATTCTTGTTACAATATCTCAGTTTAAACTTCAATGTCACTTGCAAGATTCGATATGATGCTGTGTAACTGTATCGACTTTGAATTTTCATTTTAATTATAGATATCGTGTAGTTTGGAGTATAAAAATGGAATCGGATAGTATCAGCAATGCTGCTGCTATTGCTGATAAAGAAAATTATATTGCTAAGCGTGTGCATACTTCTAAAGGTTATACACCAGGGAAACCTAAAAATAAGGCACCAAGAATCCAAGATCTAGTCAAACTTTGTTTCAGAGTCCTGGAAAATCACCAAAGGTAAAAATATAATAATACCCTAGTGCAACTGTGCAAGTAAAGTGCAAGCATGTATTATTGAAAATGAGCTGAGGAGATGAGTACATATACTGTACAAGCCACCGTACATTAGAAGTAATGTGCATTCATTTCCCTTTTCACGTGATGAGTCTAGGTAGTAAATATCAATCTAAATATATATATTGTAACACCTATACATTGCGTGCAGTAATTTTTGTTTTGGTATGATTGATTTTTAATGCCGGATGTATCATAGGTACATTGAATTTAAAACCTTTTAGACACTGTCGATTAAACAGGGGCGAAACAACATTACTATCATGTTTCTGCTAAGGATAGGGGGCAAGGTAAGTTCGTCTTACTAAGTTTTATCATGCCCTGCAGTCATAGACGACTTTCATTGTATACATCGCCATATAATATTTAACCAGAGTGAAAAGCTAGCTACACTACATTATTTCCTATTATTAGGCACAAGGTCTGGTGGTATACTTCCCCTCAAAACTTTCGGATTTCTTGAAGCTCCTGTGCGTTATTTCAACCATCAAGAAATCAGTGCACAAATGCATTGACACAATTCTTGCAATTTTATGCAATCTTCTCCTTTACAGTCAATCTCTAAACGCCTAATGACTTTCACACAGAAGAAACAAGTTGTTTTCCAATTATTGCATGCGATTCTTGCTCATGCATATGTACTATTCTCTTCACTAAGTTAGATAGTAGTTTGAATTTTCGGAAATAGAGAATGATCCGTTCCTTGCACAAAATTACGTCTAGTGGAAAACAGGCTTAAAGACAGCAAATCTGGCGCAAGAAATGAACGAATAGAAATAATAATACAGTAATTATATTAGACTTTATGTCATAAATCTAACAATTATTATGTTTTTTTAACTCCTAATTCGCTTCTTGTGTTGGTTAAGTTATGAGATTACTCAAACAGGGTCGCAGCTAAACATGTTCTGGACAAATTCGAACTGATCAATTTGAGTTTGATTTGAAAAGAAACTCATGGAGCAGAACATGAATATATGAATATACACACCCTATAAATGTTTTTGCAAAGGCCTTGTGCTTAAAATCGTTTTACCTCATCGAGTTTTTGTGGACTGAAATAAACAAACTGTTAATACATTCATAATAATTTTTACTTCATAGAATACTTATTGAATTCAATAAAACCATGCTCTTCTATTTTCCCCGTTATCTATCTCTTGTTCATTCAGAAAAGGGATTAAATAAATTCCAATGTTTGATTTACGTTTGTTTGCGTCGATTGTTGCAAGCCAGCTATAGGAGACATATCGACATTTCGTGTATAATTTTGAATTCCCGGCGTATAATATTGAGTAGCTGTTTAACGTTGTTTTAAGTGCATTTTAGATAGGTGCAATGAAAGATCATGCATCGAGGAATAGATATGTCGAATGATGGCTACCTTGCATGTATTTAGGTTTAATTGTTCATCTACTCCACTGTTCGTGAAGTGCAGGTTATACAGTACAAACGTGTGGTTAAACGCTTGTTTGACTGCACGTATTTGAGATTTCCTGATGTGATGTCTATTCTGTGACCCTCTTTGGGAAAACATACGTTAACGCTTTGAAAAAAACGTTGTAGAAACCGTTTTCAAACCGTTTATTAGCCGTGATAACCGGAAGCGCAAACCGTGATCGAGATTAGGATGACCGTGGTACAGTTAAAATAAGTGTGAAAACACTTTGGTCTGTGCGTGATAATACTTTTATCTGTGCGTGATAACACTTTGACCTATCTGTGAACACGCTTTGAACTATACGTGATTTTTTATCTAAGTGTGAGAACTAGTCCCCCCCCCCCTATTTTGCTTTAATCCATTTTGTTTGCCAGGTAATACGGTTCAACTTAAACCGCTTACCGGATAATCTAATCGTCAGGATCTTGTCTAAAAGAACACACGAATGACCACGAGTGACCACGAGTGACCTCGAATGACCACGAGTGACCACGAATGACCACGAATGACCACGAGTGACCACGAATGACTACGAGTGACCACGAATGACCCACGAATATTACTTCCGCGTTTCACGCAATAAAAAATATTTATACACCGAACACATATAAAACCCAACTTGTAGAGGATTGCAAGCAACGAAATGCGGGTAGCGAATTGCAAAAAGCGGATAGGGGATCACAGCCATATTACTAAAAAGCTAAAGGCGGGAACTTTTCGTACAGCAATCACTGAACGCCCTTTTGATAATCACGTCACCGAAACCATTTTGGCTTGGGAACCTCGCTTTCATCAATAAAAGACGCAAGACCATTGGCTTACAATTCTTGAGAGTGTTTCTCCTCATTGACGTAATTATGCATAGATTGCATTGATTAGGTGTTGAAGTTGAAAAGTTTACGTGCGACAGTTCTCATTTAAAAGTCGCTATAATCAATTAGCATTACACTGAGCTTATACGATTAGCAATTAGGCCAGATTAATTAGCATTGAGCATGAGCTGATTGTTTAGGAAAGATCACAATGCAAATCAGAACAAACTAGAATATATTGATTATTGCCTGTGACAACATTAGCTGGAAATCTGCATTGTCTGTACAAAACAGATAACATTGTTCTGTCATATCCTCGTACTGTCGCACGTCTCTGTGACGTGATTAAATGTCAACTTTACTAATAGCTATACACTTTACACTTTTCATACGAAACTCAACGTAAAATATCAACTTTTTACGCCTTATGCACGCCTATTCATATACGGAAATTTTGAAATTTTATAAATTTTGTACCTTCGGGGTATTCTACGAAAATATGCAATATAATTTGTTACTAAAAAACTTTAATATCAAAATCCAATATCAAAAATTCAAAGAGTATATTACAATCTTGGACAAAACTTGTTGAAACACATTGAAATTTTGAAGACAAGATACGCGTGCCCTTCTCGACTGATTTAAATGCTCACAATTTTTATTCTAAACCCCCTCTCCCCCAGTTCAATGTTGACATAATTCGACAGCCGCATGTCCGAAGCATAGGTATCATCTCAACAACATTGAATTGAGGTGTGTGTGGGGGGGGGCAAAAAGAATAATACAAACACTGCGAAAATGACAAATGATCGCTCATGTGTCTCAACAATTTTGTCCAAGATTGTAGGTCCTTAAGATTACCGGACATGACGTCAAATCGGAACCACAAATCAGTTTTCTTAAGAAAAGCTTTGATTTTATTGCTTTACAGTAGTTCCATTTCCACTATATTCCCGATTTGATGACATGATTGCTTTAATAACAATTATAATTCAAATTTTCTTAGATTACTTGAAACGCTGGAAATTCAAAATTCTCGCTTGCGCACTTCAACTTTATATAGAGTAACCCTATAAAAACGTAAGTTCACATTACAAAACTTGAATTTTTAAATCAAATGTGGCCACGTACTGCCGTTGCTCTTCGGTCAGGCGTTCGCACGTGTAACGATCGACAGTTACAATACCAGTGAAGACAGGATTCTTTTTCGTAATGTGGGCACAAGAAGGATGATAGTAGATGCTAGAGAAATCTGGACTAAATAAAAATTGTCCAGTCCGATCATCTCGTCTTCTGGTTCTTCGGTCCACGTTTTTATCGTTCAGTGGTGAAAAAAATTAAGCCAATTATGCAACCAAACAGATTCCAACTAGTTCAAAGATTCAAACTTTAAAAATTATTTTGGGTTCAAGTAGATTTTCCGCATTTTTGCCCACATAAGCCAAAAATATTATCGGCTGGTCCCTCAATAATGGGTTACTTTGGTTGTCACTCGTGGTCACTCGTGGTCATTCGTGGTCATTCGTGGTCACTCGTGGTCATTCGTGGTCACTCGTGGTCATTCGTGTGTACTTTTAGACAAGACCAATCGTCAGAGTCGCACGGATCAAATGGCATTCCGCTAATTCGAGCAATAGGTTTATTCATACATTTACTGTGAAAGTCTTGCTACGGTATGGCGATACGCATAAAATACTTGCTTGCTTTATACATGACATGTTAAGTGACAAATTGCCCCTGATAAACAAAATTAAAGATTCGAAAATCAAACGCTATGCTCGAAGATCTGCTAAAACTGCGCGCCGTGAAAATACATGTACATTCAAATTATTTATATTGCTAAACATGTATGTTTGCTGATATACAAAAGTTGTAGGATTATGGATTTAACTGCATTTTACTATAGTTGTATTGATGACCGCAATACATTGAGCCGTGTTAAACCATGCATGTATACAAAGGTGTATACATATCGGTGGTAGTCCTACAATATCTAGCTAAAATTAAACAATATAAAGCTGATATAAACACAAAGCCTCTGCAAAGAAGGGAGGTACATTGTTATTCTGGCCCTACAACTGAAATGAGTCCCAATTGTTCGCAGGATACTGCTTATACTTTACGCCAACTGTGTATGTAGCCAAATAATATAAAAATATTTCTGCTTCTATACACGTCGTATCTGTCTATATGCATTAAGTGAAGTCATGATTTCTCGCTTATACACGTAGCTGATTTCAAAACAAAAAAGTCTAGACTTTCAACTAATATAACCAAGCTCTTACGCGCCGCGCTTCAGACATTGTTCCAAATAATAAACAAACAAACATTATTATATCATTACCAATAGCTAGATATTAAACGCACCTCTGATCTTTTACAACATATATGCATGGCATTCGTGGTATTTAGACTGGAATTCAGCATTACGCTGCCAACATCTTGGTCAATATATCGTTACCAAAATGAATATTCATAAATAGATAAGACATTTTCGAAAAAATAGTATCACTTGCAGGCGTATTTTATTACTTAAATACCAAATGACTGCATAGTAATGGCTTTTGACATTCGATCATTCGCAAGCGGCTTATTTGATTGGACAGACTACCTGTTGCTAATTGCACTGACATATAGATCCACGCATACTGGCCTGAAAATAGTATTTGAGGTTGCTCTCTCAACTTTTCAATAAAATCGAATGCAGCATAGTTTAAAATAAATATCTGAGCAATAATTATTATTTGGAGTAATCAAATAAGCGGGTTTGAATCGAGGAAGATGTCAAGCATCTAATTATGGTTAAAGACTAAAATCAGCTTTAAACTGGAATAACTTGCATGTAAAAAAGCACGGTGACAAATTACATTGGTCAATTTAATTCCCTAATGGAAGTAGATTTCAACTGATTTTCAACCAGTTCTCCATAGTGCATGAAATATCTGCGACTTCGACCGGCAATATTTATCTGATTCGTATTTACTCAAATTTCCTTCTGTATAATTTAATAAAAACTGTGGCATGCAAAAGCAATAAGCTGTCGATTAAATAATTAGCAGGCTGGGTCTGTGTTTACAGCTGAGCAAACTGGCATACTTCGAAACCCGGACCGGACTCGGACTCGGACTCGGACTCGGACCCGAAGAAAACCCGGACTTGGGAAAAACCCGGACTCGTGCTCGGACTCGCGTTTGAGAAACCCGGGCTCGACAGTAGAAAACCCGGACTCCAAATCGAAAAATACTAGATTCGATGAAACTGAATTCTGATAACAGCCGGAATAGATTCTCCAGTATAATGGGTTTCATTTACCAACATTTTAGAATGCTTAGTTATGAAGTCTTCAATGCAATATGATCAGACCCAAATTAGCCAGATGTGACGATCTATTTAGATCCATTTTCTGCTATATTATGTATACCTCTATGCTGTATAGTTTCTATGAACATATTTGATATGACGACAGTAATGATACATCTCAGCGGTTAATAGGAGCAAACTGGAAAACTGAATATGATATGAATCGACAAAAGTATTAACACTTTTAAGTTTTAAATCTTAATGTTTGTCGGAATTGTCGGTGTACTGAGCCGAGTTACCGCGACACCTTTTATTGGCATCACTGAGAATGCAATATGTTTTTAACGCTTTTTGATCGGTTATTTAATTTCCATTGCTTACTTAGTTTGGTGTCTTTTTGTTCAAAACTAAAAGCGAGCTCTACTGAGCGCTTTACGATACAAATGCACTCATGTTTGCGATAAAATAATTATGACTCGAAAAAATTTGACTCAAGAAATTTTGCCGTCTATATATTGAAACAAAATACTTTAACAATGTTTATGCCGCGGCCTTTGTACACAATGTAGGGGTTCAAATGTCGGATATTCTTCGCACTTTGATTAACAAGCTTTTTGCGGTGCCAATAGAATAAACTAGGAAGCATCCTGCATCCCCATACACGTGTTCGTTCCTGGGGGATAACACCAATTTCGAGCGATGCTTTAGTCTAAAAGTTCGTTGAAGCATTTAACGTCTCTATGCCTATGGAAAACTGCTTTCATCTGCTTGTAGACAGACCCTTAAACCCCAAGGACAGATTCCTCCCGAGCCTGAAGATTTAGTTATTGTTAGCGTAGCAAGGAGAAGTTACATGAAAGATGGGAAGTTAGTTACATCTTCGGAGTACACGAATGTCTACTACCATCTCAATCCAAATTGCGTAGCGGAGAAAAATGCCTTCTTTTTGCCGGGACTGGTCAAGATACCGGATGACTTAAAGCCATTTCTCAAACAATCGCACATCAGAGCAATTCGGGAAAAACAAAGCGTTCACGTTGATTAATATTTTAGAATTTGTACGTCCCATTTGATGATAAGCCGCGTCCTCACTAGCGACATAAGCACAAACGCAAGCACAAGACTAGGAACATAAGCTATGGTGATAGAACAAAAGCAAACTCAAAAGAAAATTCGGCTTTGTCTTTGTAAACCTCTGAGGAAAAGTTATTCTTTGTTATATTGCTTATGCTTATGTCGCCAGTGAGGACCAGGCTTTACTCTGTACAAACACATGCACTGATTCAAAATTTAGTTGCTAAGTTTTCTATTTTAATTTTAAATTTTCTGGTCACTTAAAATTCTTTTGCGTTTTGGGTTTGTTAAATTATTTTGTAACTTACAAAAAACATTTTCTATGTATAAAATAACTAATAAACGACTAGTTACAAAATAAATTTTGATATTATCAGACCTTTATCTCAGTATTTGCGAATTGCGATTATCTGTTTCGCTCAGACAAATAAATATCGGAATTTATTCCGGATTCTGGATGTTATCAGAATCCAGTTTCATCGAATCCTGTATTTTTCGATATGGAGTCCGGGTTTTCTATTGTTGAGTCCGGGTTTCTCAAACGCGAGTCCGAGCACGAGTCCGGGTTTTTCCCGAGTCCGGGTTTTCTTCGGGTCCGGGTCCGAGTCCGAGTCCGAGTCCGGTCCGGGTTTCGAAGTATGCCGAGCAAACTCGCAAAAAGTTTTCGTTACTCGGACAATTATTTTTTTCCGTTTGGAAAGGAAATAGCGCGATTTGAATGTGTGGAGGAAATTACAACTTAAAGATAAGTAACAGCTGTAGACTTGTAACTGTCTCTGATATAATCAGCGGAATTCGAACATATAGAAAGGCTTATATAGCGCCACACATGGTGTCGTTATTTATATTAGTAGAACGCGTGACTTCCGCAAGATTACTTCCGCTTGTTTTCGCGCGTATAATATTGTGCATTGTTATTGTTCAGGGATTACAATATATTACATTATTGACTGTACTTGTGTTTATCCATAGGCGGCCCAAATCTTAGTGTTGTTTTGTCTTAGTGTTGTTTTGAATGTTTTCTCTAAGCTTTTCGCTGTTTGAAAGCAAGAAAACACACGCGTGAAGAGATTTCACGTTCGCGTGACGCTCGCGCGCGTAGCGCTCGCACTTTCGTGTCGTCATGGTTTAATATATTGACAAGGTTGGCAAGTATTTTCAAATCAAACTCATCGATAACTTTTACGAGTGCAAAAATCTTTAGAAACACATTAAATAACTTTTAAAAAACTACATAAGTATAATTAATTGTAATTTTTCTACATTCCTACAAAGTTTTAACTTAAAAAATCATTTCTAAGCAAGTTAAAAAAGCGAATTTCGGTCGGGATTTTGATAAATAGTTTCAAAAACCATGCTGGAGTCGCCAACCCTATGCATACGTCACAGTTTTTAAATTGCGAAGAAGGCGATGATTGGCTGCTGTAAATAACGTTTTTCTTCAGAAATCCAGCAACAGGGGGGGGGGGCTGCACATAAAAATTAGAACACAGGCGGTAACAAGGGGCGGGAAATTAAAAATTATATATGCGCTTGTACGGAAATACGAAATTTCGCTGTGTGCTAGCGCTTCACTTTTGCAGCGCAGGAGAGTTTATCGTCTCTGATATTACCGCTAAAAATACAGGTGTATTTGTAGTCTTGGCAATTTAAATACAGTACATGGTTGGATTAGGTCTTTGATAAAGGCATACAAAAACATTTCAAAAGGTAAGTACATGTTTTTACATACTGTAAAGGTTAAATGTTATAAACTGATTGAAACTTTTGCGATTTTGTTTTGTCTTTTGTAACATTACATTTTCTTTATAATAAAACATAAAACTCACGTAACTTATGGTCTATATATGTTGCTTCACGTTTCAAGAAACAGTATGTAGGAAGAAGAAAATCATGTAGGAAAGTTAAAGACCAACATTTTATCGGTAAGTGCGTTATTTTCATCTTTATATTAAGAAATGAAAGCTAGTGCTTTAGTCGCCAATGATATTTTTGTTTTTGCCGGCTTTTCATATAGTTTGCGACGGCTTTTCCCACTTATAACCTATATATGCATACTAAGTTTGATGTATATATTCACTACAGGACAATACAATAAAGAACAAACAAGTTTTGTAAACGTTTGAAGACCTTGGCCTGTATTTTAATCGGTAAATGCAATTAGTTTTACCTTCATTTATCTGTATTTTTGCCGTAATTTTTGCGACATTTTAAGTCGCTTTATTCGTGATACCTTGGACGCCTTGCTTGAACATTGGATCATTAATTTGAAAAAAACCCCTGTATATGTACGATGTATAGCTATAGATTTTAATTTTTTATGTTCTTTCCTCACAAAACACGATATATATATATATATATATATTTTTTGCGAAGAAAGCAATCATATCGTTAAGTCAATTGAAGACCGTCTCGATGTCATAATTTTCAAATTCATGCAGTCATACCAATCCTATGTTTTAAGACATAACTAAGGTCTCTTGTTTAAAATAATTCAGTTGTTGCCATGAATAGAATACGACTGAACGATGAAAGCTTAAGATGTGCTTAAAGCCTTAAAATGTTTAGTGTTTCATTATATTTCATGTTGTATTTTGCAAACCAGAATGCTATTCAAAATGTAAAGTTTCCCGAAGAAATGATTGGCGGACTTGCTGTATGAAGATGGTGCTCATGAGCTCTTTTGGGTAGCCTTCCAGCAAAATTCAAGCAATACTATATCATATACGCTTCGAGGTAAATTAAAAAATTATTTTTGCATGCACGCCCGGGAAGAACGAAGTATCAAAATAATAATGTATATGAAATGGCTGATTGCAAAAAAACTTACCGAGTTGTGCCGTGCATTGTTCATCCAATCGCTTAAGCTTCATATACGATCAAAGCCTTTTCAAACACACTCACAGCCCACATTTATAATTCCACGAGTTCCAATGAAATATAGAGGAAAAGAACAAGTACAAAGATCTGTCAAAAAGCACTGGCAACAAGACAAAATTCATCGCAAGAAAAAGCGTATGAAAACGTTATCGTGTTACCGCATTGCCAAGCACGGTGTTCTTACCTTACAATATTCGTTTTAAAGCATACATTTGCGAAAAATTGTCCAAAAAAACAAGAGAAATCCAAGCACTTTTTAGCATGTGCATCATTCGAACAAAACGAACAAGCAGGCGAGTGCTGACGCCACTTGAGAAAACCGGTTTGACAAGAATATTTTTAACTGAAGAACAACATGTTCGACCAATGAGAGCACGACAAGAAATTGTGTTGAGAAAATTCCGCAATTTTTGATTAGGACTCGTGTGTTTTCCTTCTAATTACTGTAAGCATATGTTTGATAACTATATTTATCATATTTAGAACACGCAACCACTATGCCACTATAGTTCATACGACGACCCTACAATATTAACCGGTATATGGCAGTGGCGGAAATTGATCAGACGCCTATCACGTTTTGGTAATATACACGTTTAACATTTTAGTATGATCATGCAATAGTTAATTCTCGATTCCTTAATGCACTTTGGTCAGTCCTAATTTTTAGTACTTTACTATTTTATTATGCAGTGAATATAAGTGGGGACAACCTTACTGTTGTAGAATTGTATTGAACATTTAAATTAATCTGATGTCTGTGTCTCGATTTAATAGAGTTGCTCCCCACCGAAATTTATGACGTCACGTGAAACCCAAGAATACTAGGTAACTAAGGGGGGAAACAGCAAATGTTCTATCAATTGTTTTTTTTAAGGTTGCTTAATAACTATGAGCACGGCGAAGGAAAGTTTGTTGCTACGTCATCGATTTTAAATGTTGCAGTACAGGCTGGCTATAACGTTAATTCAGTGACGTTGGGTATCTATATTAAAAGGATCTGGAATGGGAAGGTGACAAAAAAGGACTGTAGAAACAATGATGGTTCTGGCTACAGAAATCTCGTGGAGCGGCCTCCTATTAATCAGGAACCACTTGTGATTGACGAGTCTACCTTAGAATTAGTTAATCAGCTACTCTTGGTGAACCATCAAAGTTGGTTTATTGCTTCTAAAAGCACTGAAGATCAGCACCTTGTTATAATGAAGAACAGCCAGCGTACTACATTGCAAATTGGTGTGTATATGCTTCCACAACCAGAAATAAGGATCTGTGTCG
This sequence comes from Muricea muricata, assembly GCA_963855995.1. Taxonomy (NCBI): domain Eukaryota; kingdom Metazoa; phylum Cnidaria; class Anthozoa; order Malacalcyonacea; family Plexauridae; genus Muricea; species Muricea muricata. Next base: position 46,992,139 of record OY979717.1, read on the forward strand.
ACACGAGAGAAGTTCCTATGAAACGTATCGTGGGTGTGGAAGACTTCAAGGTTAATCTGTCCTCCATTGACCTAGCGATTCGTTACGTGGACATAGCAAGTGTGTGCTTCGGACAACCAATTCCTGACGACGCAAACGACTATTATAGAGTCCCCGTTTGCAACTCGAAAGTCGTTTCCCACGATGATAAGACATTCGTTGTATCGTTGTCTTGTTCCGTAGTTTCTCTAACACCACCGAATCCTATCACAGGCGTATGTTGCTGTCAAGAATGCGCATACATCTTCAGGCTGTTCAAAAATAGGATGAATAAAAGGCGTAAGAGCGCAAATCACCAACAAGCTCTACACCCCAAGTGCAACCAGCGATTTATGGCAAGGAAGGGCTTGGAGAGCAAGATGGATCAACAGAAGAAACAAATAAGAAAGGGAAAAAATCAACGACTGAAAGATGAAGATTATGTTGAATTCGTAGATGAAGATCACGCCGACATATTGGATGTTGTGAATACGATCGACACCTCGTCCTTGCCACCTCATATGAAATTGCTTTGGGATGAGCAGATGAAGCAACTGTCTGCAAAATCCCCCAAGGGACACAGATGGGATCCAAGGTAGCATTGTGTGATTTCTTGGAAATATATTATTACCATGAAAGTGCGAAATTACCATTAACGATTGGTCTGTTATCGAATATTCGCCACCCCAAACAATACAGTCAGTCTATATAACGTAATTAAAAAACTAGTAATTAACGAGGGTCATGGGGAAGTGTAGGTGAAGGGATAAGTTGGTGACATATATGACAAGGTCAAATTTTCATGAATCCTTCATCATTTCCAGTAGTTTTAGAACCACTACCTTTCATTTATATATTTTAATAATTGAAATTGCAGGATTGTAAGATTCGCCTTGGATCTCTACTGTAAAAATCCCAAAGCACTTGACTCAATGCGTGAATTTGTGAAGCTGCCAAGTAGTCGTCTAATCAGGTAATCGTGTTATAGATATCTATTTTAATTAAAACAAATCATTAATGATTTTCATTCTTAATTTTCAGGTATTATAAAAATTCTGTGCATCAAGAGCCTGGATGGAATTACGAAATGATATCGTGGTGCAAACGGGAGGCTGAGCAGCAAAATCTGAAAGACCAAGATTACTGGGGCGGTTTTATTATAGACGAAATGAAAATCCAGGTTAGACTAAAACCGCCTCCCTTTCCGGGATAGTTCCTTGTCTGATTGTGTTCACGATACACTGTTATTTGAAACTCAACAATTCAAATTGTAGTATATTAAGCATGTATATATTGTAAAAGATGTTACTGTATATAGGAAGACCTCCAAATGACCGTCAGAGGTGGTAAACATCGCTTGACAGGAATCGTGTCACTTGGCGAATTTCACAATGCGCTGCAAGGAATAAAATCTGGTAAAAATTTACTATCGTAGACACTCGAGTAGAAGTGTTTATCAAATATAAGTCAGTCTGCGTTGAGCACTGATACATGATACAATATATGGTTGACATGTCTTTTTTTTAAATGTATAGGCGAGTCATCCGTTCAGTTAGCTACGCACCTCCTTCAATTCATATTCCTAAGTGATGGAGGTTTCCGGTTTCCCTTAGCCCATTTCCCAACGTCGCAATGTCCACCTTCAGTCATGTACTTGCAATTTTGGGAAGGCGTAATGCAGATGAAGAGGGCAGGATTTACGTAAGGAAATAGTACAATTTTTATCTATAAAGAAACTTGTTTATGTAACAGAATTATAAGTTTTAATGGTTCATACTCAAACGACTACATTAACTGGTATTAATATGTAACTCTCCTTTTATTTAAGTATATATCACATGATTTGTGACGGTGCCGATTGAAATCGCCAGTTTATTAAGATCCATTTCCCAACATCGAATCCAAGAGATTTAAACTTCACTGGCCACAACATGCTGACGGGCGATCCAATGATATTCACGATGGATTCCAAGGTATCTTAGTTCACAATTTTTTTTGTCTAGTGGATGATGCATATTGTCCCGTTTTCTACGTTTTGCATCAATTGGAATGCGTCGGTATGGGTGAGAAAACCAAAGCCATAAAAGCCATGTTATAGACGTGTTCAAAAAACAACTCCCTTTTATCTGTTTTTATGCAGCACAACATTAAGAAACTGCGAAATAATGTCGAGAAGAGCTACAGTCACGGGGGTAAACGAGTGCTAACCAAAGGTGGCAAGAATATCTTCTGGTCTCACTGGAAAGAGGCTTATCTCTGGGACCAGAAGAGTAATTCTTGCCCTTTACATGAACGACTTAAAGAGGAGCATTTTGAACTCACTCCGAGCTTTAGAATGAGGAATGGGCTGGCCGAAGATGTGTTGGACAAAAGGATGCTATTTTTAATGAAGGTAATTGTCGGTATATATGTCAGTAGATATGTATGATGTATATATGGATGCCCTCAACCGCCGTGGCGAGGCATTACGAAATGCTTGATGCCCTACAGCAACAAACAAGCAAAATATGGAAGTATATAAATATCCGTTCAAAATGAGGGAGAACGAACATTCAGATGGCAAGTTTTACTACCCTCATTCACGATACAGATTTTATCATGTTTACACAACGAAAACATTAATGAAGAAAACGATGCTTATGGCAATAAATGTAGGTCTTGCTGTCGCTCGATCAATTACGGCATGACCTCGGTTAAATATTTTCCCCTAAAGACCTTGCTCTCAGTTAACAAGTAGTTACTATATTTTCAATTTTTTGAAGGCGTATAAAGAGCATCTGAAAAAAATCAGAGGTGAAAATCCCGAGAGGTTGGATATGACAATATTGTTCTTAACTCACACAAGTCGAATGGTGGAATTGTTTTCGGATAGACATGCTATTTATCACCCACACGACTCCCGTCTTCAAGACCTAAATGAATCTCTAAAGTTCTTCGGTGAATGGCAGCGGGAAGCAACTAATGAAAAAGAATTCATTTCTAAGAAACTATGGTTTGACTTACAATCAATGATACTGGGATTTACGGCCATGGTAAACACAAAACTTTCCAAATTTCCTGGTACGTTAATAAAACCCGCGATCATCAATCAAGATGTGGTTGAAAACCATTTTTCGCAGTTACGAGCCGCGAACGGGCAAAACGAGAATCCAACGTATCAACTCACCCTGGGAACACAAAACTCGGTAATTCTTGGGCAAACAACAATTAGCAAAAAATCCAATACCGGTGGCATGAAGAATAGTTCATTTGCCGGCTTGCCAAAAGAAGACATCTTTGGGAAAGCCAATAAAGCCAATTGCGAAGCAACATCAGGTCTCCTCTTATAGATGAAACTCTTCCGGCAAACTTCCAACTAGACTATGGTGAGTCAAAAAATAGTTGTCTTGTACATTTAATAATTTCAAAAAATTAACGTTAAGCTAATATCCATTGGATCGTCAATTTTTAGTACTCAACATGCATTACATGTCTATCAAATCACAACGTTTAAATTATAACCGCCAACTACTGGTATGCCTGTTGGTTTGTGATGTCATTTTTAGTTGAAAATACAAACCTTTAGGTATATCAACGATGTTATAATTTGAATTAGCGGCGTATAAACCATTTCGATCGATAATTGAGGTTGCATGCAATATTCATGTATTCGTATTCAGCATTATTAATTTCTTTTCGAATCAAATGTTCTTATGCATGATCCCGTGGACACAACTGTTTGCATGAAATTGAATGTCCCCCTCTTCAATTATCAAGCTGAAATTGGGATAAAACAAGAACAAGAGAAGCAGTAGAGACCGTAAATTTTCGACTTTGTATAGAAAGGACAATGTAGCGTTATTATGTAAAAAGCTGAAGTTCTTTGCTAGCCTTCAGTTCTGTGTCAAGTCGTTAGCTATATCATGTAAATATAACTCAACATGCAGTTCTAGATAATGTCTCGCTTCCGGTGACGCAGTGCTCTCACTTTCTTGCTCTGTACATGTCAGTGCTGTATGTAAAGTCTTTTGTGTCATTCTGTCTGTTTTTGACTTTGAAATTAATTCGAAAATCTACAGTCTCAACTGCTTGTCTTTTATTCACGTTTTAAATTGCAAGATGTCTCTATTTTAAATTGCAAGGTGTCTATACTGCACGGCATGGTCACCAGAAATTCTTTTCGCAAACAAGAAACATTTCCTGTTCATATTTAGTTCAGATGCGTCGAATTCGCAGTACTAGGGGTCGATGTGGGGCGTTATTGGAAGTGGACACCTCTTCCACAGTGAATCGCGACATTACGTCGTGGCACGGCATCTCAGTGCAACTCGCAACCTTCGACGTTAGTTCCTTTGCAATCTTGGTTTTGTTCCATTTCGTCATATAGCTAACCCCATACGCAGAACAAAGTTTCTGCAGTTCATTTTTTGTGTACAATCTCATTATACCTTTCTCTTTCACTTGGTTAATCATAGCTAGCAGGCGGATATGAGAAGAACGTTTCGAAGGGCTTCTATCGTTTTCTATCGTTTCCAGTTCGACTTTCAATCGCTTTTCAGCGGCTTTCTCTTTTCTTTCTAAGACTGCTTTCCGATGTGCCATGCTCTTCTTTAGATGGAAATCGCGGCGAAACCCTCTCATAAATTGTCCACAGCCCATTTTCATGTAGCGGACAACAATTTCTTCAAATATTTGCAGTACCAATTCCTTGAAAAAGATACAACGAACTATGTATTATTCATATGATTCTAATATGCATATGCACGTATGCACGTTAATCACTATTATAGTACAGTGTGTTGCTGATGCTAGTACTGATTCAATTTTGTTAAATACCTTTTCTTCGTCTGATTCAATTTCAAACAAGCTAATGAGTTTATTTTTCAAACTTTCATTCTTTAGGACATCTCGAATAGACTCGTCAACCATGTCAACCTTCAACAACGAAAACATCTGGAGGTTTATGTGGTTCACTCGTTCCTGCTCCAGTAGCAAGAAGAATTCATGTGAACTGTCGGTGATGTGCAACAATCCTCTTTCTCTGTACTGACGCGATTCGGTTACATTAAGAGTTTCGGGGTAGACGCTACACTTTTCGATAACGGTGTATGGTATGACTATGTTGTTATTCAAAAGATCCAGCATTTCCATCTCCTTTTTAAGCTGATCTCTTGTCTTGCTAGCTTCTGAATTCTTGTTTTCCATAATATACCTGCAACATAAAAAACGAGGAATTAAGCTACTGAGTGGCCGCAAAATGGCCGGGTATTATATGCAAAACTGCAAAACATGCATTTGGAAACTGTATTTTTAAACAACCGGCCCCAACACCGGCCTCATACGTTTGCGCATGCGCGAGTGATATGTTCGAGCCAGCAACAATCAAAACTCTGAAAAGGCTGAGGAGAAGTATATGGTCGCCGCCTTCATAACGCTCAAGAAAAAAATGCTTAAAATACATTGCGAGCTAGTGAAAACGTCAGCTGTTACAATACCTTCGACTTTTGTCAAGACACTTTCGTACTGCCCACGCACCAACATGACGTACTTTCCCTAATCCAACGTCTTCCATTTCTGTAACGTTAAAATCAATTGGTTTTGCGTCAACCTTTTTAACTTTCTTATCAATCTCAACGGTTAAAATTTGATAGAGATGAAATACCAACTGCGCACCAAGAGTCCGTTGCCCAACGGTGAGCTCTTTCACGCTAAAAGCAGTTTTCAGGTCCTTGCGATATTCCCGAGACAAAAACAGTTCGTGTATTCCTGATGTCGCGCAAGTAAAGTCTTTGTTCGTTATGTTGATAGTCTCAGGATTATCTGCCAAATGCTGCTCAAACAACAAAACGATACGGCACCAGAGTATGCTTCCTAATAACTGAAATGTTTCCAAATTGTCGATGGCATACTTCGCTGCGGCATTGATCGCCTCACTGTAGGAATCGGAATGCTTGGTGATTATCGAGGTAAGAAATGTCAACATGGTGAACGTAGCCGGTGGAGTTGACAATTCTGTTTGAAAGTGTGGTATCAAACATAACAGGACGTCTTCAAGTGGGCAAGTCGCCGTTGCTTCGCTGGTTTCAAAATACTCTTCACGTTCGATTCCATCATCACTATTTGCGTCAGTCTCGAAATCTTCGTTAGTAACCTCGGTGGATTGCTCTTCAAGTTGCATAATACTGTCGACGTTCACAAAATGACTGGTGTCCAGAGGTCGATATCTGCAGCATGCGTAAGTGTCGTCTGGCTCTAGGGTGACAGTTCTTGCAAGATTAACCAGTTCTTGTGGCAACAAGAATTTACGGTGGAAATTAATTACTCGAAGGTTGTTCGGCGATTTTACTCTCGACATAGCAACGTACGTTAGGCCGTGGACAAACTCCTGGGAACAGTGAACGACAGCAGAATTCAGTGTCAAACCTTGAGACTTGTGCACCGTTATCGCGTAGCATGGAATGATAGGAAATTGTGTGCGAGTACCTTGAACGCTTCCGTCAGGAGCATATTTAATCCACGTTCTACGGTTTAAGCTAACTGTGCCAGCCGTAGGAAAGCTCACGAGAATTTTATTTTCGTCTTCTGGATCACTACTAACGAATTCTCCTTGATACCCGTTTTTTAGATTGTCGTTGATATTGTATAGCAGCATTATTTTACATCCTGGTTTCACAGCAACAATTTTTGGGATATTTTTCTCTAGGCCGGATAAGTTGCCAGTGTCAACACTCTGAAAATAGATCAATCCGCCAGGAAGACTTGCTAAGACAGTCCCGTTATGGAATTCCACATGGACTTTTCTGAAATAGATATGGGTGGGCTCGTTTCCTTCTTCCGTTGCTATTTCTCTGTCGAGGCACTGAGCGTACTCCTCACCTTCTTCACTGCATTCGCCGATTCGCAGCATGTCCAGCCAATTCTTGAACCGCATATCCGACTGCCTGAGAATTTTCGTCAGCTCGATCCTGTGCTGAAAGGCTTCGTCGAAAATTTTAGACTCGTACATGGCTTTGCCCTCATCAAATACACTGGGTACTGGCTTTAATTGCCAAAAGTCTCCAACAAGTATGACTTGTATGCCTCCAAATGCGAAGTTGTTATCCGAAATCAAGTGATGAATCATGTTAACAAGTTCTAAAAATCTGCAACTCGACATGGAAATCTCATCCCATATCAAAACGTCTGTATCATTGACATTCTTCCTGATCTTCTCTTGCACCACGGATCGCTCGACTAATTTTTGAGATGGAAATTCTGCCATTTGAAGGCCATAGAAGGAATGTACGGTTTTAGCTATACCGCCGTAGTTCTGACATGCAATGCCAGTTGAGCAAACTGTTTGGCATTTCTTTCCCTGAGCCGAAAGTGCCTTTTCGATTTCTTGGACGGTTGTAGACTTTCCAACACCAGCTCTGCCAAGTATACAAATATTGTGGCCCTTTTTTTGCTAAGTTCAAAATTAATTGCTGTTCATCCGTTAAATGCAGAGGTCTATCCATTTCCTGAAACGGGTATATTAGGTCTACAATTAGAATGAACGTATAATTATATACAAACTATCCTTATTTTTATAGACATTTTGCCGAATATATGCGTTATTACAATTAGCAAATAGATTTCATTTTTGCGTGCGTCTGTACTGTAATAGATCACAGATGACGTCATGGCGTGTGGAGAACAAAACGTGACTTTTTGTTCTTCACACGCTGTGGCGTCATCTGTGATCTATTACGGTACAGAAGCACAAAAAAATAAAATCTGTTTGTTCTATATTACAATAAAGTTGGCAAAAATCAAGACCCGCAAAATAAATTAGCTAAATTAGATCACGCAATCAGTTGACGTCTCCGTGTGTGTGTACTTTAATAACACACAGCTCGCGACCAATAAAAATGCAGAACGAACACGTATTATTATATAAAGTCATTCAGAAGTCTCTAAGTCAATGTAACATTAAAGATTTTCTCAACAGTACATTTCTCATTTTATCCGAGTGTTCTTGTTTTGTCTACGTAGCAACAAACGTTCCTGCGTCGGTGTCCTCAAAGTTATCAACAAGTTGCTTGTATAGTATAAAGTACTAAAAATTAGGACTGACCAAAGTGCATTAAGAAATCGAGAATTAACTATTGCATGATCATGCTAAAATGTTAAACGTGTATATTACCAAAACGTGATAGGCGTCTGATCAATTTCCGCCACTGCCATATACCGGTTAATATTGTAGGGTCGTCGTATGAACTATAGTGGCATAGTGGTTGCGTGTCCTAAATATGATAAATATAGTTATCAAACATATGCTTACAGTAATTAGAAGGAAAACACACGAGTCCTAATCAAAAATTGCGGAATTTTCTCAACACAATTTCTTGTCGTGCTCTCATCGGTCGAATATGTTGTTCTTCAGTTAAAAATATTCTTGTCAAACCGGTTTTCTCAAGTGGCGTCAGCACTCGCCTGCTTGTTCGTTTTGTTCGAATGATGCACATGCTAAAAAGTGCTTGGATTTCTCTTGTTTTTTTGGACAATTTTTCGCAAATGTATGCTTTAAAACGAATATTGTAAGGTAAGAACACCGTGCTTGGCAATGCGGTAACACGATAACGTTTTCATACGCTTTTTCTTGCGATGAATTTTGTCTTGTTGCCAGTGCTTTTTGACAGATCTTTGTACTTGTTTTTTTCCTCTATATTTCATTGGAACTCGTGGAATTATAAATGTGGGCTGTGAGTGTGTTTGAAAAGGCTTTGATCGTATATGAAGCTTAAGCGATTGGATGAACAATGCACGGCACAACTCGGTAAGTTTTTTTGCAATCAGCCATTTCATATACATTATTATTTTGATACTTCGTTCTTCCCGGGCGTGCATGCAAAAATAATTTTTTAATTTACCTCGAAGCGTATATGATATAGTATTGCTTGAATTTTGCTGGAAGGCTACCCAAAAGAGCTCATGAGCACCATCTTCATACAGCAAGTCCGCCAATCATTTCTTCGGGAAACTTTACATTTTGAATAGCATTCTGGTTTGCAAAATACAACATGAAATATAATGAAACACTAAACATTTTAAGGCTTTAAGCACATCTTAAGCTTTCATCGTTCAGTCGTATTCTATTCATGGCAACAACTGAATTATTTTAAACAAGAGACCTTAGTTATGTCTTAAAACATAGGATTGGTATGACTGCATGAATTTGAAAATTATGACATCGAGACGGTCTTCAATTGACTTAACGATATGATTGCTTTCTTCGCAAAAAATATATATATATATATATATATATATCGTGTTTTGTGAGGAAAGAACATAAAAAATTAAAATCTATAGCTATACATCGTACATATACAGGGGTTTTTTTCAAATTAATGATCCAATGTTCAAGCAAGGCGTCCAAGGCACAGAGTACTATACAGAGGGCTCGCTTCATCACTTTTCCTATGATTTTTGCGTAACGGCCTTTTGATGGCAAGTGCGCTGAAGAGAGGTCGTCACCCCCCTGAAAAATTCAACATGGCGGCGATGTTTAGGAGCGGAAAGACGGCGGTATAGAAAGATCTTAACAAAGATAAAGCAAAGATGCGTACACAGTACATATTATTTTTTGAAAAACTCGAAAGTAATATATTTTACATCTATGTCCAAATTGCAAGCCATGGGAAATGTTTTTATAGCGATTTTATGCAAGCCTTGTTCTTTAAAGTTTGCTAGCAGCTAGTTGCGACCAGGCTGCTATATATCATTTGAGTGGGAAATCCAAACTGTCGTTCTGCCTTGTACTTTAAGGAACTAGCACGGAAACGAAACTTTAAAAACCTCACAAAATCTTTGGCTGAACGCTGTCAGCTTAAAGGATGTGGAAATTTTTCTGATGTTGACGAGGCTCCTGGCTCCACAATCACACCCATTGTTCTCTTCTGAACGGAACTTTGGAACCATATGTGTGCTTTGAATAATCAGCAACTTTATCTATATTGAGTATATGCCATTGGAAACACTTTGTTTTAGTGAGCAGTTCCAGGCTTACCATGTCAAGATGTGTGAGGATGTTAGAACACAAAGCTCTGTTCCTATGAAAGTCTGGTAGACTTCAATGTTTTTCACTATCATGAAGACAACAATTATATGTGCCAGTGAAATATGATATACTTGAATTGATGGAATAGCATTTAAAGGAAGATAATCCCCTGAAATATCCAGAACAGATGCCCAATGACTACCAGATTAAGTAGAATTAGTACCAAATGATGGGATTTATGACACCTTGTTGAAGTATATAATAAAGGTATATTTTATGCACGATAACCGACTTGTAAGCTTTTTTGTTGAAGTTGAAAAAAAATTAAATCAGCTAAATCATTCATGATATTGGGGCTAATCCAGATCAATGATATCCAGTTCAGGATTTGCCTTGCAAGGTAACATTGACACCTCAGTCTGGTGTCTGTAGCCATTCTAGTGTATAATTAACATGTGTCAACTGTTACAATATGAACTGTATAATTACAACATGAAGGATACGCTTCACTGCCATGTGGTCCTACTGATTATTCTCTTTATTGTGGTATTTCCTTTATTGTAGCAATTTCTTTTATAAGGGACAGGTCAGAAATTAAAAGGGGAGGGAGGGGTGGAAACATGGGTAGCATCATAACTTTTTTAAAAAAGTTATGATAAAGTTATGTTACTTTTTTTAATGGTGCTATATATTTGGTTCAACTACCAATTTAGGGTCTTAAAAGAAAAGACCCTAAATTGGTAGTTGAACCAAATATATAGCACCATTAATATCTGTTTTAAGTATACTGTGTACCAACAGCTACCACCCCTTAAGCATAAACTAGAATGACCCTCCCCTTTAAGCAGCTCATTTTATCTTGACCCTCCCATTTCTAGGGTCTTGAAATGACCCTCTTCGTGTTTTCTACCCTTCCCCTTGTTAAAATCTCTACCATGTCCCCTAAGATCTTTCTATCTTATAAAGTATTTTTAACAAATAGGCTATAAGAACAAACCATTAAATACTACATCTACATTTTAATTCACGACAAATTTGTTTCATGTAACAGGCAGAATGTTACACTCCTCAGGCGTATTTGAGTATTAGCATGATTGGTTGCCTGGGCTATGCTATGTATTCAACAGGCTAATTGTAATATTTTAAGAGTTTAAAATGTAACAAGCATGACTGGTGCACAACAGCACAGGGGGTTGAGGTTTGGATATATTGTAAATAAATGGTAAATATCACTTTTTTAATGAGATTTGTGCAACTTTCCCATGTGTGAGTTTGACATGGGAAATTGTATATTTCCCATATTAACTTCCATTCATGGTTCTTGCAAAATTTCCCTGTGAAAGTCTTATAACTTGCTTTAACTTGTGCATTTTTGGCTGTCTAACCTACATTTGCCCCCTTGGTTAATTCAATTGCCAATAAAAGTAGGAAGGACTATACATAAATCCCAGCAAAAGAAGCTGATGTTTTCATGCCAAAACTATACATTAATATATTAATAAAATGAATATCTACATTGCTATCCAACTCTATATGTTATGCTATCTTTCCTTTAGTTCTCATGTCCAGTTCTTGTCACTAGAACCACGTAAATATGAAGTCATTTTCACTTGCCCAACTGAAAGTTCTTTATAATCTAAAAAAGGTCTTGAATGATTTGAAATAGTTAATCCTTCCCTTGACCGTTTTCCCAATATTTATAAGATTTCTTTTTCTCTATCGGATTGCTGTCTTTTGGTTTTGGCATCCAACGCGAAATGACATGCTCAAAGTATAATTTTGTGGCATAAAAAATGGCATGTTCACAGAAAACGCTTGAACTTGAAGCCACGGCTTTGTCTGCATCTCAACTCCTTGAACGATGGCACCAAAAGAAAATATTAAATAACTTTCGAAAACTGTATCCGTTGACTCGTTTTCTGGTAGGACAGTGGCATTTGGAGTAGCCAAATTTGATTACGTGCGAGCATTATTTTATGCAGACAACAGAGGTATTTTTAGTTGGTTTTTATTTTGTCAATTTGGACTCCTTGCATATCAGAGCCATTTTGAGATTGTCAGGGGGGTGAATGCCTCTATGCACTTGCTGGGATAAAATTCCCAGCAAGTGCATCGAGGCATTCACCCCCCTGACAACTACCAATCCGCGTTACGCTTTTTTCGTCGAGTGAGCCCTCTGTATAGTACTCTGTGTCCAAGGTATCACGAATAAAGCGACTTAAAATGTCGCAAAAATTACGGCAAAAATACAGATAAATGAAGGTAAAACTAATTGCATTTACCGATTAAAATACAGGCCAAGGTCTTCAAACGTTTACAAAACTTGTTTGTTCTTTATTGTATTGTCCTGTAGTGAATATATACATCAAACTTAGTATGCATATATAGGTTATAAGTGGGAAAAGCCGTCGCAAACTATATGAAAAGCCGGCAAAAACAAAAATATCATTGGCGACTAAAGCACTAGCTTTCATTTCTTAATATAAAGATGAAAATAACGCACTTACCGATAAAATGTTGGTCTTTAACTTTCCTACATGATTTTCTTCTTCCTACATACTGTTTCTTGAAACGTGAAGCAACATATATAGACCATAAGTTACGTGAGTTTTATGTTTTATTATAAAGAAAATGTAATGTTACAAAAGACAAAACAAAATCGCAAAAGTTTCAATCAGTTTATAACATTTAACCTTTACAGTATGTAAAAACATGTACTTACCTTTTGAAATGTTTTTGTATGCCTTTATCAAAGACCTAATCCAACCATGTACTGTATTTAAATTGCCAAGACTACAAATACACCTGTATTTTTAGCGGTAATATCAGAGACGATAAACTCTCCTGCGCTGCAAAAGTGAAGCGCTAGCACACAGCGAAATTTCGTATTTCCGTACAAGCGCATATATAATTTTTAATTTCCCGCCCCTTGTTACCGCCTGTGTCCTAATTTTTATGTGCAGCCCCCCCCCTGTTGCTGGATTTCTGAAGAAAAACGTTATTTACAGCAGCCAATCATCGCCTTCTTCGCAATTTAAAAACTGTGACGTATGCATAGGGTTGGCGACTCCAGCATGGTTTTTGAAACTATTTATCAAAATCCCGACCGAAATTCGCTTTTTTAACTTGCTTAGAAATGATTTTTTAAGTTAAAACTTTGTAGGAATGTAGAAAAATTACAATTAATTATACTTATGTAGTTTTTTAAAAGTTATTTAATGTGTTTCTAAAGATTTTTGCACTCGTAAAAGTTATCGATGAGTTTGATTTGAAAATACTTGCCAACCTTGTCAATATATTAAACCATGACGACACGAAAGTGCGAGCGCTACGCGCGCGAGCGTCACGCGAACGTGAAATTTCTTCACGCGTGTGTTTTCTTGCTTTCAAACAGCGAAAAGCTTAGAGAAAACATTCAAAACAACACTAAGACAAAACAACACTAAGATGATTTAATAAACAGTTACGACAAGGTGTAACTTTGCTACACATTCAGATCGACAACAATTCGCTCGGACTAAAGGAGTCAAAACACGACAGCTTGTATCACGCTGTAAAAAGTCAGTCGCTAAGTCATCAGAATGGCCAGTAATCGTGCTCCTAAACAGTGGAGTTTATCCAAAGATGAAACAATCACTTCATTCGAAGCGTGGCGTCAGAACCTTCTATATATCTTGTCCTTGGATCCGAATTTTGCTCACTTTTTGCTCGAAGAAACAACATGGCAACGCAAGACTAGCAATCAGCCAACTCGAGGCTTCGCTGATGATGGCGAGGACGTACCACAAGCAAACCGACGGACCGCCGCTCAAAAGGTAACTCACCTAGAATTAATGTTGGGTCAGACTGCTAACTTTTGTCCGGTAGTTGCTCGCAACACTATTGTTAAAAATTCCACATCCATGCAATCAATTTGGCAGGCTATTCGAGCTCACTTTGGGTTCCAGGCTACCGGTGCCAGGTTCTTAGATTTTAATAACCTACACTTAGAACCCGGGGGACGACCCGAGGACCTCTATCAACGTCTATTGGGCTTTATGGACGATAATTTGCTAAAGGTGAATGGCAGTATCCGCCACCACGGGGAAAATGTGACTAACGATGAAGAGCTTACTCCCACCCTTGAAAATGTTATCGTTATTACATGGTTACGTCTAGTTCACCCCGACTTACCAGCACTCATTAAGCAGCGCTACGGAACTGAGCTAAGGTCCCAAACATTAGCCAGCCTAAAGCCTGAAATATCCCGGGCCCTCGAGTCCCTGCTGGAAGAAATTCAGAGCACAAATGAGTCCAAAGTCCTACGTACTGCATTTCAACAGTCTAGCTCTCAACGTAATACACACCCACAGACACCTTCCAACACCAGGGTCCCAAGTACAAGACGGAAAATATGCCCTCTGTGTCAACAAGCAAACCGATCACAGTTTTACCATTACCTTAGCAAGTGTCCCTTCCTTCCAACTCCTGATCGCCAATACTTGACCCGTGCACGACAAGTGATGTCCGAAAGCTTGGATATCGAAACTGCATCTGATTACATTGAAACCCCTCCTGGCCGCATAGCAACTCCTCCTGAAAGCATTATGGAAGGTAGCTCCCATAACTACCGCGTTACGCCTACAACGCGACGGGTCTGTACCAAGCGCTCTCCTCACCTTAAGGTTTTTTACCACCATCATGCTCTGCAGCTTACCCTCGACACAGGTGCCGAGATAAGTATGATCAAAGCGTCAGTGGCTAGACAAGTTGGGGCCATTATCCATAAGATCAGACAAACTGCCCTCCAGGCTGACGGCATAACCCCCCTTACCGTAGTTGGGGAAGTCCACTTCAATGTCAATCGCGATCATGTTGACCTTCATCTTGATGCCCTCGCAGTCGAGGAACTCGATGTTGATATCTTAGCAGGAACGCCCTTTATGGCACTCAATGACATCTCGGTTAGACCATACCTCCAACAGATATCCATCCAAGGCTCCCACATCTTGTATTATGGAGCTGAAGGCCCTGACCCTCCACAGAACCATGCACGGCGCACCCAGTCCCATGTCTTACGTGCTTCACCATCATCTACAGTCATTTGGCCAGGAGAGCATATAGACATTCAGTTACCTCCCCAAGTCCACCCTGATTCTATCCTTGCACTGGAACCTTGCCCAGATTGCGCCAGATCGACTCGTAATTGGCCTCATCCCAACATCGTTGAAGCTGTTGCTGGTCACGTTCGTATTCTGAATGACACGACTGAACCTCAACATCTTGCTCGCCATGAACACTTTTGCCAGGTCCTACCCATCTTAACCTCAGACGTGTCTATTGTCGATAACACACTACCTCCTGCCCCCCACCCTCCACACCAGCAGAACCCATTCCCCTCCACTCCTCTGCAGTCCAACTAGACCCTGACCATATCCTACCTGAAACCAGTCGTGCCGCTTTCCAAAAGTTACTGCACAGTTACGACTCTGTATTTGACCCCTCCATTTCCGGATACAATGGCACCGTGGGTCCTTTCGAAGCCATCGTCAACATGGGCCCAGTGCAACCGCCCCAACGAAAGGATCGTCTCCCCCAGTATTCTCGCAACAAGTTAGTTCAGCTGCAGGCAAAGTTTGATGAGCTGGAGCGTCATGGAGTATTTCAACGTCCAGAGGACATTGGCATAACGATAGAATATCTCAACCCATCCTTTCTAGTCACAAAACCATCTGGTGGACACCGACTAGTCACTGCCTTTGCTGACGTGGCCAGATACAGTAAGCCTCAACCATCTTTAATGCCCGACGTGTAGACCACCTTGCGCACAATCGCAAGGTGGAAGTACCTGATCGTAACTGATCTCACTAGCGCATTCTATCAGATACCCCTAGCAAAGGAATCTATGAAGTATTGCGGCGTTGCCACACCTTTCCGGGGCGTTCGTGCCTACACACGTTGTGCAATGGGAATGCCAGGTTCCGAAACTGCCCTAGAAGAACTCATGTGTCGGGTTCTCGGAGATTGTTTACAGGATGGAATCGCGGCAAAACTGGCAGATGATCTTTATTGTGGTGCAGACACACCCGAAGAGCTGTTACAGAACTGGCAACAAGTCCTAGATGCCCTCCAGCGGTGCAATCTTCACCTGTCTGCATCTAAAACCACAATCTGTCCCCAATCCACCACCATCCTTGGATGGGTCTGGACACTAGGTCAGTTGTCCGCCAGCCAACATCGCGTTGCTACTCTTTCTTCGTGTCCACCGCCAGACACTGTCCGTGGATTACGCTCATTTATTGGCGCATACAAAGCCCTTAGCCGTGTCCTTCCAAGCTGCTCCCAACTCCTCGCACCACTTGATCAGTTCATATCAGGCAAAGAATCCCGTGACGCTATACCGTGGACAGATACTTCACTTGTACACTTCCATGCTGCCCAAAATGCTCTCAAGGAACACAAGTCCATTACGCTCCCACGACCATCCGACCAACTCTGGATTGTGACCGATGGCTCAGTGGCTAAAAGCGGTATCGGTGCAACGTTGTATGTAAACAGGGATAGCAAGGTACAACTTGCAGGCTTTTTCAGCGCCAAATTGCGCAAACACCAGGTCACCTGGCTTCCGTGCGAGATCGAGGCCCTAAGCATTGCAGCGTCCATCAAACATTTCAGTCCATACATAATACAATCAGTCCAGCCCACGTGCCTACTTACGGACAGCAAGCCATGTGTACAGGCAGTTCAAAAATTGTGTCGTGGAGAATTTTCTGCCAGCCCTCGGGTAACATCCTTTCTTTCCATCGTCAGTCGTTATGCCGTTCACGTTCAACACCTTGCTGGGTCGTCTAATATCCCTTCAGATTTTTCAAGCCGCAATCCTGCCGAATGTTCCGAGCCACATTGCCAAGTCTGCACATTCATCGCGGCGACTGAAGATTCCGTCGTTCGGGCAGCGTCTGTTCAAGATATTGGAAACCTTTCACATCTGCCATTTACAACGAGATCCGCGTGGTATGAGGTTCAGGCTGAGTGTTCCGACCTTCGTCGCACCCATGCCCACTTGAAACAAGGCACACGACCCTCCAAAAAAGCCACCAACATCAATGATGTGAAGCGATATCTTAACGTCGCATCCATTGCTAAAGATGGCCTCTTGGTCGTTCCACGTACAGACCCTCTTTCCCCCATTACGGAATTGATTGTTGTTCCACGCAGTGCCCTCGATAGTCTTATAACAGCTCTCCACGTCAGACTCGACCATCCCACTGCGCATCAATTGAATCTTGCTATGAAAAGCCATTTTTATGCTCTCGATATGACGAAAGCCATTGATCGTGTTCGCGACACGTGCCATACCTGCGCCTCTCTCCGCAATCTGCCACAACCTCTACTAAACCAGACCACAAACGATCCACCTGCTGTAGTTAGCATCTCCTTTGCTGCAGATGTTCTTCGAAGAAGCAAACAGTTTATTCTTGTTCTTCGAGATACTTCGACATCTTTTACCTCTGCCTGTATCATTCCGGACGAAAAGACTGCCACCCTTCGCGACAATCTATCCACTTTATTCGTCGCACTCCACTCTCCCGACGGTCCCCCTGCTACAATTCGAGTAGATCCTGCCCCTGGTTTCCGAGCGTTAAAAAATGATCCCGCACTTCTGACCCTAGGCATCACGTTGGAGATTGGTAGAGCCAAAAACATCAACAAGAATCCGGTTGCAGAAAAGGCCGTGGCTGAAGTCGAGGAAGAACTCCGCCGACAAGCACCAAATGGGGAACCTATTACTCACCTTGGATTAAGTATTGCTATATCCAGGCTAAACTCCCGCCTTCGTCGACAGGGACTCTCTGCATACGAATTATGGACACACAGGGACCAATACTCTAACACTCACTCCCGATAGACGACATCAACACAATCAGAACCCAGCATCAACAGCGCTTAAAGAATCACCCCTATAGCGAACGCTCCAAATATCCTAAAGAAACTCGTGTGCACACTTCAATCCACAAAATAGCAGTTGGTGATCTCGTTTACCTGCGTACCGAACGAGATAAAACAAAAGTCCGCAACAGATACCTGGTGGTATCAATTGACCGCCCATGGTGCTTTATCAAGAAGTTTACCAATTCACAGATCGAGCAGTCTCTTATAAAGTCCGCCTTGACGAATGTTATCGTGTTCCCAGTGAAGTGAGTCAGGCCACAGGCAACCATTTCGCCGAATCAGATAGTGAGGACGAAACGCAGTGTATGGTTGAGTCGGCCCCCGTGGAACCCCGGCCTTCTCCATCAGTGCCTGACGTTTTGCAGCTTCACCCATCTTCTCCGACCACCGCCCAAACACCCACACGGCCTCAGCGCATACGAAAGCCACCCAACTACTTGGAGTATGAACATTAATATTGTAAATACTTGCGTTAGTTTATATAGAGTAACTGTAGCTGAAGTATGGAACAGCCTCACCATCTTAGGATAAAAAAACAAACAGAAACTGCGCCACACATGGTGTCGTTATTTATATTAGTAGAACGCGTGACTTCCGCAAGATTACTTCCGCTTGTTTTCGCGCGTATAATATTGTGCATTGTTATTGTTCAGGGATTACAATATATTACATTATTGACTGTACTTGTGTTTATCGAGTGAGTTTGCTTGTTAACTGGCGTAGCGATCTGGCTTCGTCTTAAAAAACACTACGACTTAGCTCATCCTCAATCTGAGAAATTGCGATTTGTGCCCTCGCCTGACCGGGCAAAACATGCAATGTTAACAGTAACATGATGTGTTTGATAACTTTACAGTTTATCATTCATGTATAAGTTGACTGATCAATGCCAAGGAAAAAGTAGCCTGCGTGCAGACCCTAACCACGTTTCGTGATTATTAGGGTCTGCACGCAGGCTAAGGAAAAAACGTTGGGGATCGAATCAGTACTAAAAGTATAAGTGTGTAGAGAGTACTGTAAAACATAATAAGTCTTATCTTTATCCATGAAACAGGTGTAAATGAACAGAACTATGTCAGCTTAAGCTTCTTATTTCTGGTTGAGTTGGATTCGTAAAAATTACTAACGCACGGTTTATACTTTATTATGACTAACAGTATGTATTGTTTACTACACGGCTAAAAATCAGATCCTGTTGAAAACAGGATGCAGCAATGTTGTTGGGGCAACATTGTCCTGGTTGTGAACAACATTGAACAATATTGTTGAGCTCAAATCAAACCGCAATCAGGTGTAACAATGCTGAACAATATCGTTAACAACCAGGAGCAATGTTGCCCCAACAACATTGTTGCATCCTGTTTTCAACAACCTGTTACAATGACCTAATTTTTTGCCGTGTAACTGTTTAACTGACCAGCGGCATACTGTCGATATGATGTTGTCGAGTATACAAATATGATGGTAAAATATCCAAAAGAAAACAAAACAATAATACGGGCTGTTTGTAGTGGTCTTGTAAGTAAAGGTTGCACATTAAGCAGGTACTTGAATTTAAATTGCTGGCAGTTTAAGTGGATTAATTTTTCCTCAAGAGTTATTTGACACGCACGTGCACGCAATCATGCACAACACCATTATTGGATATATAGAACGGCGAATAGATAGCAAAATAGCTACAGTAGACTGGTTCTGAAACGTTTGTTGGTTGTCTAGTCGTCTTGCATCGAGCGCTCCCTTTGTTATTTGGGTCTTTAAACATGTTCTTACATCCGAATCGAATACACATGAACACGATTGGCGATCATGGTAGCAAAACTGTACAATTACTTAGATAAATTTTTACTGTGTTCTGATTAATGAATGATTTGATCATGCACTAGCCGGTACTGAAGTTTAATTTTAGAACTCTACTGATTTAAAAATCATTTGAGGACAAATATGAAACTTTAGCGTGCGTCAAGCAGAATCCCCATGCATAAGCCCATTAACTGTAAGCCGAAATACCTGCATGCATTAATTCGTGTATGTTTCGTAATACATTCCTGACTGCTAGCTTAGGAATTTGTGCGAACGGGACCTTGAATATTTCCTATAAAGTATGTGATGCGTAGCTGGTTTATAGTTGAACATATATTGCACTATACAACATTTCTGTTTTATGTGAAGGTTTATTTTGGCCAACAAAAGAACACTGTTTAGCCATTAAAGAACATGCAGGCGACATCACAGACACAAGTATAAAGACATCGCAAGGCAATTGAAAGATTTCCAGTTGTAACTTGTGCATAATCGTAAATATATATAAACAGTACAGAAAGATTATAATGAAAGAGTTGTATTTAGTGGCTTTAAATGCAGCCATACATACTGATTTAAATGGCAAATACAGTACATATTTCACTACCTAAACAATACAAATAGAGTTGAGATTTGACGTTTCCAGCCAAGGCCCGAGCCGGAAGATATTAATAGAAATTAGCTACTACACACAGATATGCGTAGTTGCGCTATTTGCGCGGTATACCTATATTTTCCTATATTTTTGCGCGGTATAGCTATCTATATTTTTGACTCATTAATATTTTTACGCATATTAATCATATTAGAAAGATGTAAACATAAAAATTGTAATTGGGAAGCAGAATTCCTTGTATGATGCACTTACACAAAGACATTGCGTGAATGGAGCATTGATAAAGATCTTAGACAGTAAAACTTCATCGTCTAATCAGAAATCCAGTCAAAATTAATCACACATGCACGGAGGGAAATACTCTGCTCGACTCGGTTGGATGGAAAGTTGCTGGGTTAATCCTAATCCCTGAAGGCGTGAATCAAAAATTCTGAAACCATGAATAACATTCATCTGTGAAAACGGATGGTTCTATCTGTGAAAACGGGCAGTTCATCGTGTGAAAACACTTTAAAGTGTATATGAAATGAAAATTTCGATATCGGGTTTTTTGCATTTTCTGAAAATTTGGTATTTTCTGATCATAAAAATACCCACCTGCTGAAAAATTCGAACTAGAAGTTTGTTAATTTTACGGTTAAAGTTCGATTTTGAGACCATTTAGTGGCGAAATTCCTGACATTCCATCGCGCGGCCAGTGACGTATGCAGTGTGACACAGTGCGATCTTTTGATATGTAAACACTATAAAAATTATGGCTTCGTCTGGGTAGAATTGGGTTTGTGAGAGATTTTGAAGAAAAATGTAAACGAATTCACTTTCTGTAGACATCGCTTTCAATGTATAGATACAATATAAATACAACATGATGAGTTGTAGCGTATAAATTGCCGAAAATGCAAATTATACGAGACGGGACACAGACCTACGTTGTAGGTTTCAGACCGCATATTATTTAAATAGGCCATAGCTACAATTATAGCAAACATTGTAATAACTGGTGTAAGCATAACATGGAAATTAATACTAAATATCTGCATATCTACAAATAAATATCTACAATTTTGAGTTGCCTATTGTAGTGTGGCAAAATACGATAGCGTTTTAGGAATTTACATTCTCTGACAACCGTTCGTTAAGTTCACATTAAGAATCTTTTAGATCTAGTTGTGCGAAAGCATCGGCCGAATTTTACTCCTACGAATTCGTCGGTAATGTGCTCAGCGCACTTCGAGAAATCTTGCTTCGGAACACCGTATCACATTGACGTACCAGACGGGCTAAAACCAAAGCCGGGCAAAGGCAAGATGCTTATCAGAAGGGTCTGTACCAACGAAGGATTCAGTCGTTATAGAAGAGATACCAGCGACTTCGCGCACGAAGAGAAGGGTTAGTCATGTTCTACAGAGGAAATCATTATTCAATTGGCTATTGTAGAAAATATTATTGCGAATAGTTTTGCTTTGCTGCAGTCAATCGAAAGCTTTTTTTGAAAATAATTGTTGAATGAATTGGCCATCTTGGGTTCTGCTTGTTGGTTTCTGATACTTTTTCCCTGACTGATCAGAGAGAAAAGCCCCTGCAGTCTCTAGTACTGTTCGATGGGTGACCACCGCATGATACCAGTGCTGCGTGATACATTCTGCGTCCTTGCCCTCAAAGGTAAATTTGCACTCCAAAATCTCCTTACAGCATCTATACTCTCTAGCGTCCTGCAATAGTCCACACGTGCACCTTAAAATAAACTCGCATATCAGACGAAACAGGGTAATAAATAGTCGTGGAATGGGTTAATATACTATTACTTTCATAACTTTACTTACCATGAATTAACAGCTACATTTTTCTTAAATCTCGCTTCGAGAGTTTCACGAAGAATGCCGTCTTCGTCCGTTTGGTCTTCTTTGTAGTCACTATCTCCGACTGGCTCAAATTGATATGGCTGAACAACAGACGATTGCTCAGCGATGTCCTCATCTGTTGACCCTTCTGTCTCTGTCTGTGATTCGAAGCTTTCGTTATCGAACATTTTTATAGCGAAATATACAGGGAACTGTCTGATATATTATATTTTGTTGTTTTCGTATAGTTATAGTATAGCCAAACACTTCGATGTGTCACACTGCATACGTCACAAGACCCGGATCTCTAAGTACCAGTCTTTCGCCACTAAATGGCCTCAAAATCGAACTTTAACCGTAAAATTAACAAACTTCTAGTTCGAATTTTTCAGCAAGGTTGGTATTTTTATGATCAGAAAAGACCAAATTTTCAGAAAATGCAAAAAACCCGGTATCGAAATTTTCATTTCATATACACTTTAACCAAAGTGTGAAAAAAAATTATGGTACCGTGTTCACACTTTGGAAGGCCGTGATCACGCCTGGAGCAAACCGTGCCGTGTCCGTTTCGAATCCGTTCTTTTTCTCATTTTCACGCTAAACCGTTAACATATGTTTTCCCAAATTTGGCAATACCGGATGAGATTGTGTAGGAAATTCTTCAAAAATAACTCAATATCAAGACACAAATGCTCCGATGTTGATACCACGATGTTGACTGAATATTTTTTGGTTGGAAGCATCGTTGGTAAATCAAAATAAAATTGTTAAATCTTTGGCTTTACCGAAACGAGGCCACAAACAATCAATCTATACACATGCATTCCCATAATATTGTAAATATTTCGCAAGAACGGCACTTGGCCCTCAGAGTGATGCGTCAAAATTCATTACTTTCCGGGTCTAATATGTTAAAGAACTTTAATTCTTTTGAGGCAGTTGAGTATCATTGCATTTTATTAGCGCTGTTATAACTTAACAAGTTGTGAGCTACATGTTTTTTTATAGGTTTGAAAAGTACAAAATTACATTTAAATCATGAACAAGCATTTGCTTTTTGGATGCTGTTAGCATTGATAACACATGTTAGGCCTCTCTGAGTGCATTCTCAAGCCTCTCGGAAACAGGTTTCCATAATAGCTGGTTCTTGCCGTTCACAAAAAAATACGCAATTAGACTAATTGATATCATTTTATTATTTCACAAAATCTCATGCATCCGGCTCGATATATAACACAATTGGTAAAGCGGTGGTCTTGAAACTCGCAAATACGGGTTCAAGTCGTGCTGTGATCTTTCTGAGTGTCAGATTAATATAAATCCAATATTTCTTTTTCGTACAATGAAAAATTTGCATAATACTACAGTTAGAAAGAGCATCTTAAAATTAGTATAGAATTGCAAATTTTGGTGGCAAAATGTTGTGAAATACGGAAAATATAAGAAGGTATATTTGCGCTTAGTCGCTTACGATTTTATTCATAAATCATTAAGATGAGTGCATATGTCTGGTTATAATTTCCAAAGTATTTCAAGCAGTCTTTGTTTACCGCATACGCGTATTAGCAATAAGACTGAAGAAGCTTCATGTACAATGGAGCATTCTTCTGGAAATCCATTTTAAAAATAATGAAAGAAAGCAAACCCTTTTTTTCCTTTTGAACGAAAATCCCTACCCACATTGATAGATAAAATTAGGTACTGTATATAAGATACCTGTAAGTAGACTACCGTCTTTACGTCATCCAAAGTAGATGTATCCTGCAATTGTTTTAGTGTTGTCTTTCTTGCAAGTCAGTATAGGGCTTGTACATTCAACTTCCCGTAGCGACTCACTACTTAATGTTAAGTATTTAGAACACTTATATACTTATATAATCTGATTCCTGAAAGGCTTTGACAGCAATTGATTATGTTATCAGAGATATTGTTGCGAGCAAAGCCAAAGACAACGTTTGTTAGCAAGTTGTTTGGGTAAGTTAGGCTACGAAGCGAATTTTAAAATTCTAGCGGAAAGTTTGTTGGATAAGAGTTCACTGTCACTGCAGATTCTGTTTGAACGATTGATAAGTGCACGTAATGACAGTCGAGACAGTGCTTCATTGGAAAAATGAAAGAAAACAATAATGACTTTGAATTCTTGCGATGACTTCCTTATCAAGTTAAATTTCAAACTACCTTACATTACTAAGAGAACCCGTGATGGAGAACACTAATACTGATAAGAAACTGGTACTGGGCTATATGTAGAAATATGTTTTTCATGTTCATGCATTATCATGAACAAACAAGTTTTAGCAAATTTTCATTTTTAAGTCTGGTTTTTTAAAAAATTACAGAAACAGGCGAATATTACCACTCCTCACCGTGAGTGGCTACTTGGTGTGATAGTTCTTGATTTGTCAATTTTAATGATCTGAAGCATATTACATTTTGCATAATGAACTGCGGTTCAATGTGCACAGTTCATCGTTACAATATACACTAAAACAATGAAAATATATATTCTGAGAATATGTAACAATGCACAATTGTTCTGAGAATACACAACATTGTCAGCGGCTAGTAATGAATATTGCCTTATTAGCGCACATATTATTAGCATAATTTCTTCAGCAAATAATGGTTTCAAGCATTTTGATGGACATTATTATGTAGACTGCCGACGAATATTAAATATTTTGTAATCTGATTGGCTCCTCTACTAGTAGGATATTTAAGAATTATTGGATAAGGCTGAGCAGGATATCGGAATTATTCAGACCGAGCGCTGACTGAGGTCTGAATAATTCTTATATACTGCGAAAGCCGAATTCAATAATTCATTTGTCATTCATTTTGCAAGAAAAGTCAGCCATGTAAATAAAAATTAAAATAGACAATAAACCTCAAATCAAACGTATATTTTCTACTTACGAATATGCCACAAACTTGTCTCTTTTAACTGAAATGAACATGATGGCGTGAGCACATGACAAATACGATAACTATTTGTCGTGTGCTCACGCCACCAGCAAAATATGAAAAATTCATCGTAGGCTCTCAACCAATGAGAATGCGAGAATATACTGCAATGAATAATAATAGCTCATATCCTACTAGTAGAAAAACCAAGACATGGTGGCTGAAATTTTTTCGATCGCAAATAATCTTGTTTTGAGTATTTTTTGCCAGCCTTTCTTGGCCATATAAGTACAACACATAAACCTAGATAAAGTTTTTGAAGGTTAGTACTTGATTTAAATGTTACCTGAACAAGTATAAAATACAATTTTTTACGAATTAATACTGAATAAGTCTCCCGAAAGCTGGAAAAGATTATAATTGTTTTGAATTGCTATAATAACAAAAATTGTGCTCAATTTTAAGGTCAAAAAGCGCTTGTTTCGCCCAAAACATTTTTTTTAATTTGAAGGTTTTGGCAAAATTTGTTAAAACATTCTTTTTAAATAACGATAAGTAGTGTTTTATGCGGTATAAGCTCAAGTTGTTTACATTGCTAAACTGACTATATTTTAGGTAAATTATAACTGCACTGGGAAGTCTTTTTGGTAACAGTTGTCTATGTGATAAAGCAGTTATTCTACTCACTCTTGTCGTATATGGCGGTACGCACTTCAAAACGACCGCCAAAGAAAGTCGTTTTGATGTCTTATACTTTTGCCATAAATAAAAAGTTAAAAGAATATTAACACACTTTGTTAATCAGTTTTAAGGTAATATATCGTCTGCAAGTAACTTATTAAATACTTTTTCAGTATTTAAAAATTACATATAAATAAATTAGGAATTTTCCGAAGTG
This sequence comes from Muricea muricata, assembly GCA_963855995.1. Classification (NCBI taxonomy): domain Eukaryota; kingdom Metazoa; phylum Cnidaria; class Anthozoa; order Malacalcyonacea; family Plexauridae; genus Muricea; species Muricea muricata. The sequence goes on from OY979717.1 coordinate 47,018,148, forward strand.
AGCTGCATTCATAAAAAAGTGCATTTTATATATGTTTTACTAGGCTTCGTCTCCGTGAATATTCACCAATAATCACTTCGCCTTCGGCGAATAGTTGTTAAATATAGTCGATGTATATACCTCCTAGGTATGTCGGATGCTCATTAATTCAAAGTCAGTCTAGATATGGGGCCAGTTGCATAAAAAAGTGATTATAGTTAACTATGATTAGTAGAAACGTCAACCAATCGGAACAACGTACTTTGTACTTAATCACTATTTAACTACGAAACAGTGATTTAAAAAGTGATTAAGAGTTTTATACAACCGGCCCCTGGTCTGGAGACTCGGCCAATGTCTTTATTCGATCTTTTTGCTCATGTTTATGCTGACTTGTAGACGGTGACGACCACTGGCGGATCTAGCGTAGGTCAAAATAAATTACTACAGTTCATTCTTGGATATATTTACATTTTAAAATACCTTCAAAGCAATTTCATTGGTTAGATTTTATTCTTTTGAAATTCATAACCTATGACATTGTTATAAAGTTATTTTGAATTTAAAATTGGGCTGCTATAATTTATTCTGACCTACGCTGGATCCGCCACTGGTGACGACTTGTACACGGTGAAGACAATGAATGAATTTTTGGTGGAACGAAGCAATCGTCCAATAGCGCTGCCTCGCCGAAGCAATCAACCATACTAATGACGTGGGCTATTAGGTCAAAACGTAGCTAGAAATACATTTCCGTACAGAAACCATATGTTTCCCACATAGGTGCATACCATGTGTTTTCGCAGATAGGTGCATACCCATACTATGACTAATTGCGCAGTGTATACTGCTCACTGCTTGCTTAGAACAGAATAAGAATAATTATATAACAACTTTTGATGTTGTGAAGTAATTGCATAATGGTTCATTAGAATTCTCAAAAGCAATATCATATACATATATACATACAATATCATATACATCACATACATACATTTTTCCAAAAGCCATATCAATATCATATATAGATATAATATAATTTTATTTTATTAAAATCTTAAAATTATTACGTTGCTACTCATAGTTTCATGCAATCTTTTATAGCAATCATCAAGCAACCGTTATGTTTCTCAGTTCTGCTTTGATGACGCTATATAATGGTTCCCTGAACCTAGAATAAAATAAAATCAGCTCTTTTATTGCCTTCGTCATCTACACTATCTTTGCTTGCTTAGGAAAATTTAAAGGGATCAAATATTCTGATGTTTAATTTATGTTTTGTTCTCACGACAGTTGCAAGCCAGCATAGGAAACATTTCGTGTATAATTTTGATTTCAATTTAGGATTCCCAGTGATATTATATTGAATAGCTAATCAACATTGTTTCAAGTTCACCGGAAATCTCCTATGTGAGCTTTTCAGGTAAATGCGATGGAAGCTCATAGATCGAAGAACTGATCCTACAGGATATTTGAAGAATGATTTCTAAGTTGAATGAATTGTAATTGTAGGTTTAGGGTTAAAAATACTCTCGTGGCTGTTTGTTAGCGAGATTTCCTGATGGAATGCCTACTTGGCAATACCGGATGTGGTTTGTAGGTGTGGTTCGGATGTGGTAGATTGTGTAGGAGATCCCGGCTCAAAAAGATTACTTCAGAACGCCATTACGTCAGCCACTCAACGGAGTTGACGGTACTTGAGAGATGGTGACAATTTTAATGCACCATACTAATTTAGGCAAACTTCCCGAAGTTCATGCAAGGTGGGCTGCACTATAAATTGAGCGAAACTAAAGTACGGTTTCAGTTGTTCGGTATCTGTATCGTAAGCATGATGATACCTGATATTAAAATGTTGGACATCTATTTTTTCTTGTTTGCGTACATATCCTTAGCAAGTGCTAGGCAATATGCTCGTGTGTGTTACTACACAAACTGGTCTCAGTACAGAACTCAACCTATGAGTTATAAAATAAAAGATGTTGATCCTTCTCTGTGCACTCACATTATCTTTGCATTCGCTCAGATTAATGGGGCAGACCACACCTTGCGAAAGATCGAGTGGAACGACGGAGAGGCGTATGCACAGCTCTCTGAAATGAAAAAGGTGAATTTATTGATATATTTCTTTACCGTATTTTGTTTCAAACTATTTCACAACCGACATATTATTTAATTCATTAAAATTTAAAGTAATATAAGGGTAAATGAACACGACAATAACTGGGGCACCATTCACAACAGCTTATAACGCCGATCACTAATACAGTTTCAATTGCCTTGACATTAAATTGAATTGCAATTGAAAATAATTGATTATATTATTGAAACTAATTATATAAAACATTGCTTAATAACAGCAAGTTGCTGGACTGATGAGACTTGCTTTTATTAGATTTTGTGACATATGACATAGCGCTGTGCAAAAATTATGGGCACATTTTAAGAAAAGTGTCTCTATGCTGTTGAGGTTCTTGTCATTTCTTCGATAGATGGCATTGGAAGTAACTTTTCTATATACCGCTTGCTGCATTACTGACTTCATAACAAGTATAGCTGAGTTAGGGGTTGTGGAAAATTGATCAATATTCAACATTTTTGTCTTTTGCATTTCAGCAAAACCCACATCTTAAAACCTTGCTTGCAGTTGGTGGCTGGAATCATGAAAATGGGCCAACTTCAAAATTCTCTGCTATGGTTAATACACCTGAGAGTCGTAAGATTTTTATCGATTCATCAATCGTGTTCCTTCGTCAACATGACTTTGACGGTCTCGATTTGGACTGGGAGTATCCCGGCGGTCGAGGGAATTCTCCATCAGAAGATAAGCAACGATACGCCCTCCTTTGCCAAGAGCTCCTAAGTGCATACAAAAAGGAAGCCTTACAGTCTGGTAAAGAGCGTTTATTGCTCACAGCTGCAGTTCCTGCAGGAAAATCCACTATCGATGCAGGTTATGAAGTCAAAGAAATCGCAAAGTCTCTAGATTGGATCAATCTGATGGCGTATGACTTACATGGTTCATGGGAAACAACAACAGGGCACCAAACGGCGATCCTCGGTGACGATACACCGTCAGTAACGTAAGGAATATGAGATTGTATAGAGAGATTTTCTGTTCTAGTCATCATTGTGCGATCTACCGCATATCGCTATTTTTTAATAACTATATATTGTATGTTCAGTGCAGGAAATTTTGAATCCCGGCTCCATTACCGTATTACTTAAATGAAGTGTTTATCTTTTCACTTGATCTTCCTATTTAGCAAATCAGAATAATCAGATATTGGTTTTTTTTGTATGGCGATAAAGCAGATAGCTTGCTGCATTGATCGAAAAAGAATACGATATGCCTAGACTTTACCAATTCGGCAGCACCTTTCGAGGTTAGCTACTTTAGAGCGATCTCGAACTCGACTCAATTTTGGTTGACCACACTTGACTCAGTATGACATTAAATCGATTTCAGCTCTAGCGTGAACGTCGTCCAAATCAGAAAGGGCAGTTTGCAATTAATGAAGTTCTATTGAAATTAAATGTTTGAATAAGACAGACAGAAAGCGTAACTCCACAACCACACCTACAAGCAATTCTTGTAACTTATATCATTGAAAGTTGGCGATGCTCCAAGTTTTTACATCACTGTTAACTTTTTAAAATTTAAAATATGAATGTATCATTATCTTTAATGTTACAGGTTTGCCGTGGATTACTGGATAAAACTAGGCATGCCTCCTGAAAAAATTGCTCTTGGCATGGCAACCTATGGTCGTTCGTTTAGACTTTCCGACCCCAACAATCATGGTCTAAATGCTCCATGCAGTGGATTACCACAAGCGGGTCCTTACACCGGAGAAGAGGGATTTTTAGCGTACTACGAGATTTGTGCCAAGCAGTTGACCATCGTTGAGGAAAACGAAGCCGGTGCACCTTACGGATATTCCGGTGATTTATGGGTTGGTTTTGATACGCCGAAAAGTTTGGAGTCCAGTAAATCGAAATTGGTAAAGGAAAAAGGTACATTAGTGTGTTTGGACCTGGTCTGTTGATTGGAAACGACGCATTTTTATTAACTTGTAGTCTTTTGATCTGGTTGCATGTCTGTTAGCAATCATTGAATACGGATCATCAGCATGATGTCAACCGTTATCCTCGGACTCTGTTGATAATAGCAAACGTCGGAGTTGATTCTTCTTCAATTCATGGGATTTATTCCATAATTGTTAATTAGTACTTAGTCGATGTCTATTAATTACTTCTAGAATAAGCTATCAAATATACCTCTAGTGTCAAATTAATAACACCAGATATCGTGACAAAAATCTATGCCATTGACGAGAGCAACAAAGATAGTTATCTCATACAAGAGAAAAAATGAACCGACTACAGTAATGTAGATAATAGCCAGCAGAAAACAACATTTATAGTCTCTCAAAATGTTTGCAATTTTTAACATAATTATTTTGAATGTTTTGCTTACACAAGTACACAGGTGCGAAATTAATCAATATACCAGTGTATAAGATCTGCTCATAATAATAATTTACACAGGTTGTTGCTATTTTGTCTTTTTCCATAGGCCTTCGTGGAGCCATGTTCTGGTCACTTGATTTGGACGACTTTCGCGGTAGTGAATGCGGTAAAGGAAAATATCCACTCTTTAAAGCTGTTTACCGTGCTCTAGAAGGAGAAGAGCCCACAGAAAAACCTATAAAAACGCCCAGTCCAGGTGGCATGTCCACAACCACAGAAAACACTAAACCCCCCGGATCATGTCATAGTGTTCCTCCATACGAAAGCTCTGGTATGGATACATGGTGTGAACAGAATTGCGCCATGGGATTCTGTCCTGAGACTCACTGTGTCTGTGATTGAACATACGTTATATCGATAAATGCGCTAGAAGTCATTAGAAGACCTGTGATCATTTAGTTATAGCACAATGAATTTAGGTAGTAAATATCTATCCATATATTGTGCTACAGTTAAAAAATCAAATAGTACGATGTAACTTGTCCTAAATAATGTTTCTTTGTCAGAGATATAGCGGTATACATTTGGCTAATAAAGAAAATAACGTGTTTTTTAGTCAGTTCATCGTTGGCATTCAGTCAAACCTTTTCTTTTAAATTCTTTTCATGCCTCGACCTTCATAGAATAGGTTTCCAGTTCGTCTCTTCATGGTTTCTTTTGTCTGCACCCATGCCGCTCACAGCTGATTAAATGCGTGAATTCCAGGGCGTACCGAGACCACTTTGTTTGGGATAGCTTGACATTTTGGGCAGTGGCGGATCCAGGGTAAGTCAAAATAAATTATAGCAGCTCAATTTTAAATTCAAAATAACTTTATAACAATGTCCTAGGTTATGAATTTCAAAAGAATAAAATCTAACCAATGAAGTTGCTTTGAAGGTATTTTAAGATGTAAATATATCCTAGAATGAGCATGTGGTGATTTATTTTGACTTACGCTAGACCGCCACTGATTTTGGGTGGTTGCCGGAAAATCAAAACGTAGGTCTGCTAGGAATGTTGTTAAAAGTGCCTTCTGCCATTTTGTATTTTGCACTAATTAACGTCGATAATGGACATTTTTAACACCTAAACATAAAAAATGAGCTTGTCGGTTTCAAAGTGAACAATAGTATCAGACAGAATTGGGCAGGCCTGTTGTCATGTAGAACTGTATTAACTCAATATGTGCTTGCTCTATTACTTAAATAAAGTGTTTGTCTTTTCACTTGACCTTCCTATTTAGCAAATCATATTAATCAGATGTGGGTTGTCTTTGTATGGCGATAAGCAGATAATTCGCTGCATTGATCGAAAAAGAATATATGCCTAGACTTTACCAGTCCGGCAGCACCTTTCTGGGTTAGGTACTTTAGAGCGATCTCGAACTCGACCCAATTTTGGTTGACTACACCTGACTCAGTACGACTTTAATCTCAGGTCTGGTGTGAACGTCGTCTAAATCAGAAAAGGCAGTTTGCAATCAACGAAGTTCAAATGAAATTAAATGTTTGAATGAGACTGACAGATAGCGTAATTCAGACATGCATATAGAACTGTATTAATTCTAATTTTTTTGGCAATTTTAAAATCAACAAACAAATAGTTACAACTCACTTCCCCACGAATAAGCCAATCAGCTTTGTCGACTGCCTGACGGTTGACTTACATGCACTTATGACAACATTTTTATTGCACCTACGCTTCGTACGTCATTCCAAGGCAAGCCAGAAATTGTCGCGCTCTCTCGCTAATTACTGTTGGCCTTACTTGTTATAGTTCTAAAATTAGAAATTTGATAAATGCAATATTTATAATGATACTTAAAGCAACATAAAAATGATAGCAATTAATACAACAACTATTTGCAGCACATGCAAGCAAGACTGGAATACCAAGACTACGAATATAGTTGGACTTTGCGCAAATGTTTTTGCATGAATTGGCATGCATCATCAACTTTATAACAAGTTCTCAATAGCATAATATAGTAGTTGAAAAAGATGGTTTTAAATCAAAAGAGGCCACATTTACCTAATTTCAAGTGATCAGTGCGAAGGTTCCGAATCCGAGTCTATCGGATGAAGAATTCGAAAGATCTTCGATAGGTGATTTTCTTGCATTTTAGAATAACATATTTGGTTATTTGGTTAAATTAAAGACTATCTAGTCTGTTTGGACATACGGATAGTTGCAACAGCAGAAACATTGCTGTGTACAAGTCTACTAGACAATGGGTTGTTTTATAAAACAAGACCACGTCCTGGTATTTTTCAGGATCATAGAATTTTTATTCATGATGCTTATGGACTTTTTTATTGTTTGAAACCGGTAATTGTCGTGAACTAACGATGAATATAGTTCAGTTGATATATAGTCCAGTCCATGTATATGGTTAAGTTGATATAGCTCAGTTGAATGACGTAATCGGGCTCGCCCTTTTGGGGGAATATGTGAGAACACAGCACGGAACACAACACTCGAACTCGTTTACAGTAACTACGTTAGTATATTGATGTTATAGATTTTTCTTTGAAATAAGCAACATAATTATAGACAGTTCCTCCTATATTTACTTCGAACACGCTATTCTACACATTGGTGCAACCTACATTTTCAAATACGGTATATACGGTTGCTCAGGCATCTAAACTCCCAAAGTTGAATCTTCCTGTATTTTTGGTAAACCTGTTGGACTGGCAGTCCTTTTGGGACTCCCTTCAAGCTGCAGTCTATAGCAACCCCTCATTAAATGGGACTCGAAAGTTCAACTACTTAAAGGCACAACTCAAAAATGAAGCTCTATACTCAACCACTGGTTTTCAACTTACGAACAATAATTATGAGCAAGCAGTCACTCTCCTTAAGAATAGATTTGGCCAGCCCCATAAGGTTATTAACGATCACATGCAAGCATTTCTAGATATCAAGAGCCTTAACAGACAGTTAAAAACCTGCAGAAGTTTTACGATACATTAGAAACACATTTGCTGTCGCACTCCTGTGGAAAGGCACAGGAGTCATACGGTGACCTCTTGATGCCCATAATTCCCAGAAAACTCCCAAACGATGTACGAAAGAACCTAGCACGCGATCACCCAACACCAACTGGACCACAAATGAACTACGAGACGCTCTACAGAAAGAATTACGGATTTTAGAGGCAGGGAAGTTTGTCAACCCCACGTCAATTGAAAGCAAGGGCATTAATCATTCATTGGCATCATCCGTTTACACCGGTATTCCTGTTAATCCCTCATCACCCTATTACACCAGTCCCATAGCCAAGGTACCTCTACCATGTGTCTACTGCAAAAAGTTACACTTATCTAAAAACTGCGCTATAGCTACACATTACCAAAAAATGGCTAGACATAGTCAAGGCCTCAAAATATCGATCGAGAAATCGGTGCACAAATTGCAGTAGCAAACTTCGCACATGTTTATGCAATAAGGACAATCGGCCATCAGCATCAAAGGAAGAAACAACCCGCAATGAAATCAACCAACAAAACCTAGAACTGCCATGCTACTTAACACCCACAACCCAGTTGAGTTATGTAGGCCCCAGTCCCTTTCAGACGTCATTACTCAAAACAGCGATCGTAATTACCTCCCTTCCCGAAGAAGATCATACTGTTGAACGCTTCGGAAACTAGAAAGCGTAGGCATTACCAAACCAGATCCCTCCAGCAACGAACACGACCTTATTCATCGGTGTCAACAAACCTCCATTTCTCGAGAACTAGACGGAAGTTACACAGCAAGATTTTTCTGGAAGAAGGATATCCACCATTACCTACGAACAGCGTCGTCTGCGAAAAACGCACCAGTACACAGTTGTTCAAAGCTAGGATAGGATAATCCAGGTTTGAAATTTAATCCAGTGTTTCAGTTTATGTATTCCTGATGGTCTGTTTAATTTGAAACTCCAGAAAAGAAAACTTCAACTTATCCACACAAGATTTCCAAAGAAATTTTTTAAAATCCAAAGCTAAGCTGCTGGAAAATTTGCTTTGAATTTTAAGTTAACCCTGGGTTAAGCTAACCGGCTTTTGAACAACTGACCCCAGGCTGCTATTAAGTGATTGAGTCAAACACCTGATTTGCTAAACACGTATGGCACTATCATCAAAGAACAAGAAAAAAGAGGCTTCATCGAGAAGATTTTCAATACAACACCTAACCACAACGTGCACTACCTACCCCACTAACCGGTTAAGAAGGGTTCACCAACCACTCCTATCCAGATAGTTTACGACTGCGGCTGATAGACATCACCTAAGCAAACAAGCCTTAATGAATGCCTTCTACCCGGTCCACCTCTTCTTAACGATATGTGAGCAATCCTTCTTCGATTTCGCATCCATGATTATGGTATCGTTACTGATATCGAGAAAGCGTTCATTCACCTCAACCTGGATAAGGACGATAAAGACTTCACTCGATTCTCATGGTTATCAGATCCTGAGAGCCCCTTTGACACCTATCGATTCAAAGCTTTTCCATTTGGCTCCACCAGCTCGTCCTTCATGTTAAATGCAACAGTTCAACAACACTTAGAACACTTCAACTCGCCTGTCTCCCTCGATATGAAAAAAAAAACATGTATGTTGACAGTGTAATCTCCGGTACTGACATTGAAGCATGTACAGTTAACTACTACCACGAAGCAAGACCCATTGTGAACAATGTTAAATTCAACTTACGCTCTTGGCCCTCCAATTGCTCTAGCTTACAAGATCTAGCAAATTAGGAAAGCACAGAAAATGTTAAAATAAACGTCCTCGGTATGCACTGCCAAATCCACCGCAAACACCTGTCTACAACTGATCACCAACCGAGAAGTTCTTCAGCAGTCTTCAAAGATATTTGATCTCTTGGGCATATAATCACACCAATGACCATTCGTGCGAAAATCTTCAAGCAGCATCTTTGGCAAGAATTCGTCGATTGGGATGAACGAGAACTTAGTAACAAATTGGTAGAACATAGTCAACGATTTACAAGCAGCGCTTATGATCACCATCACCCCTCGGCGATACCACATGAATTCAAATCCTCAGTTAAACTGTTTCGTTTATTCTAGTATCAAGGCATGCGGTGCTGTCACATATCTTAATCACGGACACGAAATTTCCTTTGTTATGGCTAAAACCCGAGTTGCTCCAATTAAGAAGTCAACCTTACCGCAACTCGAGCTCATGGCGGCAGAAATTGGTTCTAGATTGCTTAATTCCTTCATTCACAACGTAATAAAAAGTCAATACGACACGGTTGAAGTTCATTCTATGGTCTGACAGTCCAAATCGTTTTGTGTTGGATCAACAGTGGTAAGCAACTTATTAAACAGTTTATCGCCAATCGTGTAGACTCCATTAAAGAGCTCTTTCCTCCCAACACTTGGCATTACTGTCCAACACGTGAGAACACTGCGGATATCCTCACTCGTGGTTTGACAACACAACAGATGTTGTCCTCACCACTACGGCAAGACGGTCCAGCCTAGCTCACATTATTGTGACGTTGACGTGCTTGGACAACAGCAGCGACATTCCCAACGCAATCCACTGATACGCCAGAGCCAGCACCATAAACAATCGGGTCCAATACAGCGCCAACTCAAGCAACAATAAATTCCTGCAATGAATTAGCATCCATTGTATCATTGACGTTGCATAATTCAGCCGTTTTGATCGGTTAATCCGAGTTACGTGTTAAAATTTATCGGACGATTAAGAAAACGAACATCCCCCCACAACTTTCGCTAAGAGTCCACCTATAAATCGGAACAGGACAGTCGTATTTCAAAGAGCAAGTCTTGGTCAAAGAACTACGGTTATTCCTGGATGATCAGCGTCTCATCCGTTTTTGGGCAGGGTTCACAATGCACCAGTACGCAAATGAACTAAGTTCCCAATCCTCCTTCCTACCAACCACCAATTTACTGGTCGTTTAATCTATCCAACATCAACAACTGTATTCGGGCGTCAGTTCAGATTTTGTTTCCCATAAGACAACTTCCGTGAAAACTCCTACTAAAATGCGTCACATGTCAGAAACAGGGTGGAAAAGCATACATTATCCCTGACACCCTTCCTTTACCAACATATGGCATCTTGAAGACTCGCCACTATTCACAGTAACAGGAGTAGACTTTACCGGTCCAAGCACGGTGAAAACGCTGCGCTAATGCACGAGCTATACATTTGAAAGTTGTCGAAGACTTGAGCGAAGGAACATCTTTAAGGCGTTCTGAAGATTTGCCAGCCGTAGATCCCTACCTCGAAAGATGAGATCTGAAAACGGAGCTATTTGTCTGTCGCGGAGGTATTAAAACGTCTACTAGACTCCGCACCCCTGAAAGAAACATTAAGTCAACGTGGCTGCGATTGGGTCTTCGTTCCTAAACGTGTCTTGGTACGGCGGCTTTTGGTAAAGACTCATCGGATTAATGCACTCAAGAAGGTCCTCGGACGAGCACAAACCACTTTATCAGAATTGCAAAGGATGATTGTAGAAATAGAAGCCATACTAAATGATCGGCCGCTCATTTACGTGTCCACAGATATTGATGACAAGAAGGCCTCACTCCACTTCCCCACGAGAAAGTTGACGACGAAGACATCGATGATCCTGATCACGGAAACATCAAAGCGAGTCTGAAGACAAGCCCCTCTCCTTCAACATTTTAGAAATCGCTGGAAAACCTAGTACCAGACAACGTTGCGCGAGTTCCATAAGACTACCGGAGATGACAAACAAATGATTAACATTGGAGATATAGTCTTAGTAACAAAGGAGACTTTTGTCTGATTGGTCAATTTTTCCTAAGGCTTTCACTGATTAATTTCACTTCCGGTTCGGAAAGGCTCGAAAAAGCAGACGAAGATTATATTTCAAACACAGAAGTTTCGATATAACAATGCATTATTCTTCAAAACACTTTACACAGCTGATGAGTCCTCAACATGAGGACTAAGTTCCAAAAAACAACGTCATACAAATGTAACCTAGCCTTATGAAAATCAGTTCTTCATCAGCTCGCTCTACACAGTTGTGCTTTTTGAACTTCCCGAAAAATTTTTTTGTTCAACTTGTTTACGGTGTGTAATGGCTTCAAGAGATGGAAATGTGGAAAACAGGAAACCGCTAACCCCTAAAAAAATAGCTCCGCGAGCAAGCTCGCGCGAAAATAGTCCGGTGACACAGCCACCGAGGAAAAATTTGCCTGACAACTGCTCGGCAGTTCAGGCGGGAAAAAAATGCAGACATGAAAAAGCTGCAAAAAACCCTGCTCAAAAGCATATGAAGGGCTTAAAAAAGAGTAGATCGAAGTCGAAGTGATACTCCTCGTCATCAAGTTCGCCTAGCTCGAGTTCAAGCACTACTTCTAGCTCTACTAGCGATTCAGATTCCGAAGGCACATCTCGCCCAGCAAGCCGGGTAAATGAATCTTTGTTTTCTCGATCTACGTCTTCCGCGAAAGGGAAAAATACTGTCTCTGAGGAGATCGTAGATTTTGCAGCTACTGCTGCATTTGAAGGTCTGGCCAAGTCGGCTAGAAAGTCTATAGTGCAGGAATTGCCAGTGCCTTTTCATGATGATTTACGGCCTAAAAAAGTCGATTCTTTTATTAAAAAATTTCTGAAGGGAAAAGGGGCAAATTGTGAAAAAACCCTACTGTGGACCGCCGCCAGCTGAATCTGGCAGGTCGAATACTCGATCCGATAGGTCCTTTATCGCTGTTATGGCAAACGGCCTTGTCATCCCAATCAGAAAATACAGGCATCGATCCTGCTGTTGTAGTAGAGGCAATACAAAGAACCATATTGCTGATTGGCAACGCTTCGCATTGCGCCTTGTCGACCACCGTAAGGGTTTGTTAGCCAAAGTTTCGCCTGAAACTTTGGACCTGATTGACGACCCAGCTTTGTTCGTTCCGGGCACTCCAGATCTGTTTGGCAAGAAATTTAAAAAGGCCGTTTTTAAGGACCTCAAACTTTCCAAAGAGATGGATAGTTTGATAAGCACGCGTCGCCATGGCAACGGTCGTAAACAATTCAAACCGTTCCAGCCTTTTCGTCAACAGCCCGGGAAAGGCCCGGGCTACAATCCCCGGTCATGAAGTCAACGCGGATGGACCCCAAGGCAAAATCGTGGGGGGTTTTCTCAACAAAGAGGAAGACCAATTTCTTCCCCAACCACGGAAAACAAGGCTAAAAGGTATTTTACACGACATTTCTTTAAACCAAACGGACCCGAAACCGGCCCCACCTGTTCAACAAATTCTTGCTTCCAGTCGTTTAAAAATCGATTTTCAGTCAATCGTCGAGCCTGCCGCCTTAGCAGGCCGTTTAAGACTTTTTCTACCTAATTGGCAGAAAATTACAGTAGATCCCGCGATCCTAGATGTGGTGCGGGGCTACAAGCTCGAATTCCTCTCACCCCCAATTGAAGAATATATTCGAAATCCCCTACAGTTTTCGCACGCGGAGTCGAAAAAGATCGACTCCGAGGTTGATACCCTACTGGAAAAAGGAGCCTTGAATATGGTCAAGCCGGGTTCAGGCCAGTTTTTAAGCAGTTTATTTTTGGTGCCCAAACGGGATGGAAACTCTCGACCAGTCTTAAATCTAAAGGAACTGAATGTATTTCTGAAATACGATCATTTCAAAATGGAAGGCATTCATCTTCTCCGCGATTTGCTTCAGCATTGTTCACAAAGGTGTTGAAACCGGTGGTTGCTCTTCTCCGCCGAGCAGGAGTATGTTTGATAATTTATCTGGACAATCTTTTATTTATGAATCAGTCCAAAGATGGTCTAGGTCTGGACATTGCTGCAGCAGAGTATCTGCTGGAAAATCTAGGTTTCGTGATCAATCTCGAAAAGTCTTGCTTCGTTCCAACACAGAGTATGGAGTTTCTAGGTTTCGTTGTGAACACTCAGGCTATGACTCTGCTCCTTCCCGACTCCAAAGTGGAATCAATAAAATCTCATTGCAATTACCTGCTAGCGCTCCCCGAAGTCTCTGTAAGGGATCTCTCCCAGTCGATTGGGAAGTTGACTGCTTCTATACAAGCAATCTTTCCTGCCCCTCAACATTACCGTCACCTCCAGCATCTCAAACACCAAGCTTTAGCACTACGAAAGGGTTACGATGCAACAATACCTCTGTCGATAGAGGCCAGGGAGGAATTACACTGGTGGTTAGCCCATCTGAACGCTTGGAACGGTCTTGCGCTTCTCCACCCCCCTCCCGATATAGTGATCGAAACGGACGCATCGAAAACAGGCTGGGGGGCCGTATGCCAGGGGGTACGAACCGGGGAGTAATGGTCTCAGATGAAGAGAAAGCTTCACATCAATTGCCTGGCACTCCTAGCAGGAGCCTTCGCTGTCAAGAGTTTCACAAAAAATCGCTTATGTGTCCATGTGAGGCTTCGCATGGACAACACTTCGGCTGTGACGTATGTAAATCGCCTAGGGGGGACTCGCTCCCTAGTTCTGTCCAATCTAGCTCTGGCTCTGTGGGAATGGGCACTTAGGCAGGGCTTCTTTCTCAGCGCCGAACACCTATCAGGCCGCCTGAATATCGCAGCGGATTGACAATCTCGGAACTTCCACGATTCAAGCAATTGGAAATTATGCCCCGAGGTATTTCGGGCTCTGATGTTGATCCGCGGACCTTGTGCCAAGGATCTTTTTGCGGACCGACTGAATGCACAGTTGCCTCAGTTTTTCAGTTGGAGGCCGGACCCTGCAGGACTTGCCACGGACGCTCTTCAACAGGACTGGTCGAAGGAGAGGAACTATGCCTTTCCTCCCTTTTGCCTGATAATGCGATCTCTAGCGAAGTTAAGGGAACTAGGGGGAGAGTTAGTGCTAGTAACACCTGTGTGGCCCACACAATTTAGCGTGGTACCCCAGCTTGCTGGATCTGTCAGTGTCTCTTCCAGTCCTTTTACCTACAAGCCAGAATCTTTTGCTCGGTTCCCAAGGGGAGATGTATCCTCTGATTGCGAACCAGACTCTCGTCCTCGCCGCGTGGCATATATCAAGCAATCTCTGCAATCGGCAGGCATTTGTTCAGACGCTTCCAAGCTCATCTTGGCAGCTTGGCGGCCAGGCACAAATGCAATTTATAACTCCTGGGAGAAATGGCATCGCTGGTGTGTCACACGGGAAAGTGATTCATTTCGCCCCGCTTTGGCAGATATAGCCAGTTTTCTTTCTGACTGTTTTAATGAAGGATTAGAATACAGAACCTTGAACACATATCGCTCTGCTCTGTCTGGTGTTCTTCCACCAATTGATGGTTTTCCTGTAGGGCAGCACCCTTTGGCTGTTCGGTTGTTACAGGGCGTTCAAAATCTTCGACCCGCTTTGCCTCGTTATAAGCATTGTTGGGATGTGGACACAGTGCTAGACTATTTGCGATCACTTCCTAGCAATAAAGATTTATCATTTAAGATTCTCACGCACAAATTAGCTGCTTTATTGGCTCTTACATCGCCTAAACGTTCTTCAGATCTTAAACTTCTTGATCTACGCTTTATGCGTATTTTGCCTGAGAGCGTGGAGTTTAAATTGCCAGGTTTTACTAAAACCTCTAGTGAGGTAAGCTCAGTGTTCTTTGCTAAGTGTTTGGATTGTGACGACCTCTGCGTTCTTCGCTGCTTGCAGTGTTATATTCTACGTACTAGTACTTTTAGACCACTTCCGGACCCCGACACTCCAGTCAAGCTCCTTATTAGCTACCACAGACCCCATGGACCGGTAAAATCGTGTTCGATTGCGCGATGGATCAAATCAAGTTTTAGATAGTGCAGGCATTGATACAGGTATATTCAAGGCACATTCTACGCGATCGGCTTCGACTACCAAAGCTAGATCGAAGGGAGTGCCTCTGGACGAAGTCGTAAAAATGGCTGATTGGTCCGGGACCTCTACCTTGAAACGATTCTATTATCGGCCAACATTTAATGATGCATATGCTAGGGCCGTGTTATCTTCATCAACGCAGTAGGATTTTAATCGGAATTTCCTTTATTTTGTTTTCATTGGTTACTTTAAACTAGCATTGTTATATCGAAACTTCTGTGTTTGAAATATAATTGAAGATTTTGCAAGGGCGCGTAGCGCCTGAAGTAAAGTCGAGATTACATGAAAACACAGAAGCGAGATACAACAATCCCACCCTCCTTCCCTTTTCTGTTACGTTTACCCTTTTTTCTACAGGAATAGTGGCCGAAGTTACTGGATTGGCTACTGGTTTTCAGTCTAAGTTGGTTTTAAGATTACTGAATTTCGTCATTTGGTGGTGCTTTTAACTGAAGGTTACTCATTGGTTACATGATATCTTGACGCTGTTTTTAATATGGATCTCATCATTATGTTATGTTAATGTGAACACGCTCGCAGATTACGAACTGATTTTCATAAGGCTAGGTTACATTTGTATGACGTTGTTTTTTGGAACTTAGTCCTCATGTTGAGGACTCATCAGCTGTGTAAAGTGTTTTGAAGAATAAAGCATTGTTATAACTCACTTCTGTGTTTTCATATAATCTCGACTTTACTTCGGGCGCTACGCGCCATCGCAAAATCTTCAATTTTAAAAAACAGCAAGGTCAACTCAGTGGCGGATCCAGCGTAGGTCAAAATAAATTATAGCAGCCAATTTCAAATTCAAAATAACTTTATAACAATGTCATTGGTTATGAATTTCCAAAGAATAAAATCTTACCAATGAAATTGCTTTGAAGGTGTTTTAAAATGTAAATATATCTAAGAATGAGCTGTAGTAATTTATTTTGACCTACGCTAGATCCGCCACTGGGTCAACTAGCCTAACTAAATGAGCAATCACAGTTCGAAATTGTCTTTGTAGCTTCTGAATTTAACGCTGGTAAATGTACGGGTATTTATCTTCGACATACTCACTTTTGAGACGTTGGATACAGATTTTAAATGTTTTAATCCCAATCAGTGAGCTAGTCTTAAAAAACACTTTCACACGAATACAACTACGTTAATACATGATTTGACGTTTGATGTTTCTACCTTCAAAGGGATAATATTAAAACAGTGCTAATTCAAGGTATAGCATTCAAAGACTATACGAGTTGTCAAGTGATGAAAGAATTAAGTTACGAAAGCAAATATAATAAGAAAAGAAGACCTGTTTATCGTGTTCGGTTTCCTTGACATGAACTGGCAAAGAACATGTATACCTCGACATATACCTTCTATTGTGCTCAATTGACAGTTTCATATGCATCTGATTAACTCAAAATTTTACTTGTTTTTAAGCAAGTAAAATTTTGAAAAAACTAATAAGGTAAGTCAAAAACTGATGAGGTAAGTTAAAAGCTAATAAGGTAAGTCACTTTGATTATCAATTTTCGTGTAATAACAGTATTTTGTCTGAAAGTTATCGGCTTTTGTTTTCAACATTTATCGTGACAGTAATTTTAGCTTTTTCGTAATGGAGTTTATTTTGCCAGTTTTTTACCCACCACGAATGCAGTGCAGGGTCAACAAAAAAATAAAACTCATTTTAAACAGTAGTTTCACATAAACAACTCAGCCTGATAGCCTTTTCCCGTCACACGCTTTCGTTTGTTTACAAGCGGCAAAAAACTCATAAGTTTCAACCTACACATTTCCTCTCCAATTTTTGTTTAGGAAAATAAATTAAGAAAACAGTAAAAAGCGTATGAACGTATGCTTTACTATTTTCAAGAGCTAGGGATCATAAAAGTTTAGGTAAAAACAAACTTATCTGCAAATATTCTGTATCTAAAACATACAAATATATGTAATTGCTATAAGCAGTCAAACACTGCTTGTAATCTTGTCCTTCCATTAAACCTGAACGACAACCCGCACGATTGAAACTATTAAAACTACATGTGGAACAGGTTGCATTGAAAAAATAACGGTAATTACTGAAAAAGGAGTGTGTAATTTCAGTGTGCTTAAAGGGAATTCCCGTCACACGAGCTCGTTACATTAGTCCAGGCATTTTTGTGCGAGCAACTGAAAAACGAAACAGCCTTCTCGTTTAATGTGAAAACTCCCTTCCGAGATAATATATCTTTGAAGTCTGAGCATACAAAGTTTTGAGATGATCAGTTGTATATCAAGCCTTGAAATTACCATGGTTGAAGGCTATGTATCTTCTTTGCTTGTTTTTGGCTAGAATATTACACATATAAACAAGGCTTTGCTTTTCCTATAATACTAGTTTCCATAACTTTACTTTATAGTCATTTAACTGACTAATATCATTAATATTACTTGCCGAGTTAGCCGTTCTAACCTCCTTTGATTGAACATAAAAATAATAAAACGTGGAGCCTGTTATGAACATTTTATCATTACGTGCATGTATATTTGCACCGCTCCAGAACGAACGGCATTAAATATTGCTTTGAAATACTGCATCAAAATTCCCAAGTTTAACGGCTGCCTAAGATAAACACTTGCTGCATCAATTAACGTTGATTTCAGAAAGATCACAAGCAAATATTATTTGTAAACGCTGTTTCAATTGTCGACTAATTGTTTTAAGAACTTTGCCCGCTCCTTCACGGCTTCCCGAACCGGAAGTAAATTTCATCAAAGAAAAGTCTTAAAAGAGTCGACCAATCAGACAAAAGTCTCCTTTGTTAGTCTTAGTACATGATGATGAACCAAAAACTAATTAGAAACTAGCAGTAATTGAACAGTTTATCGAAGGTGAAGATGGTCATGTACGAGCAGCTCACATACGCCTAGCCACCGGAAAAACGAACCAACCAATTGCCAAACTGTATCCTCTCGAGGTGCACACAACACCTGAAGCAAATAATCCAGTTGAATTCACTATCGGTGATGCAAAAGCCTGACATGAGCACCTGACCAATTTTGAATCTACCTCCTTCGATGCGAGTCTTCTAAGTGTAAAACTCTGCGGGTCACCAAAAACATCATAGCATTGAGTATCCTTACACTTTACAAGATGACGTTTTACGTGACTCTGAAAACGAGCGTGATCTAGGCATATGGATATCGAATAATTTGACGTGGCGGAAACAGGTGCTTGAACAATGTTCAAAAGCAAGTAAAATGTTGGGTTTTATTAAACGATCAACACGAACAATTACGAACTGTAAAGCACGTCGGACACTGTATTTTACACTTGCTTGGTCGCAAATGGGTTATGCTACACAACTTTGGTCTCCGCAAACAATTGACATCATCTCTTGCTTAGAACGCGTACAGAGACGTGCTGCTAAATACATCCTGGATCTACCTTTCATTTGTGAAACCAGCTACAAGAAAAGGCTTATTGATCTGAACTTTTTTCCTCTGAGTTATTGGTACGAATATTCAGACAATTCATGCTCTTTTTCTATAAAATAAATTGCGGTATCATGCATATTTCAGAATCAGTCCTTCCAAAACCTAAACTCTTTCGAATTACAAGGTCATTGGATGCGAACTCTCAAAAGTTCCAAATCAGAAAATTCCACCTACCAACAGACCTATACAATAAGGACCACAAGGATCTGGAATATATTACCAAGACCAATAACCAATAAATTTAACTCTCTAACTATCTTTAAAGAGCTCTTACTTCAATATTACCATACTGCATTAGAATTGAACTATAACGTTGATGAACCTCGATCTTGGAAAACAATTTGTTTTAAATGTAACCAGGCCCGGGAGCTAACCAAACCTATTACGTGCTGTTTCTAAATTAATTGTAGTGTGTTTGTATGTATGTGTGTAATGTAATGTATGGGTGTTTGTATGTGTGTAATGGATGTTGTTTCTGCAACATCCAGTTCTTATTTAAAATTTGTAAATTGTATGTTTGTTATTTTGGGATCACAGTGATTGGCCAAAAGCTGTTGTGATTCCCTGTCACAATTTGTAATGTTTTCTTAGTGTTGTGGCAAAGCTGGTAAAAATTAAAAATTAAATTAGAAATTACTCTGTGATTATCACCGCACAAATAATCATAGGATTCTTTAATAAAGCATGTCGTGCAGTGGGAAAGCCAGCCCTTTAGTCATGCTATGCAAATTTTTAAGTTGTTTTTATTACTCAGTCATTTCTTAGGAAATCAATCGTTTCTATGGCTATAAAGAGAGAAGTATTTGCATAGCATACTTTTGTAGTGCCAGGCCACCAGCTTCGTCAACGATTTCGTGTGATGTGCATATATTAATTGATAATTTGCTGAAATCTCTCAAAAATGGGACGAATCAAGTGACAGATATAAATTTGTGATCAATTTAGGTGGGGAAGGGGAGGGGTGAGACGCTGTTCTTCGTACAACTATACACACGCTGTTTACAGCGATAACATACGGTGGTTGCAGGACCAACGATATAAGGTTAATAAAGAGAGGGGGGGGGGGCGATATTCATATATTTATGTTCTGCTCGACTAATTTTTTTTTAAATCAACCCCCATAACAACTGATTTGTGGTTACTGTTTGTGACTTCTATACTTTCTCAAATTTAATTTAATTCCCAAATGGGATTAAGTTTTGGTAGATTTTCAACAAATTCCAAACGTCAACTTTGGAGCAATGCGGTTTCGATCGGAAATATCGGAAATATCTTATGCGTATTTGCACAATTTTTCTTCAAGTTTTACAAAAACGGGAAATCTATTCAAAAATTCAAAGTAGTGTGAAAGAAAAGTATATCTATGGTACGTATGGAAGAAAAGTATATCTTTCCTATAGTAGAGCACTCCATATATATTCCGATTACCTTTTTTTCATAATGAGCCCGACTGCCATCGTGTTTTTGAATTGTACTGTTCTTGCTATGGGAACTTTTCCTGAAGGAAATTAAGGTCAAATCAATGTATGACGCATTCACCCTTAATCGCTTATGTCGAACTTAATTTGTTCAGAAAAACTTCCTCACACACATTTTATTCATTAAGACCCGTTTACACTGTACCCAATCCGCGCATTGTTACGATATCAATTTGCATAGTTTAAAGAGGAGTATATTTTTAAATTTATAGCGGTATTACAGAACTTAACAACAACTAATCATAGAAAATGTGGTAAAAAATATGAAGCAAACTGCCCGAACTTAATGTTGTGATCATGTTGATCCGGTAACCATGTGAACGGGGCGTAATTGCGCAGCAGTCTTAAAGCTGTTAACGCCTGAATCAAGGAAATCAAATCTCACTATTCTTAAGTTGCGGTATCCTGTAACGAGATAGAGCTTGACCTACAGACGTGACCTGGTTGTTTATTCCAACGCAAAGATAGCGTCAAATTTTAAAGTTTAAAACAATGAGAATGAAGCTGTTCATCAAATTTAGTATAATCCTTTTGTATTGTTGTCAACTTGTGAGGACTCAAAGTAAGTAAAACAATATTATCAACAATTTTATCTATAGTGGTACACCAGCAATATTTGACTTTAATTTTTTTCGCCACATATCTGCGTTAGAGCGGCGAAGTCAAAAAACCCTGTGCATGCAAAAGGTATCCGCAGATATCAGCTTTAGACTCGATTTAGTAATTTCAATGTTATCTCAATGTTACTTAATTAGCGCTTTGTCGGTATCTTGACACTGTAAATCTATAACATAAATGTAGCAATATTAAAAAAAAAAGTGCTGAAGTACATATTCATGTAAGCAATTTATAAATGAAATTATAACGACGATATATAATGGTAGTAAACTCTAGATTTTACGCATGTTTGAATAACATCTGACAATGTGACTTATGTTACTGTTATGCCGGTTGCCGTAATATTAGTGATTTGCTCAACCATTGCACACAAATAGCGCCCTGACAATAAAGTGGAACTCAACATGTACATTCAACTGCGTATATATAGCAAATATCCGAATGTGTTCCAAAAAGATCATGCAAGTAAATTTGAAAACGCGGGCAAAGTCACACGGGCACGGACAGGCGGACACGGACAGGCGGACACGGACAGGTGGACACGGACAGGCGGACACCTACACACACAGTTGTGGAAAAGACAGGCAGTTGTGTAAAAAACGGGACAAAGTATTTAAAAGAATTTTTTTCGATTATTTGAAGATTATCGGTATATAGAGTACATAGATCTTTAGATGGATGCTCTAAATAGCAAATAAAAAGAATTTAAAAACCCCTTCATCTCAAAGCTCTAATCAAAAGTACGAGCTGGCAGTTTATTTATATTCATCACTTATTTACTGGTACCGAGGAAAACAGTGAGTTTTGTAGCCCCGAGAGCTGGGCTTTTCCCAGTGTTGTTAAACGCACTTTTTCCGCTTGCAATATACTTATTAAAGAAATTAATCTTTTACTGATATGTTTGAAAACTTTATGTGTAAAAAATAAAGTTTTGTCATGTTCAACTTTTTTGTACTCTAATTAACGAAACCACGATCGACGTCATATTATTTTAATTAACATTAAAATCACGCGAGCATACAAATCACATTTTACCTATTTAAAGGAATGTGAATTTAAATTAGTCGCATTATTATTAGCACTGACAAAAAATACAAGCTAACGGATCGAAAGCTTTGTGATAATAACCTTACGTTGTGTTCACACAAAATTTTTATTTTAATTTGATATTCACCATGCAAACATAGTACAAGGAACACCGCGGTCAAACGTTACACGCATGCGCGAAAAACAAAGACAAATTGAATACAAAGGAGTGAAAAGCTAAGAAAAGCGAAAAATACAAGACAACGGCTGAAAATATAAGGTAGCAAAATTTTGAGTATGTTCCTTATGTTAAAAGAAAGTTTTTCTGAGTTTACTCCCTCGTAATTTTATTTACCCTAGAGCTTCATAAACGTGCCGACAGCAATACTCCTGCTAAATATCCTTATAGCTGTTGTTGTCACAATCGAGAACTAGGGCCAGAAAACACAACAAACAGCAGTGCACACAATGAAAATTATTTAATATGCCAACAAGTGAAGTATCACTGCAATCAACGACCATCGCTAGCGATGTACTATCATCATCATCAGTTGATGTTCTTCTACTTCTTCGCCGGACAACTCGCGCATGCGCAAAGTGTGTTATATCACCTTATCTGTGAAAAAATGAGTAAAATAATTGCTATACAACCATAAACCTCTCAAAAGTCAGAGAAAAATAGCCTCGGGAGACTACCCTGTATCAAATACCAGCTCTCAGTGACTATGAAAATAAGTTCGTTTCCTGCTCATTTTTGAGGAACTAACCTGTGCCGAAAACATACAAAAAATTGAAGTAGATATGAAAAAAATACATCAATTTTTAAAACAATTCTTTCTTGGCCCTAAACTATACGTTTAGGACATCCATTCCAGTTAGACTGACAAACTTGAATATACGTGCTGTCTAAAGCATACAGTTTGTAATGCCAACATTGTTCCCAGACCAATCTCCCAAGTCCGCAAAGATGAGTAACACAATATCAAGCATGTTATCGTCACGTGAACGTTTCCATGGCAACAAAATGTTGCAGTTTGTTAACACCAGGCCTAACTATCATTGTAGCAAGTTTGGTGGAGGTTGCTTTAATATATTATGAGTAATTGCCATTTATGTTATATTTTGCTAAAGTAAGTTATGTTTTGTTATATTTTGCTACTCTTTCAATTACTTGGTTTTCCTGCGCTTCTTGGTGTAATTCCTATTGCAATATCTAACAATAAATCTTGGACCACATCGAGAACTTTCATACCAGGCAAAAATCTTTCACGTGTTTGGGCCACTGCCCGATATGTCAGTCGCATATTCTGGTCGAAGTATTCATAAAAAAAAAACGATCGCACTTTAAATACCCCCCCCCCCCTTTTCCAGGTGTAACTACGTGGGTTGTGTTTGAGTGGCCAGGAACTATGTATAACCCATCTGTACCACTTGGTTTGGGAATAATGTTATCTGACGAAGCCAGAAGACGATTTGTTTTGTCAAACATGGCTCTAGTCGGCAAGCTTGTAGCTTGGCTACTTTTCGCGCATGAGTCATCGTGCTCCATTTCTGGTCATCAACTACCAAACGTTGGAATTATTTACGAACTTTACGAAAATTAAGCGTTTCCTTGCAGAATATGGAACGATGAACAACAAATTTCTCAACTAGAAAGTATTTAAATAAAACTGAAGAAACTAGATAACTGATGAAAATGTGCAACCTAATATAAGGCACTAAATGATACTGTAGCCTTTTAATATGATCAGGAATTCTCCAATATGTGATTTCAAGAGAGGTTCTTAATGTATCACGGACATATGCACGATGCGCTGATTGATTAAGCGCTGCCAAAATTGAGACACGAACCATTCATACGTACCTTCGTGTCTTACGTAAGTATACGCTAGAAAAGCTCGTACAAATGCTTATGTTCGCGTCTTACGTATGTCGTGACTTATTTTGTACCGTATAAATGGCCCTATTAATGTTGAAAATTTTCGGTATATTTTTTAAAGTGTCTAAATTTAGCAAAAATTGGCTTTGTTCAGCTTAAAGGCATTTTAGGCTAACTTATATTCTACTGATAAATAATTATTACAAAGGTTTATAAAAAGCAAGGGTTTGCAAATGTAAATTTAGATATCTATATATCCAGATTTTGGCAGCACCTAAATTGTTACCAGGAATACATGAAGCAAGTGTTGGATAGATCTTTAACAGCTAAAGAATACATGAATATCTTCGTCAATTTTCAACTAAAATAAAACTGTAATATATCAAAATCTAAGTTGGCCTTCCTACTCTTTAATGCATTAAGTTATTTCAGTTCTATGTTCACTTGTTGAGAAGTTATTGTAAATCAAACTGGGGTATACTGTTCATAATGTCACATATTGTCACAATTTTTAAATCTATATTATTTAAAACTGTGGATCTTTTCCGTAAATGCCCGTCTTTTCCATAACTGTCCGTCTTTTTCATCACTGCCGTCTTTTCCATAACTACCCTTCTTTTCCATGTGTCCTTGTCCGGATTTTCCAACATACTAACCAGACATAATTAAACTTTCGAAAAACAACGATGCAATGCATGCCATATTCATATGAATTTAGATTAGGCTTCAATCGTCACCTCTTATGGTTGTGTAATCTCTCTTCACATTAAGAAAGTATTTGATGTTTGATCCAGTTAGGAAGCAAATTAATATTTTCCGGCTGTTGACAACACATAAGTGGACTAACAATAAGCTGGACAACAAACAATATAGCCTTGATTGTGTCAATTATGTTTCAGGCAAATGCAAAAGTTGGAACTGTTACGTTCCACTACCGATTGGTTCACATACACTCTACCTTTTTAGTGCTTGCGTCATGGTAAAATATAAAGAACACTCTACCTTTTTAGTGCTTGCGTCATGGTAAAATATAAAATATAAAGAAAGAAAAGAATGGAACCCTACACTCTACCTTTTTAATGCTTGCGTCATGGTAAAATATAAAGAAATGGTTGATTACGCATAGATAGGCTGATTATTTAAAGAAAATAGTTACAATAAGTCAGAAGTATAAATTGCAGAATATTAGAAGTAGTGCTTCTTATCATCGTGACACTTACAAATAAAAAAGTCTTGCGTACATGTCTGCTTGAGTACCAGTTCTACTTTTTTCATACACTATATGGTTTAGCTACCTAATTACATGCTCCATCAGATCCAACAGACATTATATAATACCTCATTAAGTTTTGGTCGTTTAATTTCATTTTTCATGCAACCCATATATATGCATGCGTATATACCAGCTGTTACAGCATATATATTTCATCACTTTATACACCGGTCAAGTGTCAATTTTCCTTTTTGCTAATTAAACACGTCAACCATCCTGTACATAATTAAACGTGACTTATCACTCAAATATCTAGTTGCTATTAGGGCAACGGGGAGCAAAAGTAACTATACGCATTTAGAAGTATGTACATGAGTGAATAATTCATCATTCGTATATGTGCGGTTACTTTTGTTCTAATGTACTCTGCCGCAAACCAGAACAGTGGTATCCAACAATATCCAAAGATGGAAATTGAGTGGCAACGGTATAAATAATCGTTAGCCGATTTGGTTTATTGCGTTCCCATTTAGAAAGGGGCGTCGATATAGCATTTAGCATTACCTTTATGAATATGTAATTTCTATTTTATTCTTATTCTTACTTTATTCTTCCCGTTTTCAATAATTAGGAGTAAAATAGAGTTATATATTTGACTTTGATTTTTTATTTTTATTTTTTAGATATCTCCCTCAGGCTACGAGGACTCCTCAGCCGAAATGGCATTGGTCGTGTAGAAATATTGTACCAAGGACAATGGGGAACAATATGTGATGATGACTGGGATATTAATAATGCTAGGGTTGTGTGTCGTGAACTCGGTTATAAATACGGTGTTCGAGCGCTTCGATTAGGTCAGAGTTTCGTTGGAGCTAGGCAGATTTGGTTAAACGACGTAAATTGTACGGGGAGTGAGCAAAATCTAACCGGTTGTTCTCTTAGTCCGTGGGGAAGGAGTGTTTGCGGGACGCACAATCAGGATGTTGGAGTTGAATGTTCGTCAACAGGTAATATGCAACTGTAATTAATGACCTTTAATTGATTGAACAATTTCCAGGTCAATCTTCTAATAATGCGGTGAGCAGAAAACGTATTATACTCTATATATGCTGACGAGTATATAACATTTTCTAGGTAAACTAGATCAACACACAACAACAACATTGAGGGAATTTCTTGCTGCTAATTTGTCTAATTTTTTAACACAGATTACACGACTGATGTATTTATACATACATTTATTAAGGTCAATTATTATGTGAATATCAGTTTCGCAAAGAGAATTGCCTCGTGGGCATACTTTCTGTAGAGATTTCTTATAGCAAAATCCAAGATGGCGTTGTGACATAAAACATTAGGAATTGCATACGAAGAATAGGGTTTTGGGCTTTATTTGTTGATTTAACTGCTTCGAAATTCATTCAAATGGACTTTTTCAAAGTAGAACAGCATTGCAGAGGTTTTGAACTTAAAATTAGAAGAGTGCGCTAAATTCTTACAAATTTATAGTTCGCTGAGGATTTCAAAGAGTGGAAGTTAAAGCGTTGACAGGTTTGGCCAGTTTACGTGATGATTATCGGACTTTTTACAGATCAAATCATGGTCGGTCGCATATATACTAATCCTGAGATGCGAAAGTCATCCGCCATTATGTGTTGGTTTGGTTTGGACGTTCGACCTTTTAGCTGACGTCATTAAATTCCGAGGGTTTTTTAAATAAATGACATGAAATCTGTAGTGAAACAAATCGAAATAATCAAAAAACAATAAAAATAAATCAAAAATACGGAAAAGACGACGAAAAACGCACCAACAGAAGGAAACAAGAACGGAAACGTACATAAAAGGTAGCCATATTCAGACTATTCAGTAGCCGTGATGATTCCACATTTTAATTTCGAAGTTTATGTTTCTTTGTAAGACTATAATTTTATTGTAAGTGTGAAAATAATTAACAGGTGAAAAATATGACCGTAGCTATTTCAATAAAAAATACATGGCTTGAAATGGTTTTTATTGCAAAACAAAGATTTAATAGTTTATAAATATTCTTAAAACGTTTTAAATGTAGCGTAATAAATTGTATTTCATACCGTACCAAAGCTCACACTACGCATGATGACATACGGACCACAGACATTTAAAAAATTAAGTATTTTGTCATTAAAACTGGTAATTCTTTGATTATTTTCACAGTTATCTGAAAAATATAGAACGTATTAAACTGTCGTGTCGGCGGACTGCTATGACAACAATCCTGAGAATACTTCATGTTCCGAAAATATAGTTGCATCTTTGATATATTAAAGCGAGGGGTTTTGCATGCATGCATGTATTTCTAGTTAGGAAAGTATGTTTATTATGGATGTTTTAGATATGAACTGGAATTAACGTTGCCGAATGTTGAAAAAATATCGTGTGTAGAAATTGTCGTTCGACGACCAGTGCTTTTCCTGCACTATGATTGGCCGAGAGTTTGTGACCAATTAACAGTTATTCTACGAACTCGAGTCGTATATTTAACAATTAGTCGCCGAAGGCGAGGTGATTACAAGCCTATATTCACTGAGCTGAAGGTGAAGTAAATATAGGCTTGTAATCACCGAGCCTGAGGCGACTAATTGTTTTAGTATAAATTTCCAGGTGTTTATAAATAATAATCAACTAAACTTTACAAAAATTCACTTCAAATTTATTACTATAAAGAATAGCAAAAATCAAAAAGCTATAGTCACTGGTCAGTGACTATCACTTCAGAGACAGCGGATCTTGACCAATCAGAATGCAGGAAAATCAATAGTCACCTGGAAATTTATACTAAGAGCTGATAGCCGACGAGGTGCGTAGCACCGAGTCGTCGGCTATCGCTCATATACGACGAGAGTGAGTTTTATAGAATAGACAACAACTGCCACCAAAAAACTTCCCAGTGCAGTTATATTATAATAAAATACAGTTATTAGTCAGTTTAGCAATGTAAACAACTCCAACTAATACCGCATAAAACACTACTTATCGTTATTTAAAATATGTTTCAAACAAATTTTGCCAAAAGTTGCAAATTAATTCTTAAAAAATGTAAATGTTTTAGGCCAAACAAACGCTTGCATTGACCTCAAAATTGAGCACAGTTTTTTGTTATTTTTAGCAATTCAAAACAATTATAATCTTTCCCAGCATTTGGGAGACTTATTCAGTATTATTTCGTAAAAAACTGTACTTTATGCTTGTGACATTTAAATTAAGTACTAAGTTAAGCTTCAAAAACTTTATCTAAGTTTATGTGCTGTACGTATGGCCAAGAAAGGGTGCCAAAATGCTCGAAACAAGATTTTTTGCGATCGAAAAACTTTCGGCCGCCATCTTGTTTTCTCTACTAGTAGGATATGAGCTAATATCTTACTAGTAGTAAGCCAAACAGAGAACAGAATACCTAATATCTGATGGAAGCCTATATATAGTAACAGTGATGGCCTCCTTTCCGCAGGTGGGGGCCTCCTTTCCGCAGGTGGGGGCTATCACTTTTTCAAAATAGCTTCTTTAATTTGCGAGCAGGTCATTTTCAGAACAAAAAAGGTCTTTTGAGGAACATTTCAAGTTTTAAAGCGGAAAAATTCATTCTAAATTGAATGAGGACAAACGGCTAACATATTTCAAGGTAAGCGATAAAAAATCCTTTGGTTTTCTTGCAAATATAGCGTGTTTCATCGATGAATGGACACGTAAATATACTTTTTTCTCGTTTAGGAGAATGGGAACAAAAGTTGTATTTTTGTACTTGCATAGGTACCTGTCTGTAAGAACAAGCATTAATTGCAATTCTTACTTAAATATTTTTAACAGATCTGTTTAATGAGTCTTAAACCAAATTAAATATGGCGATTTTGAACCTAAAATTCAGCTTAAATCTTTGCCAAAAATGTGTTTAAATATTTTAAAATTACTCATTGATGTGGGTCGAAATGTGAAAGCATATTGTAGCGTAATAGGTGATGTAACTCTTTCACGTACACAATGGTGTCTTTGAAAGAATGCGCCACTAGAATGTAACTCATTTAGGCAGGTGCTTCTCTTATCGGGAAAGTTAACCCCAAGGCCACACTTACTTTATGTTTTAGTCAGTTGGTAGACCTACCGTGTGATGTATCAGTCCCTAATGTAGACATAGCCTAATCCAAATGCTGTGTTAACAAGAAATCTGGGTCTTGAAGTAAACAATCATCAACATTTGGTTTCTGATTTCTGGATTAGGGATTTAAAAGTAAAAATCTAACTTGTAGTCGGGAAAAATCTACAAAAAAAATTCCGCCTGAAAGTAACAATTTGCATGCATTTATCGACACATCCCACCTTGTTGTTTACGAACAATTAATGCAGAGAAGACACCTGCTGAAGAAATAATTCAACTTAATTAGCACGCAGTTTCCGATTTAAAACCGCCATTTTGAATTTATTTTAAAAACTCACCAAATGCACCTGTTTTTCTATCATTTGAGTAAGAATTTTTGCCAATCTCCTGTATATTGTATGTTTCGCTGCAAGTTTGCTGTGATATATTTTTAGTAAAACTATTTTAGTTTATTTTGAGCCGATCCAAGTCCTATTTCCTCACGCATTTTTTGTTTTGCCTTAAAATGTGTTTTAGAACTCGTAGCGAGAGTAGTTTTTACCAGCATATTTCGCAGTGTTTTTCTCGCCATAAACTGAAATTTAAATGAGTTTCTCTGGGAATTACAATATATTATTCTGTTTTATCTATAAATCAATATTGACTATTGTGTATTGAAACTATTTTATATTTCCGACTGTTTTTGAGAGCGGTTGTTTTGTTTTGAATGTGCATATATTTGTTTTGTTGTTGCAAAGCGGATAGCGAAAGTTTTAACCCGGCGTTGAGAAAAACTCGTGGATTTTTGGACTGTATATAGTCTCTTTGATTGATCTCATGTGTTTTTTTTCTTTCCACAATTTCTACTAATACGATTAGTCGCCTCAGGCTCGGTGATTCGCTTTCGGCTCAGTGACTATAGGCTTGTAATCACCTCGCCTTGGGCGATTAATTGTTAAATACCCTATTAATTGTGAGATATCCTGCGGGGTTCGTGATCCGTGCCGGTTAAAAATTAATCGGCACACTATGCCAATCAATGATTAATCGGCACAGTTCTTAGCCAATCAGAATCAAGTAAACAAAGAAATATGATATTAGCACAAATATAACAACATAAATTACTTTAATTGATATCTATAGTGATATCAGTATATTTCTTGTAGGTCTGAGCATCTAAGCTTAGTTTTAGTCTAATACTCATGGTATTATTAAGGTATAGATGTACATGTAAATGGCATCCTGATTGTATCCAAAATCATTGAAAATATTGAAATCTACACATGAATATCTTACAATTTGCTTATAAAAAGTTCTGCCTGTGTCAAATTGAAATGTGCTTGAAATATGAAAACAAGTTGTAAGATGTTGTGAGTTTATAAAGTGCTTACAAGCTAGGCAAAAATACTTGTAAATGCAAATATGCATTCGATCTCTACAACACAATCGCTCTTCATTATTGGCTTATTTCAGTTCCTAGCTCGTAGTTAGTCATGATGCTGCCTGGAAAAAGTTTAGTAGTTTACATGTACTGAAGGACAAATATTGCACAGGCATTCAATTTCACATTTAATAGCAAGGAATAATTCTAAGTAGCACTCAAATTTAAAATCACTAATAGTAATATTAATTTTATACTTAAATACTGAACATAAACTAAATGGCCAGTTGCCTATTTCTGATGTGTTTAGAGAACAATATTTTCTTAAAAAAGGATGGAACTCTGCCAAGACATTCAAAATATAATCATTGCTCTTCAGCATTTTAAAAAGGTCACTTGTGGCCTATCCGAAATAAAATAATGGCTTCAAATTTCTCAATATTCCATTCTTTTTATGTATGCCACAGTATTTTACATTTCAAATGAAGACCAATAGGTCTGCCGGTCGGAATTTGAGATCAATGTTTGCCTTAACTTAGTATAAGAATTATGTACTGTATTAAGCCATTGACCATACAATTTTATTTTCACAATAACATCTAACAATATTGGTTTTAATGCTATTCAAAAACAAGCAATCTTATTCCTTATAGGTATGTATTGTGTCCTATTCATGTTTGCCATGGATTGAAAAGCGTAGATACATGAACGCGTACCGAGTCTATGGTTATCTTGAATTAGTGCGGACACGTAGACTGCTGAAAAATGCTGCATGAGTTGTATATTTTGCGGGAAAATATAAATTTAAAATAAGCTATCTAATTAATAAAATGAACTGTCAAGTATTGTGATTGGATAAAATCCCTCGCAGCGAGCCCGGGATTTGGTGTTTCCTTGATGGTGCGAGATTTCATTGTAGAATTAAATTGTTTTTTTACTATGACCGAAGTTGTGTACCTTTTGGAAAACAAACATTCAGTTGGTAACAAATAATTGAGTGACTTTATCCGGAATGCTAAAAACAGTTTTAACTATCTCTGAATTCATGTAAAAAAGCATAATTCAATTCATTATGGTTTCAATCGGCACTGTGTGCCGTTTAAAAATTAATAAGTACGGAAACGAGTCTTAACTTATGACTCTCATGATTATTTTCTCGATCATGTTGTTTTTTATGGCTCATGGTATCTGATTTGAGCATTAAAGCGATTTCGACCATTTATGATATTTTATACGTCATAACATAAAATTTTTGTGCACAAACATAATATAAATTGCCATTGATGCACTACGATAATATAAATTACTTCAAAAAAGTCTTTCCTTTGTAATGTTGTGCAATCCATTAGGGGACGTAAATTGACAACGTTTTCGCAACATAAAAATAACGCAAGAACGTTGTGGCGACGTTCGTGTGTGTTGTCAAAATGTCGTAGAGCGCTCGTAAATTGACAACTTTTACGCAAGAAGAACCGAATGTTCTGACAACGTCGATCAAGCGTTTTGGAGCTACTGGTTATCTTGGTTTGGTATATTTAATTATCTATAACAATGTCTGCATAAAACTAGATTAATTTCCAATTCTAATGTTACTGTGCATATGTTTATAGCCATTCCGATTAGGTTACAAGGACCAAAATCTGTAAATGGGACTGGCCGCGTGGAAATATTCTACAAAGGGCAATGGGGAACGGTCTGCGATGATTCGTGGGATGGAAATGACGCTAGGGTCGTATGTCGCCAACTTGGCTATAAATATACCATCCAAGCTCTTCAACAAAGTAATCGTAATAATAAGTTTCCTGTTGGCTCTGGACAGATATGGTTCGATGACGTCCACTGCACTGGAAGTGAGGAAAATATTACCAGTTGTACACATAACGGATGGGGAAGTCATGATTGTAGCCACCCTGAAGATGCTGGGGTTGAATGCTCTTCAGCAGGTGATACTTTTTTTATTTGCATTTTCCCTACTTTTCACGAAATAATGATCAGTAACTAAGCTAAAAGTACTATTACCATCAAATTTTATTGATAATTATCTATAAGTACCGAAGTACACATATACTAATGAGGTAAGTTATGTTGTTTAAAAATATTGAAATTACGACTTGCAAAAAATACTACCAACTTTAAATTGACATTTTATATTTATACAGCTGTACAATGATGTTACCGGAGAAACACCTCCAAAAAGTTGAAGTAAAATGTAAAATTTACATGCCAAACTATAGCGAATAAACAGTAGGGCCACTCAGCTGTACAACATAAGTCCCCCTATTTTTATTCGATGACAAGTGGGGAAGTCAGCCCGACATTTGGTCATGCAAATGCAAATTTTTCTGTGCTTATATGTGTTTATGCAATAAAAGTATTTAACATCAAGTACGAGTCGTCCTGTGGTCATTAGTATGGAAAATTATACAATATTGTAATTAGTCAGTCTCGCTGACCAATTGTAAGTAATCGGTTGTTTGCTGGCAGGAGTTGGCAGTCTTGCAGTGCCCACTTACTTGCTGCTTGTTACACTGTGCACTCCTCCTATCCCCTCCCACCCAGTCGTGTTTCTCCGAGCGCCTGCTTTGGGCATTCATGGTTCCCCGCCCGGCTGCTTGCCGATTTTTATTCTGCGCTCAGGCTGCTTGCCTGCCATTCGCTTGCATCCCCTGTACGGCTGCTTATCGGGTGTCCGGCTGCTTGCCATGGTTGTGTCTGTGCTTCATATTATTGCGTCACGTGATCCGTCATTTTGCCGGCTCGTTCTTGTCATTTGTATCCCAACACCTTTTCGTTGCTTTGTTTGTCTGTGCGGCTCTTGTTTTTCTGTAGTGCGTGGCTGGGCTCGTGCGTTTATTGTGTGGCGTTAGTCGTTGGCGACTTTGCATGCATTGTCCTGTGTTGTCTCGTGTGTTTTTCTGTTTGTTTGTAGTCACTTGCTGTCGCACTCGCTCGTCGGTCTTGCTCCCCGGCTAGTCCGGGTGATTTAGTTCTAGTGCATTATCCCGGGTTGTCTGGCCCTGGGGGCATTCCTGGATAGCCTTGTCCTCTGAGCACGTTCGTCGAGCTGGTTTGCACGTACGTATATTTGTCTTAGCTTTTCTCACCAGGTAAGATGTCTCATTGTCTTATTTTGTTCATGATTTATTCGTGTCCATTTCGCGTGTGACGTTGGCTCTGTTCGGAAAGGTTAATTCTTGGCATCAGTGATATTGGTCAAATCGGGATTTTGGGATCGCCAGAGGTCCCTTCTACCTGGAAGAAAGCTGAGCAGTATGGAGTTCATCATAAGCTGGCTTGCCGAGTAATCTTAAGAGCCTGAACCTTCTCCAACACAGCTACACCCTCCAAACAAAAATACGGCTCGTCTAAAAGCTCGAGTGCGTTAGATGTTAAAGACGGTATAAAGAATAAATTTCTAAAGATTAAGTGAATACTGATGATGATTTAGATTAGCATAGCTGACCAAATTGTCGGGCTGGCTCCCCTACTGCCGATGACTGGCCAGAATAATGGTGGCACAGCAAGTTCAGCGGGAATTAGCTGGCCAGACCCGCATATAATGAACATGCTCATGTGACATCCGCGGCTACACAAATTCAAAGTTTCCGAATCGAGCAGCCTTTCTGTTTATTTGCTCTTTTGTGTTTATACATTGCGCGTACTAATTATAACTCTTGTGTTAAACTTTTTTGTACTCGTTTTCAAAATAGTAAGACCAGTGCTATGTTACAAGAAATTTGCAATGTTTAAAGTTTTAAATTTTGTCGTGCGATATCAATGTTTGATGGTTGTCAACACATTTTAGAGATGATTATTGCAAAGTACGATTTATTGGGTTTAGTATACAGCTAATTCAAGTTGTGTTTTCAAAAGCGTAAACTGTGAACAGGAGGATGGATTATTGTTCATTTCGACCTGGACATTCAGGAAATTGCCTTTGTAGCAAGTAAAATTGCTCTCGTAAATTTCCTATGTGTCCTTGGTGCTGTTTCAAAGAAATAATTACGACTTTAGAGGTGAAAACAAGGAATAACCCGTCATATATAGATACCTCGAATGTCGCGATTTAGCCATAATTTATAAACCTCCCGCATGGTGCACGTCTTCATGGTATTTATAAGATACAAATCCCTCCTCGGTATCTGTCTTTAGTGTTTGAACTGTTTAGCGCTCGCTTTCGACACTCTATAGTACTTAAATTTTGATGCCTAAGTCTGTCTCTGTAGTTTAATGGTCGATGCTCATGAATATTGTCCTTTTTTATCCACTTGTTCCTTAATAGACGATTGTAAGGATCCTGTGTCGAGATAACCCTTAAAAAGCTTAAGCATTGTAAATATAGATGATTTAGTAGTGATATCTCTTGATTTGTTATCGATTATAGACGCTGTAGTCGTGTGCACGTGCATGTGAGGTATCTGGTATTAATGATTTTAACATGTATTATTTGCACGTACAGCCATTCCAGTTAGGTTACAAGGCCCGTCAGTCACAAATGGAACTGGCCGCGTTGAGGTTTTTTACCAAGGAAAGTGGGGAACAATTTGTGATCATAATTGGGATATAAATGATGTTATGGTTGTATGTCGTGACCTTGGTTATAACTACGGTGTTAGAGGATTCAGAGCTGGAACTGATATTCCTGGTACCGGACCTATATGGTTGAAGGACGTTGATTGCATTGGAAGTGAAGAAAGTTTCACCAATTGTCTTTACAAAAGTTGGGGAAATAATTACTGCCGCCATGCACAAGATGCTGGAGTGGAGTGTTCTAATACAGGTACAATTTTTCATTCAAAACCATGCATATATAGGAGGTTTTACTTCCTAACAATACAAACCAAAATGTGACGCCTTGAATTAAGGTACTCTACTCGGACTATATTAACTTCCCTACTACTAACTTCCCGTCCAAGGGCTTCCGCTCAACCAAACTTCGAATTGCTGATTGCATCGTTTAGGTGGTGAACAATCTTAGAAAAAACCCCCCAATATTACACACATTATGATTGGTTTTCTGAAACAATTATGATCAGTGTTTATAGTTCGTTAATTTTTTTTTCGAATTGTTTTATCGCCTTTGTTTTATTGCCTTTTACTGTTTTGATCAACCAATCACCTATGTACAGTATGTGACGACCCCAATCTTATGATTTTGCGTTCTTTACACAAGCTATACCGGAACTGGGAACGTTCAATTATTAATTATTTACTACATGAAACAAATAAAATGGTAGTGCAATTCAATGTGATGCGCTTGTTTTCAATTCCGACGTTGATTTTATTTCGTAGATGTCGATCAATGTTCCCGAGGAATTCATAACTGTGGCAGCCATTCTCGATGTATTAACACAATTGGCAGTTACTTATGCAGGTGTGACCATGGCTTTACCGCGGCGAGAGATGGTTTTTCCTGCAATGGTGAGTAGCGCTTACAAAATCCCTTTCTTGCTCAGTTAATTTATTATTGTATACGGTTTTTTGGTTTTCTTGGCATTCAACCGCATATTGTTAGAAATGTTCCAATCACAAATTATCTTTATATCTAGTGTTGAATCACTTAACTCTTTCGCTGCCAGGTTCTTTTTGGCCCAGCGCCGAATATTTTTGCATATATTTGCATAATTTGATGACACATGAAAAAATTGCAATATCTCTGGTTTCTTTTAATATTTTGACTTGAAATTTTCAGGACAGAGTAAGTGATACTTGCAGATACAAATTCTGGTATTTGCATAAAAAATCACCATATATAATTCTAGGAAATTCTAAGATAATTCTGAGAAATTGTACAAAATAGACAAGTACTCAAAAAAGTTTATTTATATCAAATTTATTTTCTAAAAATATCTTTAAAATTCATGCCAAATATGATATTTATATATTAAAATATTAAAACAAGTTTTACCAGACCAGCATTAGAATATTGCTAGTACTGTCAACATGGTGAGCACCTATATATGTATACTGGTGTTTGGTAGAAAATTAATATTGTAATGATTTTCAATTATAGTAAATATATAACATCTTGTAAAGGTTGCAACTAAATTACAAACAATACATACATCACAAGTGAGCAAAAGAGCTTACTGTACATCAGTTTCACATTTTGTATTCCCGCAATGTGTGATACCTTTCGAAACATGGTGAAATGCACAACGGAACATTACACTGCTTGCAGCAAAAACTAGCTTGCCGTCTGGATCCTGCCTTTCTGTTTGAGCAAACTTCACAGTCAGGTTCATACTTCTTGTCCTCATACTTGTTAGGAAAGTGTTTGCCAGTCATTCGCAAAGGGAGTGGAGTAACGCTTGGTCGACCTACTCGTTTTCTAGGACAAGTCCAATGTTCCAACAGCACATCAATTACTGCTTGACGAAACTTCTGTGGATCTTCCTTATTTTCTTCAGATGCCTTTTTGTAAATGATGTATCCATTTACAAGGGCAGTCTCCCTTGCTCTGTGGTATAGTGTATGGTACCACTTTAGACTTTTATGTGGGTATTGGTATGTTCCCAACATTTGGTCAAAACGATCAACACCACCCATGTTCATATTATATCGTTCAACAGCTACCGGCTTTTCGACAGTTCTCTTTCCACTTGCATGCTGTTTACTCCTGATCTCTTTGTCAATAGTTAAATTGTTATCAACTGTGCTGAGCATTGTGAGGCGCTTTGTATCATGCCAACCACAGGCAACCATATTGCCACTTCGCATAAAAGCAGGGTCATCTCTTTTTTTTAGCTTCAAATTCTTTTGCAGCAACTCATCTGGCATTTGACGCCTGTTTCCCTTGACTGTTCCACAGGCACCAATCTGTTTTAGCTCAAGCTTTGCATATAGATTAGGGGATGAATAAAAATTATCCATGAAAGCAATATGTCCCTTATACTCATAGCCATCAAGCAATTCTAACACCACATGATCTGAAAGCAGATTATCTTCCGACCGTTCAAAAGAATCTTTCCCAGTGTAAATCTGAGACTTCAAACAGTAACCACTATCAGACTCGCATAGCAGGAATGCTTTGATGCCCCATTTAGTTGGTTTTTTTGGTAGGTACTGTCGAAAAAATACACGCCCTTTGAACTTGATCATACTCTCATCTATAGATAAGCACTTTTTTGGCTGGTAAGCGTTTTCATAAAGTGGATTGCAAATGTCCAACAATGGTTGAACTTTAAATAATGGGTTATAGCCTTCTTGCCCCTTTGGAACCTGATTAGCAGTGTCATTGAAATGTAAAAATGTTTGCAACAACTCAAATCTATTTCTCGTCATGAT
The DNA here is from genome assembly GCA_963855995.1 of Muricea muricata. Taxonomy (NCBI): domain Eukaryota; kingdom Metazoa; phylum Cnidaria; class Anthozoa; order Malacalcyonacea; family Plexauridae; genus Muricea; species Muricea muricata. Next base: position 47,055,982 of record OY979717.1, read on the forward strand.
TTTTCCAAAGTCTACACCGGTAAGCCAATATGTACTCCAATAGTCACTAATGGCTGGCTTGTTACAGAGCCCCATAGCTATCTGCAGAGCTACAAATGCTTTAATTTCCTCAACAGATGTTTCAGACCAAGCATGAAAACGTGAAGAAGGGGGAAATTCTACTGGAGTATCAAAGAATTGATCAGCATACCTGTTGGTTTCTTCTGCAATCAGCTTGAATGCTTCCTCAGGAAAAAATGAGTAGAAATAATCCACAGGCTCAAAGTCAGTAGTTTCTATCAGAATGCCAGAGGTTTTCTTGTACTCAGGTAGCCAATTTGACTCAAATGGGTCAAGGTATGAGTAAAATTCCCAGTGAATATTCCTAGGATCATAGTTGATTGTGCCAGAATCAGCTATATTGCCAGTTATTGGTTGTGTTTCATCAGTAGACTCATTGTCAGAGTTCATTTCCCATTCATCGTTCGATTCATTGGTTTCTTCATCAAATTCCGACCCAGAATCATGGAAAACAAGGCTTAAAGCTTCCTGAGCAGTAAACGACGCCATTTTTAAATGCCCTGGCGAAACACGTGCAAATAAGCGACTCTAAAATCCTTCGAACTTTCATAAATTTGCTTCGATTTTCTTCAAATTTTGTCTCGGTTTGTTTGATACCTTTGTAACCACGACTTGTGATAAAAAACTAACTGTGATTGGCTAATAAAATGCTGAATTTCATTGGCTAAAATTTGCATACAAATATGTCGACTAAAGTCGCCTATGGCAGTGATCCATAGTGTCGACTATAGTCGCCTATGGCAGTGAAAGGAAACTTCAAATCTAATTCCAAAACTATAATTATAATTCTTAGATCAATTATAACTCCATTTTTTTATTGCAATTGCTCATTAAGAGGTAAAAATATTTTATCAGAAATGTGCTGGCCACTATTTTTTCTCAGATTTTGGTGCAAAATTCACTATAGCAAAAAAGGTGGTGCCATGTCGATTTTGCCAAAATTAATGCATTACGGGAACCAAGTAGGAATAGCTAAAAGCTAATGAACTCAAATATTATCACAAGTATCAAAATAACCAATTCTCTTCTATTCTGTTCTTCAAAAGACGTTAATTCGCCTTTTTAAACGATTTCAGTCCGCAATGCATTCTGGTAAAATCGACGTCCGCCTTCTTTTTTGCAACGCTGACTTGATTATATGTTATATGTTATAGTACTTCCTCTTGCAGGGGAATTTGGTAATTGAATATACGAATACACGAGAGAGTGCGTTGAGATACAGAGTGACAATTTTTCAAGTAATACGGCATTGCTGTAATTTTGACAACAGTAATACTATTCATGATTAGAAAGAGGGGGTAGGATTAAGGTTAGAGTTAAGGTAAAAGTTAGAATAAGGATTAAGTTTGGGGTCAACATCTTCCGAATTGTAGCTATTTGTGAAGATGAACACGCAAAAATATTTAGCCGAATTTATTGAGTAGAGAACGTAAAAATGACTTTATTATTGGATCATCGAAATTGAGCCGTAGAAAAATCATTGATAAACGTTTGTTGCATTCTTAGATATTGACGAGTGTTCTCAAAAAACTGACAGCTGTCATTCCGCTGCCTATTGCATTAACGTTGTTGGATCCTTCTTATGTTTATGCGGCAGAGGGCATATCTTCAATGGGACTGTTTGCCAAGGTAAATAGACAACATTATCATTTTAGCAACAAACATAACTGTGGAAGCATAATTTGAAAACAGGATAAAAATTATTTGGATATTAGTGGAGCTTAATGTGCATATACGATGGCGACTGGTTTCAGTTTTAGCTTTTTTCCCCTTTACTTGAACCTTAAATTGCTGGAAGAATAGTTTTTGAAGGAGCCATAGGAAAAATATATACTATTCCCAGGGCAAGCTTTAATGAGATATTGTAAAAATTGGGATATTATTGTATAGTTTTTGCATTTGAAATAACTTTTTGAGTTATTCATACGGAAAACACTTTAACCTTTGAAATATGTTGGCGAAATGTTTTGGTTTAAGTCATTAGAAATCTTTTGACCACCATCTTGGATTATTTTCGATATATCAAAATTGTTTTGTATATTTAACACAACATTTCATTGATAACATCAATTTATTATGGTTTGAACACGTGAGATTTCTTTGAGATAAGCCAAGTTTATTCAGCCTAGTTTTTACTCTATCTCAAGTGGAGGAAACCAAATTTTTATCATCACATCCTTTAACGAGCGCAGGACGTCTGGAAATTTGGATCCATAGTTGAATGCTCTTAGAATGTACGTCCAAAACCACTTCCAGTTAAAAGTATGTCAGACTTGTTTTGGGATATATAACCCGGTCTCAACGCACAAAGGTTTTGGCGCGGAAACTGTTGAGTTTTGACCATGTAAATAATAAATTATACAAAAACTGCTACATATTATATATATATATATATATATATATATATATATATATATATATATATATATATATATATATATATATATATATATACTGAACGAATTAAAGACGAGAAATACTTTTTCTGTCGCTACTCAGAGTTTCACGCGCTTAGAAATTATATATATATATATATATATATATATATATATATATATATATATATATATATATATATATATATATATATATATATATATATATATATATATATATATATATATATATATATATACATATATATATATATATATATAATTTTATTTTTTGCTTCCAGACATCGACGAATGTTCTCTATCTATTGACGACTGTGATGCAAGCTCAAATTGCACCAACATTAATGGCTCTTTCATATGTACTTGTGATAGTGCTTACACGGGAAACGCTTCTTGCCAAGGTAATCCCTGCCCCCCCAAACCACTTTTACTCTTTAGCTTTTCTATTTTTTTCATCTTAGCTTACAGCATGCATTGCGCACTAATTGCCAACGGGAACAGATCTCTTCTCAGCTTACATATAAGTTAATTAATTTGTAATGAGATCACATGATCTAAAAAAGGGTAAATTTACATGTAAGCTGAGGAGTTCTACTGTTTTTTCTCTCAATATCACATTCAAATAGATAGATATATACTTAGGCGGTAGGCTGTAATTATTAATTTAATTCAGTAAAAGATTGTGTAATACTGTATTTTTACAAATGTATGCTTGAAAGCATTATTGCTATGGGCAAACTACGAAAAAAGTGTCGTTGAAATATTTTTCAATTCACATTTATTCACATTTAGAATTATAGTAATTTTAAAGGAAACAAATAAACATGAAGAATAAATTCTTAATTACAATTAATCGTCAGTTCACGCTACTCTGCACAGTTATTTAAGTTTAAAAAAGATATGAAAAATAATGGAAAATTGTGTTTATGAAAAAAAAGCAAAAGGGTGTTATAAACAAGCAAACAGTTGACATTTTTACTTTTGATTTTTTAACGTTTTCATCTTCTGCTACTTGAGAAGGTTTGTTCTTTTTTTGATAGCCATATTCATTGAGAATATATTTATTTGATAAAGTTATTGAAAAGAGATGTATTTGCTCTTTTTGGTGTCATTTTGTGTGTAATACTTGCTCAAAGTCTGTCAAAACTATCTCTCTGTAAATACGTGTACATAATGTATATAAATTAAATTCAGCGAGAGATATATTAGCCTACTATCATAATTGTTCATAAATAAGTCGAAATGCTTTCCATAAGTCCAGTCCTTTTCGTTCAGACTCAGTAAAATAGTTTTTTAAAAATTAGCTTATTACAATCATTGTTTATATGGTTAAATAACTCTGCTTCAAGCTACAGCTAGATATTTTTAGTATAAATCTCCAGGTAACTGTTGACTGCATTCTGAATGGTCACGATTCATGATCATTTTCTCTGAAGTTACAGTCACTGGCCAGTGACTATATCCTTTCACTCTTTTCATACGGTAATAAAGTTTAAGTGAAATCTGTTCGTAAACACCTGGAAATTTACATTAAGAAAATTAGTTGCCTCAGACTCGGTGATTACAAACTTATGTTCACTTCGCCTTCGGCTCACAGAATATAGGCTTGTAATTACCGAGCCTAAGGCGACTAATTTTTTATTCGACTAGTTGCCATTGTTACATACCGCCAATTTTCAAACATATTTTTAATATGAACAGAGAAGTCGACAGCCTTAGGATTACAAGGACCAGAAAGTGCAAATGGTACTGGTCGTCTGGAAGTTTTCTACAAAGGACAATGGGGAAGCATCTGTGATGACAATTGGGACATGAATGATGCTGTAGTTGCGTGTCGTCAACTTGGTTATAAATATGCTGCAGCAGCTCTTAAAGGAGTTCAGGTTCGCGGTGGTTCTAGAAAAATATGGCTAGATGATGTCAATTGTATCGGAAGTGAACTAAATTTGACCAGTTGTTCTCATAATGGATGGGGACAACATAATTGTGGGCAATGGCAGCACGCTGGGGTTGAATGTTCTTTAACAGGTAAAATTAATTTTGAACAACTCTATTCGTAAGTTATTGTATGAATTATAATTTATGAAAATATGTTTATCCATTTTGAAATACCGGCGCTGATTGGTGGAGAGCGCGAAACCGTATTTCTATAGACCTCGTTCATCTATAAATGGTGATCTAGCTTTCTATAGGCAACATGAAATTTACAAAGGAGCTGTTTTCGCACTTTATTCAGTATTTGAAGTGAAGCCGAAGACATTGTGCATTTTGGCCTCTTATGCATTCTGACGCCATTTGCATGACTCACAAGGCTAAATTAAGTAGTTACCACTGACCAACCGCGAAGGAAAAACGGGAAAAATGGACATGTTAACTAAGCAAATTGAAAATTGTCTTCTAAAAACGCCATTTTTAATACTTCATTTGATGTATCATGTTACAAAGTTGCATAAATTAATTCTTAAAAACTTAAGACAAGAAATCTTTCACAGACCTTAATCATTCTAATCATTCTGATTTTGGTCCGTGCACAGTGTAGCTATCAAGGACTCTTACTTGACTCGCTATTACGGTATTGCGGACATTTCGCGTGGTCCACGACAAACATTTACGTTGTTTTACTCTCGTTGCAACGGACACCTTGGAAGTATTTTTTCTAAATGCAACATGATAGTAAATTATTTTGTAGTCATACATTCACATAGCTCTACTGTTTATTGGCGAAAGTTAGTATCACAAACTTGAATTTGAAGTTGGAATAAACTGGATTTTTAAAGACAAAAAGCGCTACTATTTTGTACTGAAATTCTACACCTTGAAATTGGGGAATTTTCTTCGCACCACTGCTGTGTACTCTCACTATTACAGACACTAAATGACGATTCCCGGAGTGTCCGTAACTGTAATTTAAAATATCATCTGAAAGATCTCCTTTAATTTTTGCTCATTGGTATTCTTGTACCATCAACTTGGAACCCAGGCTCTTTACTCTGCACTCCTACCTATTAGGGTAGAGTAAAGAGGCTGGGTATGAGGTACGAGGAACTTGTGTTCTGCCAGTGTACAAATATGTATTTACAAAGGCGCAGACTGTAAACCGTGAGCGCGCATGATCAAGGGATGATAGATTATTGTTTATTCAGGCCCTGATACTCTGAGAATTACCTTCGTAGCAAGTAAATTTTCGATAGTAAGCTTCCTATGCGCTCTCAATGTTGTTTCAAAGAAATAATTGCGAGTTTAGAGGTAAAAATAAGCAATAAACCTTTATCTCTTGCAGGCTCATACATTTTTTGGAAAGACAACTTTTACTGAAATAGCTGTATACGAAATGCGTTTATTGTGTTTTTTTCATGTTCGAACATGACCTGTGAAGTATTAAGGAAATTATCTGTTTTACCTGAGTCTTTAACCATCGTCCATCTGAGTTTTCGCCTTACACACCAAAAATGGTGCGTACAACCATTGACGGTATTTTGACGTGGATCTTGCAGCGGTGGAGGCCAAAATGTTTACTATTTCTTATTATAATAATTTTGGCGGACATTGCGACTTATTTTGTGGGCTATACAATGAACAATGTTTAATGATGACTTTTATGCATCTGGCTGTTTTTATGCATCCTTCTCATTTTTTCAGATGGCTGCTTACGACTAGATTCATGTAAAATGACACTGCATAGAACAACGAAAAATTCGTTGTCTCAAGTGGCACTCGAACCCGCCTCTTCGGGTTTCTAGACCACCGCTCCACCAATTGAGCTATCGAGCCGACTGGGATTGGTAGCGAGTCTTATCCAATTTATGTGCACGAAATATTTTCGTGACGACTTAATGCTTGCCTTTGAGGACGTGCAGTGTTTCAATTCTATTTCAGAACTATCCTCAGAGATATGAAAAACTAGATTCATATTAATCTGACACTGCAGAGAACAACGAAATATTCGTTCGTCCAGGTTTGATAGGTGACTAAACATAATATTTCAAATTTTAGAGATTTCGCTAAGGCTACAAGGACCGTTAAGTGCAAATGGCACTGGTCGTGTCGAAGTATTCTATAAAGGGGAATGGGGAACAATCTGTGATGATAACTGGGATATCAATGATGCTAGGGTTGTGTGTCGTCAACTTGGTTATAAATATGGCGTTAAAGCATTCCAAGGAGCTCATGTTGTTTCGGGTTCTGGGAGGATATGGCTAGACGATGTTGCCTGTACTGGCAGTGAAGAATATCTGGCATCTTGTTCTCATAGCGGATGGGGGAGCCATAATTGCGGCCACTATGAGGATGCTGGTGTAGAATGTTCTTCAGGTATATAATATTTTCGTCATTATTTAAACCATAAGTAACTATAATTTTTTGAAGAAAATAACAAACAATTTCTGCCGGTTTACAAAACAATTTCTGCCGGATTACATCGAACTCTTTCTTTTTTGATGGGTAAACTTTAAAACACCACCAAAGTGAAGCAATACGCGTCTTTTTAACTATTTTCATATGATAGAAATACTTTAAAGGTTGTCTAATTATATTACAGTCAATGTACGTGAGGTACAGCGCCTTTCCAACAGTTTAAGAAAACATCTCAAGAATTTCGACGATTTTTAAAACTTGCAACAACCTTTAAGAATTTCCTCGTAAAGCTCAAGTATAATTTATTGGGGGAGGGGTTCATGGGTATAGGTTTTCATAGAGCTTAGGTTTAGGCTTCCGAAAGTTCCAAATATATGGGATCATGTGAAGATTATGACCTTCACTTGCTATTTATGACCCTTTCTGCTCTTGTTTATTTATGTAACTTTCTGGGCGATGTCCAGTTGAAGATCACAAACGAGACTTTACGTGCCATGCAAGGCACTCAACCTTTTATCGAGTAATATTAGTAAATATGTAATAAATTACTTATGTAAAAACATACATAATCCCAAGCAGACTGTTAGATTGAATTCCAAAATTAAAAAAAAAACAATACGCGGTGACTTATTTTCAAGCAATCATTTGGATAAAGCTTTTGATTGGGATTTTGCATTTTTTACGGTCAAATTCTATGGCATGGCAGTCACGAAGTAGTTACCATGTGCATGCCATATCCGCATCGAAGACATTGCCACTCAAGCAGGTTCTTATATGTTCTTGACAGAAAAAGGTTTAATTTAAACATAGTTAGACTACGAAGGTAGGATGACGAAGCTGTTTTATAAACATGATTCCAGAGAGGTACAATACGATTAAGAACGATGATTGAAAGTTTCTTGTTCTACACGATGGAACTTTAAGAATCAGAGAATGGTTATTACAATGACGAGTATTATCATGAGTTACAAACGAAACATTATCTAAAATATTCAGATCATAATATCCGTGTAATTATTTAAAGAAAAAGGTCAAATCTTTAATCTTTCTATCGTAAGCCAATGGCAGTATATTTAGAAGCTCAAGTATATCTTTGTATAAGACCTTTCTTGACTTGTAGAATCCATCGCGTAGCACGCCTTTAAATTCTTTCCAAGTCAGTATTGTTGCTATACTGTGATGAAGACCAGACTTGCATGAGTGGCATAGGACAGCTGCGATTTCACGAGGGACAGATACAATGTTTCTCGAGCATCAAAAGTAATTTGTTAATAATGGACAAGTCCTTCGCAATAACCCTAACATTTTGTTGACCCTTGAGGCCTGGAACCATCCAGAACACCAATGTCGTAATAATTTTGAGTGTATTTGTTCCATAACAATGTAACAGTGGAAAATTATTGAGCTTAAACGTTTAGAGTAGTAAAGGTAGTCTAAGATAGGCCAAGGTGGTCTGATGGTTAAGGCACGTTAAGATGAGATAGAAGGTAGTCTATAAGGTATTCTAAGGTAGCTCAGGGCAGTGTATAGTAGTCTAAGCCAGCTATGATAGTGTAAGTCTATGATAGCCTAAGGTAGCCTAAGGTACTCTAAGTCAAGGTCAAGGTCGCAGTCTAAGGCAGTCTATGGTAGCGTAAGGTAGTGCAATGAAGTCCTGGGAAGGTATGCCAAGGTGGTCTATGGTAGGCCAGGGTAAAACCGCATCAACCACAAGCACAAGTATGAAAAAAAAACAGGAAAATGTCTTCCAAAAATAGAAACAAGCAAAGGCAGAAGAAAGCATTTACTGTGGTGTAATGAAGCATAGAAAATTAGATAAAAAATAAAGAAAACATCCAAGTCAAAAGCAAAACGAACTGTATTAGAATATCTAGTATTCTAATACTCTATATCTAATATAGAGCATTACGCGCTACATTTTGTATTTGAGCTTCTTTAATGACTACAGCTTCTCTCAAATTTCTCCTTCTTCGATTTTAAATCAGTGGAACACAGAGATCTAGTGTCATCGATTGCTGCTAATACTCATGCTTTCACTTTACGCAGCAACATCGCATACCGTACGTTTACAAGGACCATTACGTCGACATGGTGTTGGCCTCGTAGAGATTTTCTATAGAACGCAGTGGGGAACAATCTGTGATGATAGTTGGGATATAAATGATGCTAGAGTTGTTTGTCGTCAACTTGGTTACAAATATGCTTTAAGAGCTTATCGAGCAGGGCTAAATAGTCCTGGTACTGGAAATATATGGTTGGATGACGTCAACTGCATTGGGAATGAGCCAAATTTGACCAGCTGTTCTCATAGTGGATGGGGAAACCATAATTGTCAACATTCCAAAGACGCTGGAGTGGAGTGTTCTTCGGCAGGTAAACTATAAATAAATGCGTATTTCTTAACCGAAAAATAGTTCTGCAAATATGTTCAGTGAGAAGAATGTACGTATACGCATGAACAAGCACGTATGTTATTGAATCTGTTAAGCAACATTCATAATTATTTTATCTAAATGACATAATAATATTGTGTGGAATAACTGCGAGGGCTTTGCTATTAGACATGTATTACGGATTAGCATTTCGTGCTATTAGACATGTATTACGGATTAGCATCGTGTTATCATATTTTTAAAAATAATGGCGTGGTCCGCCTCAAATATGGAACAGCGCCATATATTTTCAGTCATGTGACTAACATCAAATATCAACATCGCCAGGATCTTCTCACAACTTTGTTTTGATGTTCGTAATTTTAATGAATAGCACTGCTCATTTTGAAATGTACGGCATAAATATCTTATAAAACTAATACCATGGTTCGTACTGTATGTGTACTGAATAATGATTATTTATTCTTCCTTGTAAAGTAATAAAACCCCGTTGAAACCACGACAAGCGGACAACTTAAGGAAGTACAAAATAAAACAAATTCCGAGACCATTTTGGTTTGACAATGTCTTTGGAATAAAGACGAAATATCACTGACTCCGTCGTTTTCTTGTTTTTTCTTGTAAACGGTTTGTTTTATTTTGTAATTACCCGTTGCATGATGTAATAACAAGTGCCCCCAACCTTCTGCCTGTACGGGTAGAAAGATAGTGATACTACTAATCTTGTGCTATTTCGGACCAACCATTTCTTGTTGGGTAATTTTCAACGTCAGTGCATTTTTAGCATGTCGAAGAGGTTCTCCACCCTGGATTCTCGTGGTGCGATAAAATGCAGAAACAGGGATATTTTAATCCGAAGTTCTAACGTTAAGGTTAAACATTTGGATTAGCGGCGACTGCTGTTATTCACTGCTGTTGTTTTTCGATTTTCTGCAGTGATCTCCGAATTAACTGTCAGGTTACAAGGTCCATCGAGTCCAGACGGTCTTGGTCACGTGGAAATATTCTACAATGGAACATGGGGAACAATTTGTGATAACAGTTGGAGTTTCAATAGTACTAGAGTTGTTTGTCATCAGCTTGGATATAAATATAGCATAAGAACTCTTCGTCAACGTGTTCCCAGTATATCTGGACAAATATGGTTAGATAATGTAAATTGTAGTGGGAATGAACCAAACTTGACCAGTTGTTCTCACAGCAGATGGGGAGGACACAATTGCGGGCACAGTCAAGATGTAAGAATTGAATGTTCTTCAGCAGGTGAAATTATTGAACTATTTCTATCAACATACATACAAATGTGTCACACTAACTCTCTTTTTGTTATGGAAGGGAGGAAGTGCTCCCAGTGAGCTTTAAGTATACTGGAACGATAATTCCTATGATTACTGACTATGATTGGGTGAAGCCGGCACGCGACAAAAACAGCATTCAAAAGAGCTCGGGAGTGTTTTCAAGGAGCGAGGAATTGACAAGAGGTTTGTTTTCGAGTCAAAATTTGCAACCAAAATACAATTTTAATAAGGAATTACTTTAATGACTAAGATTTTAATATAATACTTTAACTAATTTGCACAGTCCTGCATCTATCGTAAGCTAAATTTAAGAGGTATTGTGTTTATATTTTGCAAAAAATACGAAAATATAAACAAGCCGGTGTAAATTTTGCATTTTAACTTTAATAGTATCTTGTAAAATACTATAAAAATGATCTTTCTTTTTTTGTTTTGAACCCTTGATATTTATGAAAATTTTAAGTTGTTAGTTGCTGCAAAACACAAAAAAATGACGTTGTTCATATGTTACTATTCTGTGCTTCACTCTTTTTCGCAAGTCATTAGGAGTAATTTGCAAAACAAGGTGTTACAATACGCATATTAGCTGTTAAGAACAAATCGCTGCAACTGGAAAATCAGTTCGTCGACGTATCTAAAATTGTATTATAATATCTACCAAGTATATCCAGAAAGTCTCGTAACTTGAAAAAACCAAATATTTTGCGCAAAATTTTTTGGTTTTTTTTGCAAAATTTTGTTTTCTTTCTGTGATATTTCAATAGTTATTTTACACTATCCTGAAAACGTTTACAACAAAAATACTTAGTATTACACTATGTTTTAAGATAAAAAAGGGAAGTGCAAAAGAAATGTAACGAAGTAAAATTAATGGTAATAAAAGCATATTTCTTTTTCTGGCACTACCTACAAAGCTCGGCTTCAAATTCCCCCTGAGTTGTTGTTCCAGTGTACTTAGAGTCCACTGGGTGCTCTCCACAATAATTTGAAAAGTATTTTTCATTTTCAAATGAGGATAGAATTTTTTGTGGGAGTCTCGCGGTAAAAGGAAACCAGTTTACAAGGAAAATTGGTAAAACCTATAAATTTAATTTTGATTGATGAGGAAATCACAGGCGTAAAGGAATTTTTACATGTGATAAAACACACATATATTGTCACAAAACTTTTGTCACGATTTTTTCGGCTTATGCAACATCTATATTGTAAATTCGTATGTAAACAATCTGACCAGATGAGTATAAAGTGGTCAAGTTATTCGCTCTTGAAGCCAAAATCGTGGTTTATCTGAAAAACGCTTCAACTTATTCAAACGTCTCCTATGCCCAAAATTGCATTTCAGAAGCCCTACAGCTCTGACTCCTTTTTGGAGTGGGGTCTCCCCCAAACCTTGTTGAATGTGCTTGACTTTCCCCTCCTAAATTTTCTAGCCCCTTGTTTTGGTGTGATTAAATATATAATGTATACCTAAGATCTGATTAGTTACTACTGTTATTTTCTATATGCTTAGCTATTCCGATCAGGTTACAAGGACCAGAATCATTAAATGGGACTGGCCGCGTGGAAATATTCTACAAAGGGGAATGGGGAACGGTCTGCGATGATTATTGGGATTATAAAGACACTAGAGTCGTATGTCGCCAACTTGGTTATAAATATGCCGTCCAAGCGATTCAAGCAGGCCGTCGTTATAATAGGTTTACTGTTGGCTCTGGAAAGATATGGTTCGATAATGTCCACTGCACTGGTAGTGAGGAAAATGTGACCAGTTGTGCACATAACGGGTGGGGTCGTCATGATTGTAACCACAATGAGGATGCTGGGGTTGAATGCTCTTCAGAAGGTAATGATATCTCATAATTGCATTTTTACCAACTCCCATGAAATACTTCTCGTAAAATAGGTTTCTAAAACGTAGATGCTAATTGGTGAAAAGCTCGAAGAAGGATATTTTGAAATCTCTATAGAAACACAGGAACTTTAACTCTTGTTGAATAATTTTTGCGGGACAACAAACTAGTGAATTTCGTATTAAGTCGGCTCCTAACAAAATCTATAGATTCTGCTTCATATTATATTTTTATTATGTTATATTCATGACGCGGTACGTATGAAGAAACTTGGGCACAGCTTGTTTCAAGTACTCGAGAGTACTACCACTTCGAAGTTGCATGTTGCAATAAAAATTGAAAAAATATAATATTCATCCGTAATTGTCGGTTCTTGAAACATGCTGAGTAACCAAGTTTCATCAGTTCATGCACTATATGTCCAGTTCATTTTTGTGAAGAAACTGGAGAGCCTCTATCATATCCCAAGTATAATGCAGTTGTATAACCGTTATGCGTCCAAAAAATAGGCATAGGCAATTGCTATGGAGTACGACGGCTGGAGACATTGTGAGAATCATGATGCTATATCGACTCGAAGAAATATCCAGACTAGGCCCGTTTACACAGTACCTGATCTGCATGGTCACGCCATCAAGTTCGGGCAGTTTGCGTTCATATTCATTCTTACCACTTTCTCTGTTACAAACACAAGACAAACGCACAACATATACGCTTTGGCCAGAACTGCCTCTTTTATTATCTTTTGGTCTTTTTATAAGCATGCTTTACACGGGTGGTCTATATCTACATTATTATCTACATATCTAATCCTAAGGTGCGGTCCTTATCAGCCGATTGCACTGTCACCTTGTTTGCCTCATTTCCTTTCGTTATCTATGTTACATCTCTATGATTAGAGTTCCTATTAATTTTGTAATATGAATACCAATCTTGGCATAAATTTAAAAGCTACACTCGTCTTCAAATTCGCAGACATTTCACATCTAATTCGGCATTCTTGCTATAAATATAATGACCCAACATATAACTTTTAGCAAAGCCATAAAACCAGTTAAAATACAAATAAATTTTTATTAAGTAACGTTTCGTCTTTAACTCGAGACATCTTCAGACTAAATGGTATAAAATTACAAGGCTAGAGAATATAAGCTAAAATTATTTACAAGGTGTTATGTTACAAAGGTTGTGCTAGTAGATATAGGATATGAGGGTGTAGGAAGGTTCATGACAGGACAAACAGACAAAGGATAGGACAAAGACAGTAGTAAAGGAGGTTAAGTGGAATTGAGCTGCCCTGGACATTAAGAGTGGGCTTGAGCTTAGATATCAGAAGGCTTTCGTGAATCATTAATTCACGATCGTCTGAACAAGAGAGAAGGATTTCGAAGTCATCAAAGTTGGCAGTATGACCGGTGGTTTTTAGGTGGAAGAATATGCTGGACATGACTGTGCTGGATGATGGTTTTCCTGTTATAGGAGAGATGCCCAGGTGGTCAGGTACTTGGGTGTGTAGGATGCGAAACAGCATCGAAACTTGAATAAGTACACAACACCAGATCTCAAAAACTTGGGAATTTTGTCCTTAAAAGGAAAGAAAGAGGAGATACGCGTAGAAGAGTGAAAGAGAAAAGCGAATGTTAAGATGAGGATAAGCAGCACTACAAAGTCGTGTAATTTGAGTGCGAATCTGGGGGGGGGGAATGCGAACCAGTGAAAGGAAGGCAAAAATAGACGATTTTCTTAGGAACAGTGAGGACAGGAGGTTTGGGTTCAAAAAGGTTGTTGAGAAAGCGACGGACGCGTTGATCGAACATGTGAGTGGGGAAACCATTCAAGTTGAACAATTTCCGAACGACTTCGAGTTGGGCGTGAAAGTTTTCATAGCTAGAGCAGAGGTGGAAAATTCGGTGAAGTAAGCAACAAAGTGGAAGCGTTTGTATACTAAAGGAACGAAGCTGTGAAAGTTAGTGAAGAGACCGGAAAAAGTAGGTTTACGATAAACTGAGGTGGAAAATCTGCTGTTAGAGCGAGTCATCAAAAAAAGAGAGTTTACCGTCTTTTTCCAGTTCAGATGAAAAGGAAATGTAAGGATGTTGGCGGTTAAGGTAAAAAAGAAAGAGAGGCACATGGTCTGAGCATTTGAAGAGGAGAAAACAATCATCGACGTAACGTCGATACATAAGAGGTTTGAAAGAGGAAGGGAAATTATATAGCCATGATTTCTCATGAAAAGACATAAAAACGTTGGCGAACAAAGGGCCTGAAGGACTACCCATAGCCACGCCATCAATTTGCTGATAAATGCGACCGTTGAAAATAAAATGACAGTTTTTCACAGAAAGAGATAAAGTCTGGTAAACTGTGAGCGGTCAAAGCGTTCGAAGTACATGGAGTTGGCAAATAGGTGATTAGAAATAATATCAATAGTTTCATCAACAGGAATGTTGGTGAACAACAAAGCAACGTCAAAGCTGGCCATAAATACGTTATTGGTATTGACGTCAGCGTTCAGGAGTTCTTGAACGAAGGAAAAGGAATCTTTGATGACGAAAGAGCTCATAGAGATACATCGAAGTGAGGAAAGGGATGAAGAATCTGGCCATCTTGTACGAGTAGTGATTAATACAGGATAAAATAGGTCTAAATGGAATAGAGGATTTATGAATTTTAGGAAGTCCATATAGTATGCCTGTACGTGTACCAGTAGGATACAGTTCGTTATAAGTTTTTTCAGTAACGCAATTGTCAGACTTTAGTTTCTTTAAAAAAGCTTTAACTTGGTTTTCCCGTTTAAGAGTCAGTTTGACTGCATCATCATCCAAAATTTCAAATTTTGAAGAGTCTGCTAGTATTTCATCCATCTTCTTGTGGTATTCGTCTTTATTAAGGATGACTACGCCATTGCCTTTGTCCGGTTTCATAATGACAATGCTGTTATCGTTATAAAGATCTTTAAGGGTATTCAGTTCTTTCTGCGAATATAAAGCGTTAGGTCGACAACGGCGTACGGTCGACAAGGCAATGGCGTAGTCATCCATAATAAAAACGAATACCACTAGAAGATGGATGAAATACTAGCAGACTCTTCAAAATTTGAAATTTTGGATGATGATGCCGTCAAACTGACTCTTAAACGGGAAAACCAAGTTAAAGCTTTGTTAAAGAAACTAAAGTCTGACAATTGCGTTACTGAAAAAACTTATAACGAACTGTATCCTACTGGTACACGTGTAGGCATACTATATGGACTTCCTAAAATTCATAAATCCTCTATTCCATTTAGACCTATTTTATCATGTATCAATCATTACTCGTATAAGATAGCCAGATTCTTCATCCCTTTCCTCACTCCGATGTATCTCTATGAGCTCTTTCCTCATCAAAGATTCCTTTTCCTTCGTTCAAGAACTCCTGAACGCTGACGTCAATACCAATAACGTATTTATGGCCAGCTTTGACGTTGCTTCGTTGTTCACCAACATTCCTGTTGATGAAACTATTGATATTATTTCTAATCACCTATTTGCCAACTCCATGTACTTCGAAGGCTTTGACCCCTCACAGTTTACCAGACTTTTATCTCTTTCTGTGAAAAACTGTCATTTTATTTTCCACGGTCGCATTTATCAGCAAATTGATGGCGTGGCTATGGGTAGTCCTTTAGGCCCTTTGTTCGCCAACATCTTTATGTCTTTCCATGAGAAATCATGGCTATATAATTGCCCTTCCTTTTTCAAACCTCTTATGTATCGACGTTACGTCGATGATTGTTTTCTCCTCTTCAAATGCTCAGACCATGTACCTCTCTTTCTTTCCTACCTTAACCGCCAACATCCTGACATTTCCTTTTCATCTGAACTGGAAAAAGATGGTAAGCTCTCTTTTCTTGATGTCGAAACAACTCGCTCTAACAGCAGATTTTCCACCTCAGTTTATCGTAAACCTACTTTTTCCGGTCTCTTCACTAACTTTCACAGCTTCGTTCCTTTAGTATACAAACGCTCCCACTTTGTTGCTTACTTCACCGAATTTTCCACCTCTGCTCTAGCTATGAAAACTTTCACGCCCAACTCGAAGTCGTTCGGAAATTGTTCAATTTGAATGGCTTCCCCACTCACATGTTCGATCAACGCGTTCGTCGCTTTCTCAACAACCTTTTTGAACCCAAACCTCCTGTCTTTACTGCTCCTAAGAAAATCGTCTATTTTTGCCTTCCTTTCACTGGTTCGCATTTTCTCCAGATTCGCACTCAAATTACACGACTTTGTAGAGCTGCTTATCCTCATCTCAACTTTCGCTTTGTCTTTCGCTCTTCTACGCGTATCTCCTCTTTCTTTCCTTTTAAGGACAAAATTCCCAAGTTTTTGAGATCTGGTGTTGTGTACTTATTCTAATGTCAATGCTGTTCTGCATCGTATGTCGGTCAAACCACTCGCCATCTACACACCCGAGTATCTGAACACCTGGGCATCTCTCCTATAACAGGAAAACCATCATCCAGCACAGTCATGTCCGGCATATTCTCCCAACTAAAAGCCACCGGTCATACTGCCAACTTTGATGACTTCGAAATCCTTTCCTCTTGTTCAGATGATCGTGAATTAATGATTCACAAAAGCCTTCTGATATCTAAGCTCAAGCCCACTCTTAATGTCCAGGGCAGCTCAATTCCACTTAACCTCCTTTAATACTGTCTTTGTCCTATCCTTTGTCTGTTTGTCCTGTTATGAACCTTCCTACACCCTCATATCCTATATCTACCAGCACAACCTTTGTAACATAACACCTTGTAAATAATTTTAGCTTATATTCACTAGCCTTGTAATTTTATACATTTTAGTCTGAAGATGTCTTGAGTTAAAGACGAAACGTTACTTAATAAAAATTTATTTGTATTTTAACTGGTTTTATGGCTTTGCTAAAAGTTATATGTTGGGCTATTGTATTTAATTTGGCAGTCCTACATATAAAGGGGGTGTCAAAAAAGGTTAACAGTTGGAAAACATCTGCTAATACAGGGAGCGTCCAGTTATAAGCCATTTTTAAAATGGCTGGCGCACAAAGATGGATCACTGAAAAGCAATTTTGATTAAGTTAGTGGGACAAGAGTATGGAGTATTTTAAACACACCTGCAAAGTTTTAAGCAATTTGATTTGTGTGATTTCGAGCACGCGACCTTTAAAAATTATTTTGCACATTTTTGCACATTTTGTTACACACACTTGACTTTAAGTAATGTAATGACTTTGTAACGAACAAATTCATGTAATGCATGATAAATGTTTTGCACAAATTAAAGTGCCGCATGCGTTAATTTAGCGTGTAAAGTAATTTTTCAATTCCTACCGGTTGAAATGTCTGAAACATTGCAATCTCATAAAACGGACTCGATATTCTAACACTGTCTGTTCAAAACCCATTTTAAGCAAAAAGTTTTGTGCGCAAAGACTTCAAAAAGTACTTTTTTAAAACCAGCCACCTTAAGTCAAAAACATATATTTCTTAAAAAAACATTGCTAGATGTTGCAGATGAATCTGTGCCACTAAAGTCCACTAAAACATTAAGCGCTCTTTGCATCAGCAGACGTTTTCCAACTGTAAACCTTTTTTGATACACCCTGTGCAATAAAAATACGAAAATGCAATATTTCTCTAAGGTAAGTGTTTATTAAGGTTACAGGCACGTTAGATCGCGTTCTTCTGAGAATCGTCACTACGCACTTCCTATAAGCCCGATTTTTATCAAATTTTCACCAAAGGCTCGTTAGTGCATTTAGATAAAGGTATGAAACTGATAAAATATGACAAAACATATAAAATAGTTAGAGAAGATTGAAATTGTTCATGTCTTTACGCATTTGAGTTTTCTTCTTCGAGTTTCACAGATTTCTTGAAACTTTAACAGCTCATAGCTGAAGACTTAGTTCTGCTCCTAAATAAACGAGCGCCACTTTGTTTTATTTTTAGATATTTCGTGAATTACAAGCAATTGACTAAAAAAAATTCTCAATCGTCAAAGAAATGCTAACAGAGGAATGGGAATTACAAAACTCCGAGCACTTTTTTGAACAACTCTTCAAGTGTTTAAATTTCAAAAATACTTTATTATTCACAAAATGTTTCTATTTTATTTTCAAAAATACATCTGAAAACTGGCAAGAGAAAAAATCAAACGGGTAAAGGTACAGTGATTTTGAGTATTTGACATGTTTTATTATATTTTATCAGTTCGATAAAATCATTCTAGAAACATAACTGACGAACCTTCGATGATAATTTGATAAAAATCGGACTTATATGATATCAAGCGCGCAGTGGCGATTTTCCGAAAAACGCAACCTAACACCTCAAGACACAAAATGCTGAAACAACCAACCAGCTTTAAGAGATAAAAACACAAATTTAACATTTTTAGACCGATAGGTTTCTCAACACTTAAAATTTTGAACAAATTTTTTTGATTCAATTTACATTTTTATTGAAATTGCTATAGATGTTGACGAATGTTCCCGAGGATTACACAACTGCGATAGTAATTCTCAGTGTATTAACACCGATGGGAGTTTTCTATGCAGATGTAACGATGGCTATACCAGGACGAATATAAATCATTGCTCAGGTAATTAGTACTTGATTAGTACTGAGGCTAGATATTTGAGCCCAAAAAAACATTTGGCACATAATTTTGATGCATTGAATGTTTAATTGCACCTGACCCCCTCATTTCCAGCTGTTTACCTAGCTGCCAGCTGCCTAGAACCTGCACATGCTTCAATCTAAATCCCTCATGGCGTTTTGTTATCTGGTAATGTATTCCCATAGATATTGATGAATGTTCTTTATCGATTCACCATTGTGATTTCAATGCTTATTGCACCAACACTGCGGGATCTTTTCTATGCACATGTGAGTTGGGATATACTGGAAACGGGACTTTTTGCGAAGGTAAGTCGAGATGTGCCTTTTGACTTTGTCCAAATATGATCACAAATAATAGGCAAAAATGAGTAAAACTAGGCCCTCACCATGTTACAAAATTGTAACCCAGCAAAGATGGACGGAATACGGAATGTACGTATTTTAAAAATTGAAATCTATTGAAATTAATTGTTATTAGGATTGATTTCAAAAAGAAATTCGCCGTGCAGGACACGAATATAACGCTCTAGTTTTGACTCTGCATAATTGCTCTCTTCCTAATCTCAGTCGCGGATGTTGTAACTTGTTATCTGTTGTATTTTAGCTCATAATATCGAGCTATTAAGGTTAAGAGAGCTTAAAAACTCTTGCTTCAACATTTCACATACAATAAAATGTTTGTCCTCAAGTCGTATTGTAATTTTTCCAATAGTTTTCAACCATGAAAAACGTAAAAATGTATAGCGTTGGTTCTTCACTTTTATTTTTCCAAGATTCCCATCGTGAATGCATGCAATCAGCATAAATTATTGGCACGAAATCATACTTAGCTTGCTATATAATGACCATGCACTGTTTTTTTATTTCCTTAGACATCGATGAATGTTCTCTATCTACTGACGACTGTCACCAAAACTCAAACTGTACCAACATTGACGGTTCTTTTTTGTGTACGTGTGGCAGTGCATACGCTGGAAATGGAACAGTTTGCCGAGGTACATAAAAACGATATTATATTCACATACCCCGGATCATATGGACGACAGATTTCGCTTAAAAGTAATCATCGTGCACAGCACCAATATAATCTATCCTCTCACCAAATTATCGGGTTGGATTCCTCGCTGCTGCTGCTTAACATTTCTCAAAATTTCCCAGCTTGATTTTCAAGGGGGTATGATTTCTACTCGAGATTAAGACATATTTTTCCTGCACATGTACAAAATAAAATGCAAAATGAAATACTGAAGAATACACAATATTTGTACCTTTTATAGAATATTCGTTATATCGCGCGTCTGTGCCATATTTGTTGATAATTTTACTTCATTGTAATTTAAATTCAATCCCAAAATAACGGATGCATGTGCAAGTAAGTTGAATGACTCAAAGAGTCTGTTGAGTAGACGACACATGAAGACAAAAATACTTAATTAATTAAACGCTTACTTCATACGTATAACAACCAAATGCGAGTTTATCACATAAAAAACCGCTGGATAAACATGAATACTTAGAGAGAAACTGAACCTGAATATCCTGAAGCGTCCTATATTCTGATATCTGATATTCAGTTTTCCTGTGTCGAACCTAATATGCAATCGTGAGGAGGGTAATAAAGGCTGCATTAAGGTATCGATAAGAAAAAGGAATATATAAACAGGATAATAGGAAACAGCTCCATAACAGGCGAAAAGAAAATACTGTAAGTGTAAGTGTAAGTATAAGCCTGCCAATCAAGGTATAGATGTTGAAAAATCCAAATGATCACGATAATATAGCGATATAATTTGCTGTCAGGTATTTCAGTCAGTACATGAGGTACCATGCAATGTCACATAAGAACCAAACACATTCGGGCGCTATCTTCAAGACAGCGGTGCATCCTGCCACAAATGTATAAGGGAGGGGGTATGAAAGGCGAGGTCTGAAGGTACAACGTCTGACACCTGACGGGAGAGCTGGTAGCGTAAGTGGTTAGTATGTGTGGAAACGTTAATTAAGCCAAGCCTAGTGGGTCACGTTCTATATGTCAGTAGGAGGAGTTAGGGTAGTTGATCTTTTCTGTGCTCTGGGTGTTTTTCCTGGTACGTCTGGTTATATTAACCTATATATACTAAATACGTACGTCCCTAATATTAACCTATATATACTAAATATAGCCGTGTAATTTTTCCGAGTCCCAGGCACGTATAATTATAAAATTTTGCGTTTGAGTCTCTAACTAAATATCATTAATTTCTTTGAGATTATGAAAGAATAAGAAGCTCACCGTCTTCATCCAGACATTTTACAAGTACGATAAAGCATTCTCATCCGACCTGTATCTGATCTATCACCCAATGGTCAGATAGATGTCAGCTGTTCATGCTTTGTCTATTACATATAAAAAGTAATAAGGTAGACATCTTATATGAAATAAAAATGAAACCTTCAGCAAAAGTCGATAAATCTCTTGTTCTTCGACTTTACAGACCAGATGTTCGCCTTTTTGTTAATTAGTACGTATGTTTACTGACTATAGGATTGTATGATATTCCTTTATTCCAATATTTGTCACAATATACCAAAATTAATACACAAGCAGAATTAATTTTGTCCAAAATTACATCCTATTTTGGTAGTTAAGACAGATTTTCCACTTATTTTCCCCCAGGGAAATCATTAGCCTATCGCTTACGTGGACCATTCAGTGCAAATGGTACTGGACGTGTGGAAGTTTTCTACGCCGGGCAGTGGGGCACAATCTGTGACGATAGTTGGGACATAAATGATGTCCGAGTTGTATGTCGCCAGCTTGGTTTTAAATACGGTCTACGAGCACTTCGAGGAGGCCAGATTTCGTCTGGAACTAGACATGTATGGTTAAATAACGTCAACTGTACTGGAAACGAGCAATATTTCACCAGTTGTTCTTCTGACGGTTGGCGGAATCATAGTTGTGGCCATGGTCAGGATGCTGGAGTTGAATGTGCTTTAACAGGTAAAATCATCGCACATGCATTCCAGTCTCGTAGCCAGAGCGCGCGATCCTCAGTGCAAGAATCGTAAGGCTCTGGGAAAAAGCCTAAAAGAATGCACGAAATTATCTGCATGCCATTACTGTCGGGTCTAGTACACTAGGTAGGCGCACAATATTTAAACTGTTGATGATGGCTTACTCTCGAGCAATGGACTTTTGTTTTGTATCCCCTTGATTAGTGCATGGGACGTAGCTTAATTTAATTTGGTTTTATGCTTTTGACTGCTTATGTGAATTGTCTGACTATTATGTGAATAATACTAAAATAAAGCCGAGACTTTAAGATGCTTTTGTTGCTGTTAATAGTGTTGCTTAGTTAGTATATATTAATGATGTATGTATATAAACTACACGTGCAAACTAAGTAAAACAAAAATTTGCTAATATAGCATGTACTCCTACATGGAAAAATAAAAAGTTGGACCCGGTCAATTGATGAGAAATATCACAAAGACTCACTTTATAACCTTTAATTCCGATCGGGTACGAAATGACAGAGCTTTAATTTAGGCTCAGCTTTGCTCTTTAACAATTAAAATTGCCCAAAATTCATTAAGAAAGAATCGTTCAGACTAATTAGCAAACAGCCAAAGGATTGTTCTCATTTGCATTTTCTCATGGCCTCACGATTCCTTCACAGAGGATCGCCGGCTCTGGCTACGAGATTGACATGCATTTATGCATATGTCTCTGGCGCTTAAATTGAGGCTGGTATGCATGGAGTAAACGGTTTGAGTATAAATAGAGGCACATAAACCCGTTCACAAGAACAATTTTGATTTACATTCTTTTGGTTTTCATGCACAAGTTGTGGTTATGATATAGCGTTGAGAATTTCAGCCTTTGAATGTTTTTTTTGTGTTTTTTAGCATCTAGGCCCGGTTGTTTAAAAGCCGCTTAACGCTAGGCAGGGTTGCATTTGCCTAACCTAGAGTTACATTTTAACACCACGTTACTTTACGTTTGGGAAGGCAAGGTTCTCTTCAGTGCTTCCACTTTGAAAAGCAAAACATTCTTTTTCTCTTTTTAGTTGTTCCTTCAAAAAATTGTGAAATTTCCTTCAAATTTTCTTTATGTAATTTAATTAGATTACGTTAAATATCCTCCAAAAAGCCTTTTCGAAATCGTAATTTTATCATTGTTTTCATTTTGTTGCTTTTATGACAAAAATTATGACTCTGCAACACAAATCGATAGCAAACTGGGCCTGATAGCAGCAATTTTCAGCTTTATTTCCGGTTTCACTACTTCCTGTGGAAGTCCATTTACCAGAGTCTATTGACATTAGTGCGTGAATATCGTCCAAAAAAATAACTTCGATTTCTGTTGAAATATTTGAACAATTTTATACATCCACAATGATTTTATTTTTGACTGACAAGATTGAATGTTTTTTTTTCGTGTCATTTTCAATGCTTTTCCGCGAGCGGTTGCGAACTTTGTTGCGAACTTCACAAATTCGTTGCAAAGTTCATTATGAATTCACAAGCAGGTTTGTAAACAAAACCTCTGATAGGCTACTAAATAAAACCAGCAAATCATATGTACTATTTCAACAACGAGTTCGAGTGTTTGACCACTGTATCAAAACACGAGAAAGCACGCAGAGCGAGTTGTTGAAATAGCTTCTCAAACGAAACAATAAACAAATGAGCTGCTATTAATGAAGTCTGAAAACAATATATTGTGTAATGAAATTGTGTGCTAATAAATAATCGTTTCTTGCGTTTTGTTGAATTAGCATAAATAAAGCACTAGTGTTTGATGGTCAAACACTAGCGTTTGATGCAATGTTTTACCGTGTTTGAAAGTCCATTCACGTGACAGAGTGAGATGATGTTATTAGTCAAAATGCTCATTAATTATTCATGAATTTGAAAAGGTCAGTTCACAAACTTGCTTGTGAACTCATTACAAGCTTTGCAACGAATTTGTGAAGTTCGCAACCGCACGTGCCAGAATTGACTGTAGAACAGTAAATTTGTTTGCGTTTTGAATTCAAATTTTTGGTACAACTTTTTTGTCTTTTGGCCGATATTTTTAATTTTTCCTTCAATTTTTTTGCACTGCAACATACATTGTTCCTATAATTTGTGAAGAGTTGAGACTCAGACCACTGATCTCCTGATGCAGCTGAGATGGAATGAGGCAGCAACGAGTTATAAGTTGTCAAACAATTATTGTGTCTTAAAATAAGCATAAGATATTACTATGAAGGCTAATGCTAATGTTAAACGGAGATATAGTAAGAGATCATGCTATCAAATGAACTAGAATTATGGTGGAAGAAACATCAAACAATGTTTTTTAGTGTTAATGATGTTGGAGATATTTACATTATAAGTTAGTAGTATTCTTGAAATATACATACCCTCTGATTGTCAAAGGTAAAGACAACGACGTCTAAGGTTATTTGTTCAATTTAGCAGCAGCTCTGTTCTTCGTCTAATTTACAGAGTTATTTTACAGGCATTTCGCTCAGGTTACAAGGGCCTCTAAGTGCAAGTGGTACCGGTCGTGTCGAACTATTCTACAGAGGAAAATGGGGGACAATCTGTGATGATTCTTGGGATTTGAATGATGCTAGGGTTGTATGTCGTGAACTAGGGTATAAATACAGCATTCGAGCATTGAAAGGTCCTTCCGTTTCGCCTGGATATGGAAAAATATGGTTAAATAACGTCAACTGTACGGGAAATGAACAAAATTTAACCAGTTGTGAGTATAATGGATGGGGAATTAATAACTGTGGTTACCTCAAAGATGCTGGGGTGGAGTGTTCTTCAACAGGTAATGACTTTATTTTTCCATTTGTGCGTACCTAATGATTTTTTATATTCCTGCAATCTTTTCACAATATATTGACAGCGGTCTAAAGTGTTGTTTCATGAAAACAAAACAACGGATTATTTAATGAGGCTTCGCATGATATCAAGAATTATTCAGACCGAGTTATTGTCTTTAAAACAAGACGGAGGTCGGAATCATTTTAGATATCATGCAAAGCGTCATCCAATAATTGTTTTACGTTGCGTTGTTTTTAGGCACAATTTAGGTTAAACCCTGTCGCTTTTGCACGTGTCATTTTTCAAACGATTAACGATCATGTCTGCAATTAAGAGCTTCAATACAGGAATAAAAAGCGGTTTTTAAATCCAGAGAAGTAAGAAAAAACCCAGGCTAAAACAATTAGTATCAAGAAATTAGAATCAAGGCCAGTACTGGTACTGTCCGTCGACGTCTTCGCGCTGTAAAGCATATTGCTCACAAGAGGTCGATGCTCACAACTTCACATAGGCTTCGTTGCCTTCGTTTTGTCAAAATGTACAAGCATTGGACAAAAGAAGACTGGGAAAAGGTCCTCTGGACGGGCGAAGCACCAGAAGTTTTATTGGGCCATATGGCAAAATGTATGTACGCAGAAGAGCTGGTGAAGAACTGAGTCCGCAATATGTGACTTCCACGATGAAGCATGAGGGAGGCAAGACTCATGTGTGGGGCTGTTTCACTGCCAGTGGGGTCGGACATCTTCAATTACCATATTAAAGGCATTATAGATTAAAAGATGAATAAAAAATATTGATCCACCACACGAGACCGTCTATGATGCAGTTACTAGATGAGAAAGAGACATCTTCTTTTAACAGGATAATGATCTAAAGAACACGGCCAAAACAGCAATGGATTAAGTCCAGTATGCAAGGTATTTAGTGCTGGATAAATGGCCGCACAATCTTCAGATCTCCATCCCATAGAAAATTTGTGGAACAGTGGAAGGCGTTAAAAACACGAGTTTCATGCGTCCGCCCTCGACCCACCTATAAAACTGCGTTGTTCGAAGTGTTAAATCTGGCAATCTTTTAATTAAAAATACTGGTGCATTCAATGCAGTGGCGGATCTAGCGTAAATCAAAATAAATTACCACAGTTCATTCCAGGATATATTTACATTCTAAAATACCTTCAAAGCAACTTCATTGGTTAGATTTTATTCTTTTGAAATTCATAACCTATGACATTGTTATAAAGTTATTTTGAATTAGAATTGAGCTGCTATGATTTATTTGACTTACTCTGGATCCGCTACTGATTCAATGTTTCGGCGTATCATGGCCGTAATAAAAGCTAAGGGTGGAGAAACAACATAGTGAATATCCTTGTGATGAACATAGTTGGAACAGTTATATAAAACATCTCAGACGTTCTTCAAAACATGTATTCCAGTAAAAATTGAACACATCGTATCGTGTATTTTTTAACATTGGTTATTCGCGAAATGAAGAGGTGACATTTAGTTTTAGCCTGCGTTTTTTTTATTTCTGTGTATTTCAAAAATTGAAGCTCGTAATTGTAGACGTAATTGTTAATTGCTTGGAAACTGAAATGAGCAAAAACGGTGGAGTGTTGTAACCTAAATTATGCCCCAAAACAACTTAAAATAAGCGTGATAGAAAACTTTTGCATGCAACTGTTTCATTCAAAAATATTTTGATATAGTGAAAAGACTCAACAACTAACAATGCAAGATTATTTGCATTTAAAATTCTGTTAGCAAACCTTAAAAAATTTAGTGGTGTTTTTGTGACGAAGATGTTTTGATAAAATGTTTTGATACAAAGCTTTAGTGCTTTTGCCATCTTTTCTGATGTCAACACCGCTATATTGTCTTTGTCAAACGGGGCAAATCACCTGCAAGCTTGGTATTTTATCGCTGTTTTTTTATTTTCGCACGCTTTTATAAAAGATGTCAATGCGTCATGGAGCCTGGACACAACACATTCGTCATGTTTTACGTCATCAGCGTCCAATCATCTTTTTTGTATCGACGTTCGGTCCAAAATAAAAACTATTGGACGCTAATGACGTAGCAAATAATTATTGCTCGGGATATTGTGAATTGTCCATGAGTTGTTGACTAATCACTTTCAAGAATAAAGTTTGAATTTATATAAAAGTGTGCAAAAGATGAAAAAAAAACATTGTAACGTCATTAGTAGTACTTGCGCAACCGTATGGGAACGGAAGTAACTAGTATGCAGGATGGCAGCGCTCCGTATGGGAACGGAAGTAATTAGTATGCAGGATTGTATTGGCGGCGGAAGTAATTAGTATGCAGGATGACGTCATTATTTAACGTGAGATGCAGGATGACGTCATGAGATCTCCCGTGAGATCTAACGTTAGATTTAACGTGAGATCTCACGTTAAACAGTATAAGGTTCGCTTCATGCGAAATCTCCCGTGAGATCTAACGTGAGATCGCCCGTGAGATCTCATCAGGTGAGCGTTTAATTTGTTTGAGAATAAACATGTAAAAGAGAACAGAAACAGTGTTTCGACATATTTACTACGATATAGCATTCTCATTACAAGCATTTAGTTAGGGCAATAGTTTATCTTTGGCTCTGTAGTTCTGGAAAACGTCCTTGATCTTCTAAAAGCCGTTTCAGCAAAAACTTTCTCTTCTTTACGGCCGCTGCTATAGCCTCATCTTGATCAAACATATTGTTGTTCACATAATCGTCTCGGGTTGCCATGATCTTTTTGTGGATGGGATCTTTTCTCAATGCTTTCATCCATGCCAGGTTATCCATGTAGACATCGCCCAATTCCTTTTGGAAAACAGGTAGAATTTTTTCAAAGGCTTCCTGTTTTGCTTCACTTTCGTCGTGACCCTCCATGAGAAGCGCTTGCAAGATGTCATCGTACTGATCCCGGACCTTGGACGCTGCGTCGTTGATCAATGTACTCCAGGGATCGATTTCCTCTTCAGAACTGTTTTCAGTTTTGATGCTGCTTTGTTCTTCTTCAGAACTGCTTTCATCACGCTCTTCTGTCGTAATGCTACTATCGTCTTCGGCATGAGTTTCCATGGAACTTTCGCTGTAGTCATCGCCTACGAGACTTTCGCTGTATTGACTGTCCATTGTCTTACGAATGTCAGTGCAAAATAAGCGAATTCTCGGTTGTGTACGACTATTTATACACAAAAACAAGACAGAAGCTTCCCAGAAGCTTCACAGAAGCTTCCCAGAAGCTTTACAGAAGCTTAGAGAATTGTCACACCGCTGCTCTCTCAAAGCAATAGTATATAGAATCGTGTTTCTATCAAAACTGGAATCATTTACTGGTGCAGCCATGCAAAGATGATTTCGCCGGACCTGTCCGGTTTGCGGACGACCTGATTTGAAGAATATCAGTACACATCTTTTACAATTTCACGGCTTATCTTCTGAGGAGAGAAAACCCTATCTTAAGCAAGCCCAGGTGTCGTCATGGCAGCCCCGCGTCGAAAGGTCTCTGCATATGACCATGTCCTATATGAACGTTGAGAAGCCTGAACAAAAGCGTGTAAAACAAAGTGAACATTCGCCACCCGCGAAAAGACCAACAACAGCACCGCGTACGACATCTTTGGCAACCAAACCATGTCCGGAATTCAACTTCCGCCATAAATTCTCACTTTTGGTTGTGGGTCCTACACAAAGCGGGAAAACCTATCTTGTCCAACAAATTTTGGAAAACAATCGTATCGTGTATGAAGAGCAAAAGAGTACTCGCATTTTTTGGTACTACAATCAATGGAAAGAATGTTATGAAAAGTTGAAAACATCGCTTGGAAAAAGCATCCGATTTGAAAGAGGTGTGCCCGAACTGTCTGAAGATCTGTGTGAACTCAATGCACGATACAATAACATCATCATCCTGGACGATTTGATGGCTGAAGCGACAGACAGTCCTGTGGTATCTCGACTGTTTACCCAAGGCCGTCATCGAAACGCCAGCGTTATCTTATTGCTGCAAAACATGTTTCCCAAGGGGAAATATAATACATAATACAGATATCAGCCGAAATGCCCAGTACTTAGCTCTCTTCCGAAGTCCTAGTGATCGAAAACAAATCGGAACTATTGCAGAACGCATGTTCGATAAGAATAGAGTGCACTTTATGAGCGCTTATTACAAAGAGACTGAAAAACCGTATGGGTACTTGTTGGTGGATAACAAGCCCGGCACACCACCCGATAATCAAATTCTTGCAGACCTATTTGAGGAATGCTATGCTTATCACTTCGGTGTGAACAGTACTGAGCCTACACGAGTAGAAACCAAGCCTGTAGGCAAACACAGCACAACAACCAAAACCACCTCTTCAAGGAAGAAGCCTGTGCAAACCGTCACCCGGTCGGATGTCCCAAACGACGTGTGGCATAAATACACCTTGGGAGCATCGGAGTTCCGTAAGATTCCCGAAGGATATGCTATCATCGAAATGTACAACACATCGTGTAATACAAGTTATCAGCCTGTCCGTGGAGGTGTTGAGATCAATGGCGAAAATTATTGGCCTGTGAAATTAAAGCACCGGTCTACAAATCATACCAAATGGTTGAATTTACACAACGATGAGTCTACCGTCCAATCCATTGTCAAAGAAACCATGAAAAACACTACGGAGCCAAAGATAAACTATTGCCCTAACTAAATGCTTGTGATGAGAATGCTATATCATAGTAAATATGTCGAAACACTGTTTCTGTTCTCTTTTACATGTTTATTCCCATACAAATTAAACGCTCACCTGATGAGATCTCACGGGAGATCTCACGTTAAATCTCACGGGAGATCTCGCATGAAGCGAACCTTATACTGTTTAACGTGAGATCTCACGTTAAATCTAACGTTAGATCTCACGGGAGATCTCATGTTCATTATAATGACGTTATCCTGCATCTCACGTTAAACAATGACGTCATTCTGCATACTAATTACTTCCGCCGCCAATACCATCCTGCATACTAATTACTTCCGTTCCCATACAGTCGCACAAGTACTACTGTCATTGAAGGTAAAAAATTGACTTCAACAGACGTCTTTCGATTGAAGCTTTTTAATTTAAAGCAGCAAGAAACCGGCAGTTTAAAGCAACATTTACAAAGGAAGCCTCACAATCCCACGTATTATTACGTACTCAACAAAAGTACTGAAAATCACACTTTGAACTAAGTAGACATGAAGTTTACTCCTACTAACAAATAACATGTATAAGATTCCTACCTACACACACACATATATATATATATATATATATATATATATATATATATATATATATATATATATATATATATATATATATGTGTGTGTGTAGGTAGGAATATATATATATATATATATATATATATATATATATATATATATATATATATATATAATATATGTACATGTACATGTACATGTACATATACATGTATACATGTACATGTACATATACATATACATATATATATATATATATATATATATATATATATATATATATATATATATATATATATATATATATATATATATATATATATATATATATATATATATATATATATATATATATATATATATATATATATATATATATATATATATATATATATATATATATATATATATATATATATATATATATATATATATATATATATATATATATATCAAAGTGCCTGTTTCGAAATTTTCCGAGGAAATCCCGAAGCTTCGTCTGGTTGCCATAAATTTCCACAATTGTATAACTGAAATTATTTTCAGACGTACATAAAACTAAAATGAAATCATCCGATATTTGAAATTCGTTTCTCCAATGAAATACATTGTGTTTAGATGACAGTCATGAGCTGGGATTTTACCATCTATCTCCATATATAGGCAAAAGCTCGGGGAATTTTACAAGAAGTTAGCAAGAACATTATTGATTATAAACATGTTGTTGCTAGACAGACGAACTGGATTTAAATTACACAATTTATCATATATTACATATTTAACATATTTAAAGGATCTTTATTTGTACTGTAGTAAACCGTACACTTGGGGTGTTGTATATTCCATAGTATCGATTTCAACTTGAAATCTGTTTAAAAGACTCACTTGTGAATAAATGACCCTTCTATCTGGTCTAAACAGCTAGCAGAAACATCTCTCTCTCTTAAAAATATAGTTTATGCATATTCGTTATTTTTCTGCGTAATCAATCATTCGATAATTTGGATATTCAATTTTTGAATAACCAAGTTAAGAAAATTTGCACTCCCGTTTTCCTACGTCAAAATTTGACTGGCTCTTCTGTTGTAACAGATTTTTGCACTGTTGTTACACTGTTGAAATTCACAGTCGAGATACCTTGTATATTATTGTAAATCAATGACACATTTTTCAATGACGCCATTGGCGTCTTGGAAAAAATCACTCGTGCATGTTATTTGCCAATAGCACTCGAAACCATGCTATTACCTATACTCAAATTGGTTATCACAGACGAATTTTTTTACTAATATTATTTGTCAATGGTCTTAACAACCAAAACGATGGTTAAGAAAATAATCGATGAAGAATCAATAAACGATGGTTAAAAAAACGGTGGTCAAATACAATGCATCTTAGAAAATCAACTTATTTCTCTTACACTAAGTTGCTACAAAGAACTTAATTGTTTTAGTTTACTATTTCCTCCGAATTTTTGCAGAAATCCCGCTAAGGCTTCAAGGGCCTTTGAGTAAAGATGGTATTGGTCGTGTGGAAATATTCTACCTAGGGATTTGGGGAACGATTTGTGACGATCAGTGGGATATAAATGATGCGAGAGTTGCATGTCGTCAACTTGGCTATAGATATGGTTTTAGAGCTCTTCAAGGAAGCCATGTCCCCGATGGCTCTGGACAAATATGGTTCGATGACGTCGCCTGTATTGGAAGTGAGCAAAATCTAAGCAGTTGTTCTCACGTTGGATGGAAAAATCATAATTGTGGACACTACGAGGATGCTGGAGTAGAATGTTCCTCAACAAGTATTGTCTTGTCGTTTTATATGCATATAATGTTTTTTATTATATTCTTTTGGTATATTATTAGTATATCTGTTTTGTAGAAAATGCTCAAAAAAGATTTTGTTGTTTTTAAAACAATGCAATATAAGTACTATTTAATATGATACGATTTACTAAATATGATAACTGAACACGAGTTTATTAAATACCTTCAAACAGGCTGCATTGTAAAGCTAGTTAGGTTGAATGTGTTATTCTAATTAGCACTTTATCAGGTATAAAGCCACCTCACATGACCTATCATGGTTGACACATGACCTAGCTATTATGGTTGACATGATCCGCCCATAATCTTATAAATAAATTAATGAGTACTCGAAGTACTATTTGATACACAAAAAGAAGCGTTTTATCATATTTAGATGTGATAACACGCGAGTGTTAAATGAACTTAAATACCTCGCATTGTTATGCTAAATAGGAAGCAACATTATATAAAGGTTGCTAATGAACGTGACAGATTATGTAAAGTGTCATCCTAATTAGCACTTTATTAGGTACAAAGCCAAATCGCATGATTGACATGATTCGCCAATAATCGTATGAATTATTGATGAGCATTTAAATTATATATAATAACTTCTGTAGCGCATACAGTAGTGACGATTCTTAAACAATGTGATTTGATACCTGCTATACTTTGATAAATTAATAAGCACCAGCACAAGTTATCATGCGTAGTGCGTACATATGTCTTTAAAACGTAAACCAAACAGCAAAGTTTGATTTGCAGGTTCGTTTGGGTTGTGCTCAGTAGCACCTTGAATTTCTCAGATTCAAAAACAACAGAGCAAAATATATTATTCTTCCACTAAATATTAGGTGAAATTATAAACATGATTAAATAGGTATTTTGATCCTGCACGTTTTGCTCACGTGATTAATGAGACGGTCGAATCACCTACGTGATATGTAGCGTATTAGGAAGAGAATAGAAAGAGAAATTAGTTTCCTGTACTGTCTAGTGGCTTTCCCACTTGATCTATCGTACTATGCGTCTTTTTTCATAGTATGTTTCTCAATTTTAATTGGAAATTACTCCTTTTTCATTATGAATATCAATTTTCCGTCTTCATATACCTCGATATTTTTAATTTCTATAGTTCCATTAAAAATGGTCCGTCTACAAGGACCATTAAGCGCGACTGGTACCGGTCGTCTTGAAGTATTCTACAGCGGGCAATGGGGTACAGTATGTCGCAATAATTGGGATATGAACGATGCTACCGTTGCGTGTCGTCAACTTGGTTACAAAAAAGCTGTCCATGTTCCTCAAGGAAATGACGTTCCCACTGGGACTGGTAAAATATGGTTAAATGCGGTTAACTGTAATGGGAGTGAGCAGAGCTTGCTCAATTGTTCTCATAGCGGATGGGGAGTAACTTATGGTTGTCAACATTCTCAAGACGCAGGAGTGGAATGTTCATCGACAGGTAAAATTACTAAATTGCTTTTCATTCATCTGCACGGAAATATCACTAGGGAACATGGACGTTGACCGGAAGTAAGTCGAGTCGTTATTGCAACTGTTGTTGTTTGAAATCACGAACAACAGTTGAGGAAACTTCACGTTCGTGGCATAGCTAAAATATAACTGGCCATGATATCAATGATCGGAATTTTGTTTTCAAGTTTGGCGAGGCGCTTCACGTGAGACAGTTCCCTCAGTTGATCTCACAGTCTCTTGTACTCCGGTTTCCTTCCCTCCACAAAATTTTCGGATATAGGACATTCGTAAGCTACTATAGGTTATCATTGTCTTACTTTCATTGATTATATATAGTCGAACTGTGCTACGCGGCCAATTGATTTATAGCTTCTTGGATATCATTGTGTAATCTTGTAACGGTGAACAGTGAAAATAAGAGGAAAGTCGTCAAGCGTGAATATTTTTAAATTTTGAAATCGTCGTAAATGAACGCTGCGTGCTTTATAAGACATGTCCAAAACATGAATTAATCAATAGTTCCTGAGTGGCATTAATTAACTGTCCATCTGAAATAATTATTTGCTTAAACTAGGTATTTTTCCATGGCAAGATTTCATATACTACGTCAAGCCCTGAAAAAGAAGTGACTATATTTGCAAAGTAAACTTTTAATGAAGTTATCTCCTAGATATTTATTCCCTTGATTTCTTGTGTAGCACGCGAACCATTGAAATTTGCATCAATGTCTGTGTATTTACTCTTAATGTTTTAATTACTCTTTGCGTTCTTTTGCCGAAGAACATACCCCATCGCAACAAGCAAAAAGACGACACGATCAAAAATGCAGACACCGGATGAATTGTCATGAACGACGCTACCCGTAGCTGTTACCGGAACTGGTTCATCTTAACGTCTCTATTCCAAAATACACTTGCACTTAAATGCACCTTTTTAGAATTTAAATTAAATGTGGCGTAACTTATCAAGCTTAACATTCCTGAAAACCAGCTCTTATGGTAAGAACGATACCATGCAAAATACACTACGCCGAGTGCAGTGCTTTTCATTCAGAATTGTATTGCTTGCATAATTTCCATTTTACCAGTTTCTTTCTTCAGCCTTTTGATAGGTTTTCAAAGTTCTACATTAGGGACCTCCCAATAATTAAAGGTATGGATGTGCTCGTTGAAGCAGTACATCAAAGAGGGGGGGGGGGATAATTTTCTCAAGACGTAGTTTTATCCTAGGATAACCAAGATTATACATTACATAAATCAAGTAACTGGCATTGCTTTATTTTTGCACAAAAAATTACCAATAGCTCTCGCACATCCCTTGCAGCTCTTTCTCCCTATTTTTATCGACCGATCCCTTATCTAAAAACATATTGGTAGAAAGGAGTACCAATCGGTGTGCCTCATTTTTTCAGATTAGACGTTTGCACGTACTGCATTGTGCTAACAACAAATATTTGTATTTTCATGCAGCCATAACTAACGTCGTGCGGTTAAAAGGGCCACTGAGTGCAAATGGTACTGGTCGTGTTGAAGTGTTCTACGGAGGGCGATGGGGGACAGTCTGTGACGATACGTGGGATATAAATGATGCTGTGGTTGTATGTCGTCAGCTTGGGTATAAATACGTTATTCAAGCTCTGGGAAAAGGTTCTTACGTTTTGTCTGGTTCCGGGCAAATATGGCTAGATAATGTCAACTGTACTGGAAGTGAATCAAATTTGACCAGTTGTACACATGACGGATGGGGAATTCATAAATGTGGTCACGATAAAGATGTTGGAGTGGAATGTTCTTCAACAGGTAA
Source organism: Muricea muricata (assembly GCA_963855995.1). Taxonomy (NCBI): domain Eukaryota; kingdom Metazoa; phylum Cnidaria; class Anthozoa; order Malacalcyonacea; family Plexauridae; genus Muricea; species Muricea muricata. The sequence goes on from OY979717.1 coordinate 47,091,127, forward strand.
CATGGTAAAAGCTTTGTAATTGCATGAATTATATGACATACTTGAGACATGTTTGAATTAAGCATTGAAAAAACACTGAAAATATCCAAATAACATTACGTGCGTGTAAATGTGTAATCTAACTTTTGGGTTGAAGGATTTAAATTGGACAAACTTTGATAATTCTTTGTAGTTTGGCATGATGAACAATTACAATATAATTCATTAATGCTAATAATCTTGGAATATTTACATTCCACCTCCCTTATGCAGATATTGTGTAAGGAACTGTTATGAATTGAGAGTTGAGCTTGATTTGAGAGTTAAATTGCATTTGTGCAGTGTTTATCGCAGTGCAACTTATTTTTGGACAATATCGTGCAAAAGGGGGCTGTTTAATCATTAAAAACGTAACCATGGGGCAAAAATGATTTCGTGTAATCATTAGACTCATTTGCTGTTCATGACTGAATTTGTATCGAAGTGAAACCATGCGTTCCAAAGCATTGCACAGTTTTTTTTACATATTTAAACGTTCAAAACGTGCTTTTTAAAAAAATACATCCTAAAAAGAAACCTATGATTCTGAAATAAGATATTTCGTGTCATATGCATGTACTTTAATCCCCGAGCCAACGGCGCGAAGCGCCGTTCCGGGCGTAAGCCCGGGGCGAGGGTTACTAATTTCGTATTAGCGGAGTTCAAAGTCGTTGCTCGTGATAGGTAGTAAAAGTGGTATGTCCTCACTGATCTCAACAATATGGCGGACTATCATGAATGGCTAACACTGATTGGCCGGATTTAAAATTTATTGTTGATTTTAATCACGAATTCAACTTACAGCAAGCAAAAATCTAAATTTGCTTTTTGCTCTACAATATTTTGTATTTTTTCAAAAAGATTTGGCAACTTTCACAACCAACGAAAGGTGGTCATTTATGATCTCAAGAGTATGGCGGAATATCAGGAGTAGCAAACACTTAAGGCATCCAAAAAGACGAGAACTGAGACGAAAACGACTGCGACAAGACTCTTGAAGAGAGATTAACTCTGGGAAAATACACAGAAGCGCCAAGAATTGACTACGGCGTGAAACACAAGGCAAGTTTGTTGATAATGCGTATTTATACTTGAGATTTAATGCTTTATAAAGGCCGGCGTAGCCGTACTTCTCCAGTCTATTCACTGTTTAAATTCCAGAGTAAGTTTATGTTTTGTATTAAAATGCAAGACTATCTTCTTATTACTGTATTTCAAAATATTGACGAACTTTACATGTAAAAGAATATGAGCGAAGATACAAAATTGGCTTGAAACGGTTTTATTTCAAACTCAAAGTTTATGTAGATAAAAATTTAGTTTCATAGATATTGCAAAACTTCCAATATATGTAATTACTAGGTCGTATTTCATACCAAATTTAAGCCTACATTAGGGGTAATAACATACCGATGACAAATGTTCCGCCATTTTAAAAAATTGTCAATAAAACAAGGATTAAAAAGTCAATATTTTGTCATTTTCAAAAAATATACAGAAAGAATAACGATTGCCGTGTTGCTATGACAACAACCTATTTCAGTACTTCATGTAATTCCGAAAATATAGTTGCATGCTCTTAGTTAGTGGCGAGGGGTTGCTGCATGCATGTATTTCTAGTCTAATATTTTAATCAGCTACCAAATCAAATCAAAAGTAATCAAAAGGTTCTAACTAACCCGCAAGTGCGCATGATAGAAAGAAAAATTATTTGGCATAGCAAAAGAACTTGGTTTCGCATTAGGATTAGGGTTAGGCTTGTCGTAAATTTATCACATGAGTAAATTCAGAGGCTTTTAGGAATCTACTGATATAGTAAATTCAGATGAGGAGCTTATGCTGGACTATCACACTGTGGCGTTTGTTATGCCAACACCATGCTCTCCCAACTGAGCTACGCGGTCAAGTCAGTTCGAATATTATTATAATGAACAATAGATGGACGCACGATTTCACCTATAGCGAGTATGTTACACGGTAGTAGTAATATAGGGACCCATCGAGCACCTTTTTTGAGGCTGCGTGAGGCTGCGTGAGGTTGCGTGAGGCTGCGTGAGGTTGCGTGAGGCTGCGCGAGGTTGCGCAAGCCTCCACAGGGTGCCGCACTAATTAGTATGCGAGAATGTCGCGCGCTGATTGGTCGAAAAGCGTACGTACACCCCGTGACGTACACACCGTGACGTACACTATAGCCGTGCTCTGATTGGTTAAAACAGCGTACGTATACCCCGTGACGTACGCCATAGCCGCGCTCTGATTGGTTAAAAGAGCGTACGCTCACCCCGTGACGTACGCCATAGCTATGCTCTGATTGGTTAAAACAGCGTACGTGTATTTTGTCTGGTTATTTTGTAGCACTGTATTGTCGCACAGTATTGTTTACGATATCTTCGGATACTATTCAGAATATGTTTAGTACCGTAGTACAAAATTTAAAGAAAGAAATACAGGCGATATTTTGTGAGTAAGAATTTTATTTCGTCATAGAAGTATATACAACATTAGTAAGGTTTCTGTCTAACATTTCTAAGGTAATATCGTCCCAGTGTTTTTGGAGTTTGCTTATGTGCTGGTGGCATTTGTACATCAGCCTGCTCGAAATGTGGTTGCTCCAATTGTTCATCGCCAGAATCACCTTTGTCTGCGACTGATTCGTCATCGCTCACATCTGGAGAATTATTCTCGGTATTTGTGTCGTAAGTGTACCAGTGTTTTATTGGATGCTCAATTGTGTGTGGTGGTGTTACATAGTAAGGCATAGGTGAATGCCCTTCTTCCTCTCGCGTGTTCTTCCTCTCCCACGTCTATATTCGAATGCTCTGCTTCGCTCTCACTAGACTGTGCTGCGACGTCTGGATCACGGTCCTCGGCATCGGCCTGTACTATATCATCTTCATCACTATACTCCACGTCAGCGTGTAGTTGAGAAGACTGTGGTTTGTTCTTGGCCTCCTCAATACTCTTTGTGGCTTTTTTTATGAAACCGGTCAGCTGATCTTCAAGACTTTGAAATTTACTTTCTAACTGATTTTTAAATGTTTGAAATCTATGATATTCATTAGAATAGAGTGTACTTTTCTCATCAGGAGTCATAGACGGGGCGCTTAAGATATTTTCCATTTCCTGTTCCGTATTTGTACATGGCGTTAAGTATAGGAGGTTGTCGATACGATTGCTTTCTCATATATCCATTAAGTTGCTGTTGTAAACCATCTCTCTCCCCAGGCAATACATTTGTTTTTAGGCGGTGATGATCATGGGTAGTCGGTTTAAGGTCAAGCAGAAGATAACCGTGAGGGTGACTTGTAGCTTTTTCATACGCATGCATAAACTCGGGAACCCGGCCTGGGTTGATTTGCCTTGCCAGGGTTAATACTTGCTGCTTGTCACGAGGAGACT